>CAUYUJ010002694.1:19108-36608 GCA_963575745.1 Prorocentrum cordatum
GACCTGAGCGGGACCTCGCCGTCCTTGGGGGGCTGCGATCTGCGAAACCGTCGCCGCTTTCGAGGGCTCGTGGTGGGTCCTGCGGAGTGAGGCATCGCGCGGACCTGAGCGGGACCTCGCCGTCCTTGGGGGGAGGGGGGGTGCGCTACGCGACATGTCGCCATTTTCGATGGTTGCTGGTGGTTCCTGCGGAATGAGGCACTGCGCGGGCCTGAGCGGGACCTCGCCGTCCCTGGGGGGCTGCTACGAGGCCGATGTGGCATCACAGCAGCAATTCGGCCCCTGACTTTCGTCCTGGGTTCGTTTTAGTGAAGTGATGAATTTCGGGGTCCTTACGTGGGAATAAACATCACTTCACTAATCTGGGGCCCCTGGGGCCTCAGTTGACCCTGGGGCCCAGAATTCGTGAAGTGATGGTTCTCGGGCCTCGGAGCTGCGATCTGCGAAATTGTCACCACTTTCGAGGGCTGCTGGTGGGTCCAGCGGAGCGAGGCGCCAGGCAGATCTGAGCGGGACATCGCAATCCCTGGGGTGCTGCGAGCCTCACGAATGCCGCTTGCAGAAGTATATGCGCCCATGTCACGTCATCACCTCCGTATAACGTCTCCCAAAATATTCATGCCCCGTGTTGCGCAGGGGTTGGGCACGTCGCCAAGGTCATTTCACTAGTTTTGAATGTTCCCCCTGTAGAGGGGCAGGCCCGACTTAACTCTGGTGGGGCAGGACATCTGAGACCAGGCTGGAGAGGATCCACAAGCACGTCACAGACTGCCGGAGGGCACGGATCTCGCAGCAGCACACCAGGGCCAGCGATCGTTCGAGCAGGCTCGTGAGCTCCTCCGTCGCAGGGAGACGGACCGCAGGTTTGTCGGCAGCGGCAGGGGCAAGCACAGCTCGGGGCAAAGAGTCTGGACGGTATGCTGGTTACGGCCGCGGCCCACGTCCATGTCATCCTCCTCCTCCTCCTCCTCCTCCTCCTCCTCCGCCTCCTCCTCCTCTTCCTCCGCCCCCTCCTCCTCCTCCTCCTCCGCCTCCTCAGCCTCCTCCTCCTCCTCCTCCTCCTCCTCCTCCTCCTCCTCCTCCTCCATGTGCACGCGCCTACCACGGGACAAAGAGTGGCACAAGGACCCGAACATCCATGTGCCTGAGGTGCGGCGGGCTCGGTCACATCGCACAAGACTGCAAGCCACCGGCCAAGCTTCAGCATGGCCGGAAGTACACACCTCCATCGTCAACATCTCACCGACGCAAGCGCCCTGCAGCGATCAAGACACGATCGGCAGCGACAAAAACACGATCTACTGCGACCCAGATGCGATCTACAGCGATCCGGAGGCGACCTATAGCGATGAAGATACGAATACTGCAAGCCATGTATGACCTACAGCGATCCGGCTACGACCTACGGCGACACGCATGCGATCGACTGCGACACAGAAAAGACCTAGAACGACAAGTACTATACGACCTAGATACGATAACGGACACGTGCTTGTCGTGTACGATCAGTGTGTGCTCATGTCCTCACAGATGCGAGGGACCTTCAAGTGCATATTGGACTCTGGAGCGACATCGTCGATGATAGGTTTGGAGATGGCCGAAGTGTGGCAGGCCACCATGCTCAGGATTCTGGGTAAAATCGTATGCAGTTGGTTCCAGGGCGCCCCATCAAGCTCACTTTCGGGAACAGCCAGACAGCCTAATCACTAAGACACGCTTCGATCCCAAGGTATGTCGATGGCCAGGAGTGCGATTTCCCGGTCTCCAACGTTGAGCTGGAGGCACCTCTTCTGATAGGCATGGATTTCCTGATCAAGGTTACAGCGACTATAGATTTCGAACGAAGCACTATCGAATTCAAGGCCCTAGGAAGCAAGACTTACCTATTCGAGAAGGTCAAGGCACGGACACTTGCTCGTAGATTTTGGTCCAGATGCAGAATGGAAAGACATTGTCCCGCACACCTCGTATGTTTCCCGTGCAGAAAATTGCGACTTGGGCTCAAGACGGTGCTTCTCATCAGTTCCAGTCGGCCACGAGCAAAGTTTTCCAGCCAACTACACATTCGGATGTCCCCGTGGGATGGACGAGGCTCGTGTGGCTCATCGCGACAGCGACAAGACTCGGACACACCGATCAAGGAGTTGACGGCAACGAGGTGCGGCTGCTGCGGAGTTCTTCCATGGACTACGACAGCAGGCTGTATCTGCACAGGCGGCCGAAACCACGAGTGCCAAAGACGACTGCCGCTCAGGCAACCTCCTCTCATCAAGCCGCCGATGTACACCAAGAAGGAGGTCGACGAGAAGAGCAGTTCAAATGCTGCGGAGGGCCTGGGAGATGCAGAGCGGGCCGCAGCTGTGTGGGCGGCAAGGGCCACCTCTGCCGACGGATCCCAGATCGTATGTCAAGTTCGGTACCTCCTGCTCCTCCTGCTTTATCTCCTCCTCCTCCTCCTCCTCCTCCTCCTCCTCCTCCTCCCCCAACCCCTCCCCCTCCCTCCTCCCTCCTCCTCCTCCCTCCTCCCTCCTCCTCCTCCTTCTCCTCCTCCTCTTCCTCCTCCTCATCCTCCTCCTCGACTTCCAGCCCAGGACACCGACGACGACGACGACGACGACGCGCCACGGCCGAAGAAGATGGAGATCGAGTCGGAGACCATCGATCCGGAGAGAAGGACGGAGGCGAGAGTGGGGCTTACGTCCTGGAGCCGGGGGCAAGGGAGACACTCTCGGAGCACCTCCCGAGGATTCAGGGCCGAGGCGGAGGGCATGACTGTGGACGGGGATCAGATCCGGGACCTGCTCGAGGAGAGGGTTCAGCCTGGAGATGCTCGTACGGGACAGGGACGAGAGGGATCTTCGAAAGAGGGCAGTGTGCGAGCAGCGCTGAGACTGACCAGGTAGGCCTCAGGTCTCCCAGAGCGCTCAGCCACACGCAGCTCTGCACCCTCCTCGGCGGCATCCACGAGTACCAGCAGCCGGCAGCTTGCGAGGCACATGAGCTGCTCCTCCTCCTCCCTCCTCCTCCTCCGCCTCCTCCTCCTCTCTCCTCCTCCTCCTCCTCCCCCTCCCCCTCACCCCTCCCCCTCCCCCTCCCCCTCCCCCTCCCCCTCCCCTCCCCCTCCCCCTCCCCCTCCCCTCCCCCTCCCCACTCCCCCTCCCCCTCCCCCTCCCCGCCTCCTCCTCCTCCTCCTCCTCCTCCTCCTACCTCCGTCCTCCTCCTCCTCCTCCTCCTCCTCCTCCTCCTCCTCCTCCTCCTCCTCCTCCTCCTCCTCCGTCCTCCTCCTCCTCCTCCTCCTCTCCTCCTCCTCCTCCTCCTCCTCGCCTCCTCCTCCTCCTCCTCTCCTCCTCCTCCTCCTCCTCCTCCTCCTCCTCCTCCTCCTCCTCCTCCTCCCTCCTCCTCCTCCTCCTCCTCCTCCTCCTCCTCCTCCTCCTCCTCCTCCTCCTCCTTCCTCCTCCTCCCTCCTCCTCCTCCTCCTCCTCCTCCTCCTCCTCCTCCTCCTCCTTCTCCTTCTCTAGACTCTTGCTCACTTCTTCTTGAGCAAGGCCTCGACCTGCTGGAGGCGTGCGCGCCTCCTGGAGCAGGCTGTCGAGAGACTGCAGTGAACCAGTGCCACAGGGATGCGCGGGAAGGACGCAAGGGCCTCGGGGGACCACGACGACGGCCTTCGATCAAGGCTGGCCAGCAAAAGTCGCCAAGGATGGGCCGAAGGGGCAACGGATGCAAAGGTAGCCTTGGAAAAATGCTCGTCCTTGGAGACCGTTTTTTGGGAATCGGCGACAACCTGGGTTATCCGGGGGGGAGGAGGGGGCCCGCCGATGACCTAACCTTCGCGCTGTGAGCAGCCCTGCAGATGCCCGCGCCCCCCCCACCCCGGACCTGCACGACCGGCAAGGTTCGGTCGTCCTGGGGGGGGGGGGGGGCAAGCCCGATAACCCGAGTCATCGCCAGACCCAAACAAAAAGCAGTCTCAAAGATGCCTTGGAAAGTGGCTCGTCCTTGGAAAGGGTCGCCTTGGAAGTTGCTCGTCCTTGGTGTGCGGGCTGGCCGCGGGCGGGAGGGCAGTGCGGCTCGGCAGGCACAGCGAGCGCGACCCCACGACGACCGCACGGGGCCCCGGAGAGCTGGCGAGAGAGACGCCGAGGCCAGAGGTGAGTCGGGCCTGTCCCCCTACACGGGGATCTTCGACGAAAAATCAAAAGAATACCCCCAGAAATACCCCAAAAAGGTAAAAAAATACCCAAAAGATAGTCTCCAGACTGTTTTTGGACTATTTTTGGGGGTATCTTTTGTTGTTCGGTGAAAGTACCCCTGTAGGGGGGATTTTCGACGAAAAAAAGGAGGAGGAGGAGGAGGAGGAGGAGGAGGAGGAGGAGGAGGAGGAGAGGAGGAGGAGGAGGAGGAGGACGGGAGGAGGGCCTCCTCCCTCCTCCTCCTCCTCCTCCTCCTCCTCCTCGACGAGGGCCCGTCCCCCTACAGGGGGATCCCCGACGAGCAAAAAAAAAGAATGCCCCCCGAGCCCGAGCCGAGGAGGGCGGGGCCTCCGAGCAGCCCCGGAGGCGCGGCGCCCGGCGGCTGCCGCGCCTCGAGCTGCCCCTCGGCGGCGAGCCGCGCGGAGAGGGCGGCGAGGGGCTCGAACTCCGCGCCGGCTCGAGACCCAGACCCCCGACGTAATGATTTTTTCATGTCGACCCCCAGAGGTCCCGACCCTTTCCCCATGACCGGCTTTGCATCCTGAGTCGTTTTTTGACGCTCCCGAGGCCCGGTGAGGGGCCCCAGAGGCCGAAAACTCGGAAAAACCTCCCGTCATGATTTCTTCATTACTCGAGGGGGTCTGGGGGCTTCTCGGGCGCCCTGCGCCGCTCCTCGGCGGGCCCGCCGCCCTCGGCGGCGATCGAGAGCGCTCCGGCGGCCGCGCCTCGCCGAGAGGCGTTCGCCGGGGGTGCCCGCGTCGTCCCCGAGCGGCCGCCGGAGGCCCGGGCCAGGGCCCGAGAGCGGGACTCGGCGGCGCGCCCCGAGAGGGGGAGGGCGAGATCGGGGACCTGCTGACCCGGGTCAATCCAGACCCGGGTCAGTCAGGCCTTGCAGAGTCCTGCAAAATCCTGCAAAATCCTGCACCCAAACCCGGGTCAGTGCGAAGGATCCTGCAGGATCCTGCAGGATCCTGCACCCAGACCCGGGTCAATGCGACCCTGGCCCTGCAGGATCCTGCAAGGTCGGGGCGCTCTGGCTGACCCCCGTTTGCACTGACCCCCGTCTCGAGGCTCCCGACGAGAGGGAGGAGGGAGTCGCCCGGCCTTCTGAGGAGCGCTCCAGGCCTCCCCCGGAGACGCAGGGAGCTTCTCGGAGGGCCGACGGGCCTCCGAGAAGCCCCGCCGCCCCTCTGAGAAGGCCTTCTCCTTCTCACTTCCCCCCCTCGCTCGTCGCCGAGCTTGGGGGGCAGCCCCTCACGGTGCGCGCGGATGGCTGCACCTGCCAGATGCGCGATCCACAGACGAGCCGCTTGATCAAGGGGGAGAGGCGGATCGCGGCCTCCGACCCCCACGTGGGCACGACGCTCGGACGAGTCTGCTCGAACGAACGAGCGGGGCTTCACGACCACTGCGTGGAGGTCACCCAGAGCTCGAGTGCTGAGTACACGGCATCATACCAACCTCTGACGTGCTAGAAATGGGCTACCATTATCATGAGCCACCTGGAGCGGTCGACTTGGTGTGCCTGGGCAAGAGATCGCAACATGACTGTGAAGGACACCGTCAGCAGGATAATGGCGGGAAAGCAGCCATTACCAAAGTTCAGGAGAGCTGAAACTGACGCCGAAGCGGATTTCGACATCGACCTGGACGGCAAATACGAGTGCTGGGAGTTCCTGAACGATAGCGCCAGGACACACCGAGGGACTTGTCCCGACGGGCCAGACAGGCTTGCAGTCGTGCGACGCCAACGTGCTCATCGCGGACGAGCTCAGCGAGACGTTCCTCACCGACTAGGAGATCTTCGCTCCTCTTCCCGAAGGTACGGAACGCGTTCGGACACGGCTAGACTTCACGACCGACGGTGACCACCACGACGACCCTCAACCGCCGACAGAGGAAGCGGTATACCCCAGGAAGCAACCTGCTCAGGAGGCCAAGTCCGATGTACCACCACCATCACCACCACCACCACCACCACCACCACCACCACCACCACCACCACCACCACCACCACCACTACCACCACCTCCCTACGTGCATCACAGCACCAGCGTCAGCGACACCAGGATCATGCGGGCTGCGCGTCCGCCTGGGGCATCGTGGAGGTTCTCAGGCGCGCAGGCGCCGAGGGCCACATCCTCGGCATGGCGTCGAAGTTCAGTTGCGAGGCGTGCGAGCGCCGCCAGCGCAAGCCTTTCCAGGGGGTGGCTGCGCCATAAAGCCCAGCTGCACCAGGCAAGGCCATCGAGACCGGCAGCGTCTGCTGGACCGACACCCGCGACAAGCAAGTCTGGACAGGCGCCTACGTCGCTGACACGGGTGCCAGGCTGAGCGGCGGAGCCATCAACTTCTGGGGCAGACTCATGGGGTCAGGCGAGGAATCCCACCAGCCCTCTGGGCGTCGGTGGTTTAGAGCGTTTCCTCTTCCACCCCTCCTTCTTCCCCTTCGGGGAGGGGTTTACCCCTCCCCCTACCCCCTCCCCACTGACCTGGACAGGGGGTTCCGCGGCGCGTTGGAGCGCCCAAGATCGACCCCTGGGAGGGCTAAAATTCGACACCCCTCACGAGGATCGTGGCTCCTGAGGGGGGGACTGTAATTAGGGAACCCCCCTTCGTTGATCGATCTCCTCCAAGATGGCTCCGAGGCCCCCCAAGAGGCCCCCAGGAGGCCCCCAAGAGACCCCCAAGAGGCCCCAAGAGACCCCCCAGAGGCACCCAAGAAGCGCCCAGGAGGCCCCAAGAAGCGCCCAGGAGGCCCCCAAAGGCCCCAAGATGGCCCCAAGAGGCCCCAAGAGGCCCCCAGGAGGCCCCAAAGAGGATCCCGAACGGCCCACAGAGGCCCCCCCGAGGCACCCAAGACGCCGAAAAGCCCCTCAGGACGACCCTCTACTCGCCTGGGCGTCGTTTCTGGACGGGCTGGTGGGGATACGCGAAGCGTCTAGAATTTCGAGAGACGTTGCAGCAGAAATGGACACAGTTCTGCGGACGGCCTGCAGTGCTGCGGCTCGACGGAGAAGGCTGTCGCGTCGAGAAACGAGTCAGGGAACGGCTGCTATCGCGCGGGATCATGGTAGACGTCACTGCCAGGCAAGCTCACAACCAAATGGCACTGTGCGAACGAAACGGAAGCATACTCAAGGAGTCCACGTCCAAGATTGCATAGGGAGTCGAACGGCAAGGTCACGACAGACGAGATTTTTGAAGGGGCCCTGGGACACACAAATAAATACACACAAATAACAGGATCCCCCATATTTCCCCCCATATTTTCTGGGTTTTTGTCTTCCCCCCCACTTTTCATATGTTCCCATATTTCCTGGGACATCGACGATTAATTGTGTCTGTGTGTTTCTTTCCCTCCTGAATTTTCTCAGAGGCAGTTGATACGATGAACTGCCTCAGCAGGTATCAAGGCCACAGTCCCCACGAGAGAATTGCTGGGCAGGACGCGGAGCCTGGGACGGACCAGCAACGGTCCTAGCCAGGAGCCTGGATGCGCCAGCAATCCTGGCCTGGTCGTTTGGATAGAGCACCGTAGCCGACTTCTGCGAGCTGGACGCGGACACCTACGATCTGCTACCGAGACGGAACTGGAGATACATCAACTACTACATGGAGAATCGGTGCCGCTCAACATTACGACGGCGTTGCTCGAGGTCAAGAGCAGCGAGTTCGAGGACCTGATCCGTCAGCCCCTTCGCGACCTCGATGACGAGGACGAGGCTTGGGTGGTGGAGCCTGAGAACCTGTTCCTGCAGACGACGGCGGACAGCGGCCCAGAGGCCGCGGGCATTCCGGAACCGAAGGACGACGACCCTGTGGTGCCTAACCCGGAGGCGAGGCCGACACAGAGGACGACTGTACGACGTGTCGTCCAAGGACCTGGGAGGATCTGGGGCCGCCCCGACAGCCCCCAGACACCGGAGGAGGAGGAGGAGGAGGAGGAGGAGGAGGAGGAGGAGGAGGAGGAGGAGGAGGAGGAGGAGGAGGAAGGGAGGGAGGAGGAGGAGGAGGAGGATGGATCTGGGGCCCGCCCGACAGCCCCCCAGACACCGGAGGCCCGGGGACGACAGGCGCGACGACCAGCCGAGGCGGGAGACGGCGAGGCGGTGAGGGGTCGCGCCAGAAGCCGAGGTCCGGCACCCAGAGGAGGAGGAGGAGAGGAGAGGAGGAGGGGAGGAGGAGGAGGAGGAAGAGGAGGGAGGAGGGAGGAGGGAGGAGGGGAGGAGGAGGAGGAGGGAGGAGGGGAGGAGGAAGAGAGGGAGGAGGGAGAGGGAGGAGGGAGGAGGGAGGAGGGAGGAGGGAGGAGGAGGAGGAGGAGGAGGAGGAGGAGGAGGGGGACCGCGCCGAAGGGGATTCGCATTCTACCAGGAAGACGAGCGAAGAACAGGACATCACCACTGGCAGACAAGAGGCCGTGGTACCTGTCCATCGCCGCTCCCTCCAAAGAGGCCTTCAGCCGCTTCGTGAGGGATACTCGCATGTATGTTGCCACTCAGGCGATGCGTCAGTGCGTGGAGGTGAGCTCAATATTGCCATGAAGAAAGAAGAGGAAGAATTTCTACTGGCACAGGCCTGTCGAGGCCCACGATAACATTCCCCCGAGCCGAATTATACTCCCACCTGACGTTGCCCCTGGATGACGCCCTAGGGCCCAAGACGAAGCACCGCGGCGAGGAAGCGCCCCGCCACTCCACAGGGCCACCCGACGTTTACAACCCGAAAGCGTCCGCGACGGTCTCGCCCGCCAAAGCCCCGCTCAGGAGCTGTCCGCCTGGCAGGGCCGCGTCGGCGCGGCCGAGCCCTGGGCCCAACCTGCCCGCGCCCAGCTCGCCCGCCAGCCAGTCGCGCACGCCAGCGAGCGGCGCGCCGGGCGCCGCCCGCACCCGGCAGCGCTCCACCCCGCCCAGGGTCAGGAAGCGCACCTCGCCGGGAAGGGAACGGGTCCTCCAGTTTGTCCGCTGTGACTCTCGCCTCCCCAGGCCCTCCACGGGCCCCAGGGCTGTCAGAAAACGGCCCAGGATGAAGATGCGATCCATGGGGCACGGCCCCGGGGTCCAGGACCCGATCCCCTAGGGACCCGTTCCCTTCATGCCAAGCACCGCGCCCCCATCAAACGACGCCTGCAGAAGCAGCGTCGCGCCGACGCGCGCGGTGTACGTCAGCGCTCCGTCCAGCGCCGGCACGTTGCACTGGCCGTCGCGATTCGAGCCGAAGGCCACGGCCGTGCCGTCGCTCCTGAGCAGCACTGTGTGACCGCCTCTCGCGGCGACCTGCGTGTAGCTCAGGCCACCATCCAGCGCCGGCACGTTGCACTGGCCAGCGCGATTCAAGTCGAAGGCCACGGCCGTGCCGTCGCTCTTGAGCAGCACCGTGTGGAAGCGTCCCGCGGCGACCTGCGTGTAGCTCAGGCCGCCGTCCAGCGCCGGCACGTTGCACTGGCCCTCGAGATTCCGCCCGAAAGCCACGGCCGTGCCGTCGCTCCTGAGCAGCACTGTGTGGACGCCTCCCGCGGCGACCTGCGTGTAGCTCAGGCCGCCGTCCAGCGCCGGCACGTTGCACTGGCCGGCGTCATTCCGCCGAAGGCCACGGCCGTGCCATCGCTCCTGAGCAGCACCGTGTGGGCGACTCCCGCGGCGACCTGCGTGTAGCTCAGGCCGCCGTCCAGCGCTGGCACGTTGCACTGGCTGTCGCTATTCCAGCCGAAGGCCACGGCCGTGCCGTCGCTCTTGAGCAGCACCGTGTTGTCACCTCCTCCCGCGGCGACCTGCGTGTAATTCAGGCCGCCGTCCAGCGACGGCACGTGGCACTGGCCTTCGTCATTCAAGCCGAAGGCCACGGCCGTGCCGTCGCTCTTGAGCAGCAGTGTGTGGGCGTATCCCGCGGCGACCTGCGTGTAGCTCAGGCCACCGTCCAGCGCTGGCACGTTGCACTGGCCGCGGTCATTCCGCCCGAAGGCCACGGCCGCGCCGTCGCTCCTGAGCAGCACTGTGTGAGCGCATCCCGCGGCGGCCATCCGCGGGCGCGGTCCGGAGGCCCGAGGGCCCGCCGAGGGGGGCGCGCGCGGGCTCCTGGGAGCGCGCGGGGCTCCGGGGAGGGCCACGGCTCGAGCCGGGGCGGCGGGCGGGGAGAGGGGCGGCCCACAGGGCCCCCGCCCCTGGATGCCTGGAGGCACCTCCAACGCCCCGCGATGCGCCACGTGCGAGCGGCCATGGGGCACGTTCCTGGACTGAGGGGCAACGAGAGTGGGGGCCTGGCTCACTGGGAGGGGGGGGGACATCGACCTGGACTCGGCGACGCATCGCGGAGAGATCCGCACTACGACAGAGGGGCCCCACGTGCCTGCGCTGAGGGGCAACGAGGGTGGGGGCCGGGCTGACCGGGAGGGGGGATAACATCGACCTGGACTCGGCGACACATCGCGGAGAGATCCGCACTAGGCCCCGACAGCGAAACCCCAGGATCCCGTCGGCGTGGAATGGGCGACTGAAGGTCGATGCATCCCCCCCTGAGCCTATCCCCCAGGTGTATCTTCGTCCCCTGGCTCGCGGGTCTCCGGCGGCCGTCGGGGACCATCAGGGCACCCCCGGACGCCTCTCGACTAGGCGCAGCTCTTGGTGTACGCATCCCGAGGCTGGAAAGTGCCGAGGACCCACGAAAGCATCCCCCCACCTGACGTTGCCCCTGGATGACGCCCTAGGGCCCAAGACGAAGCACGGCGGCGACCCGATGTCTACAACCCGAAGGCGTGCGCAACGGTCTCGCCCGCCAAAGCCCCGCTCAGGAGCTGTCCGCCTGGCAGGGCCGCGTCGGCGCGGCCGAGCCCTGGGCCCAGCCTGCCCGCGCCCAGCTCGCCCGCCAGCCAGTCGCGCACGCCAGCGAGCGGCGCGCCGGGCGCCGCCCGCACCCGGCAGCGCTCCACCCCGCCCAGGGTCAGGAAGCGCACCTCGCCGGGAAGGGAACGGGTCCTCCAGTTTGTCCGCTGTGACTCTCGCCTCCCCAGGCCGCCCACGGGCCCCAGGGCTGTCAGAAAACGGCCCAGGATGAAGATGCGATCCATGGGGCACGGCCCCGGGGTCCAGGACCCGATCCCCTAGGGACCCGTTCCCTTCATGCCAAGCACCGCGCCCCCATCAAACGACGCCTGCAGAAGCAGCGTCGCGCCGACGAGCGGGCGCGCGGTGTACGTCAGCGCTCCGTCCAGCGCTGGCACGTTGCACTGGCCCTCGAGATTCAGCCCGAAAGCCACGGCCGTGCCGTCGCTCCTGAGCAGCACCGCGTGGGCGCCTCCCGCGGCGACCTGCGTGTAGCTCAGGCCGCCGTCCAGCGCCGGCACGTTGCACTGGCCGGCGTGATTCGAGCCGAAGGCCACGGCCGTGCCGTCGCTCCTGAGCAGCGCCGTGTGGAAGTCTCCCGCGGCGACCTGCGTGTAGCTCAGGCCGCCGTCCAGCGCCGGCACGTTGCACTGGCCGTCGCGATTCGAGCCGAAGGCCACGGCCGTGCCGTCGCTCCTGAGCAGCACCGTGTGGGCGCCTCCCGCGGCGAGCTGCGTGTAGCTCAGGCCACCGTCCAGCGCCGGCACGTTGCACTGGCCGGCGTTATTCCAGCCGAAGGCCACGGCCGTGCCGTCGCTCTTGAGCAGCACCGTGTGGAAGCGTCCCGCGGCGACCTGCGTGTAGCTCAGGCCGCCGTCCAGCGCCGGCACGTTGCACTGGCCGTCGCGATTCGAGCCGAAGGCCACGGCCGTGCCGTCGCTCCTGAGCACATCAGAAACAGCAAAACCAAAAAAAAAACAAAAAAAAAAAACAAAAAACCAAAACAAAAAAACACCACACAAAAAACAAAAAAAAACCAAAAAAAAAACAAAAAGGCACCGTGTGGGCGCCTCCCGCGGCGAGCTGCGTGTAGCTCAGGCCACCGTCCAGCGCCGGCACGTTGCACTGGCCGTCGCGATTCGAGCAGAAGGCCACGGCCGTGCCGTCGCTCTTGAGCAGCACCGTGTGGGCTTCTCCCGCGGCGACCTGCGTGTAGCTCAGGCCGCCATCCAGCGCCGGCACGTTGCAGTAGCCGGCGCCATTCGAGCCGAAGGCCACGGCCGCGCCGTCGCTCCTGAGCAGCACCGTGTGGAAGAATCCCGCAGCGACCATCCGCGGGCGCGGTCTGGAGGCCCGAGGGCCCGCCGAGGGGGGCGCGCGCGGGCTCCTAGGAGCGCTCGGGGCTCCGGGGAGGGCCACGGCTCGAGCCGGGGCGGCGGGCGGGGAGAGGGGCGGCCCGCAGGGCCCCCGCCCCTGGATGCCTGGAGGCACCTCCAACGCCCCGCAATGCGCCACGTGCGAGCGTCCATGGGGCACGTTCCTGGACTGAGGGGCAACGAGAGTGGGGGCCTGGCTCACTGGGAGGGGGCCTGGCTCACTGGGAGCCATCCCCCCCGATGCATCTTCGTCGCCCGGCTCGAGGGTCTGCGGCCGTCGGGGACCCTCTGGGCACCCCCGGACGCCTCTCGGCGAGCTGCAGTCCTCCTCCTCCTCCTCCTCCTCCTCCTCCTCGTCCTCCTCCTCCTCCTCCTCCGAGGGTCCACGAAGACATCCCCCCCAAACCGAAGCACAACGCCCCCCTGGCGCTGCCCCTGGATGACGATGACGCCCCCCCGGGGCCCGAGACGAAGCACGGCGGCGAGCCTCGGGGACCCCCCCCCCTCGTGGGGATTTTTAAGAAAGGTCCTCCTGGACCTCCTCCTCCTCGTCCTCCTCCTCCTCCATCCTCCTCCTCCTCCTCCTCGTCCTCCTCCTCCTCCTCCTCGTCCTCCTCCTCCTCCTCCTCCGAAGGTTTTCTGCTTGCAGGGCCCCTGGAGGGTCTTTGTTGGGGGGAAGGGCTCTGGGGGGGCAGGACATCTGAGACCAGGCTGGAGAGGATCCACAAGCACGTCACGAACTGCCCGAGGGCACGGATCTCGCAGCAGCACAGCAAGCCAGCGATCGTTCGAGCAAGCTCGTGAGCTCCTCCGTCGCAGGGAGACGGACCGCAGGTTTGTCAGCAGCGGCAGGGGCAAGCACAGCTCGGGGCAAAGAGTCTGGACGGGATGCTGGCCACGGCCGCGGCCCACCGAGCTCAGCTGTTTTCTTTGTTCCCTACCTAGGCTCTGCCTAGAAGGGTTCTTACTCGCGTGGCTTAAAGGGGTCGGGCAGTGGAACCCGCCCTGGGCGGTTCCCCCGGTCCCCTGGGAGCCAAGCAAAAGCAACAGCAAAGGTAAAAGCAAACATGCGGTTCCCCCAGTTGCGCTCACTGGGTGCCAAGCAAAAGCAAAAGCAAAGGCTTAAGTGAAAGCAACAGCGAAGGCAAAGCAAAAGCATAGCATAGCATAGCATAGCGCAGCATAACATAGCATAGCGCAGCATAGCATAGCATAGCATAGCTTAGCCTAGCCTAGCCTAGCCCGGCATAGCATTGCGCAGCATAGCATAGCATAACATAGCACAGCATGACAGAGCAGAGCAGAGCATATAATAGCATAGCGCAGCATCCACTATTGCTGCTGCTATATATATATATATATATATATATATATATATATGTAGGTGTGTGTACTAATGTGTGTGCGCACGTATGTTCCATGCATGTTGTCCGTCTGTGGGCCATCTTAAGCACTTAGGGGGACAGCTTGAACCCTTAGGATTCACGAAGGTTTCGCACATAGCACCGGCCAGGAGACATGAAACCCGACGTATTATCGCATGTCCAAAATGTCTTCCTATATATGTCATCTCCGTGCCTGCTTGCTTTTGCGGCTGTCTCGGCGACTTGCTGCCTGCTTCTGCTGCTGCTTCACTTACGGCGTGGCGTCGGCGGTTCTGGCGCTACTACTACTACTACTACCACCACCACCACCACCACCACCACCACCACCACCACCACCACCACCACCACCACCACCACACCACCACCACCACCACTACTACTACTACTACTACGACTACTACTACGACTACTACGACTACTACGAAAAACTACACTAATACTACTACTACTAAACTACTAACTGATTACTACTACTACGACGGACTACTACTACGAACTTACTACTACTACTACTACTACGACTACTACGACTACTACTCTACTACTACTCCTACTACCACTAATTCTAACTCTACGACTTAACTGCTACTCCTACGACGACTACTGCCTACTACTATTACTACTGACTAACCGGAACTACTACTACTACTACTACTCTACTACTACTACTACTACTACTACGACTACTACGACGTTACTACTACTACTCCTACTAGTACTACTACTACTACTACGACTACTACTACTACTGCTACTACTATTACTGTTACTATACTACTACTACTACTACTACTACTACTACTACTACTACTACTACTACTACTACTACTACTACTACTACTACTACTACTACTACTACTACTACTACTACTACTACTACTACTACTACTACTACTACTACTACTACTACCGCTACTGCTACAACTACGACGATGAGGAGAAAGAGGAGGACGGCGTTTACCGCTCCTACTAATGTTGCTTTCCTAGAGGCTCCAACTCCTAGGTAGGGTCGCACTGGGATAATTTGTTTTTACACGTACGTCCATGTCATCCTCCTCCTCCTCCGCCTCCTCCTCCGCCTCCTCGCTCCTCCTCCGCCTCCTCCTCCTCCTCCTCCGCCCCCTCCTCCTCCTCCTCCTCCTCCTCTCTCCTCCTCCTCCTCCTCCTCCTCCTCCTCCTCCTCCTCCTCCATGTGCACGCGCCTACCACGGGACAAAGAGTGGCACAAGGGCCCGAACATCCATGTGCCTGAGGTGCGGCGGGCTCGGTCACATCGCACAAGACTGCAAGCCACCGGCCAAGCTTCAGTATGGCCGGAAGTACACACCTCCATCGTCAACATCTCACCGCCGCAAGCGCCCTGCAGCGATCAAAACACGATCGGCAGCGAAAAAAACACACGATCTACTGCGACCCGGATACGATCTACAGCGGTCCGGAGGCGACCTACAGCGATGAAGATACGATAGATTGCGACACAATTGCGAACTACGACGATCAAAATACGATCTACTGCAAACCATGTATGACCTACAGCGACCCGGGTACGACCTACAGCGACACACATACGATCGACTGCGACACAGAAGCGACCTAGAACAACACATACTATACGACCTAGATGCTGTATCGGACACGTGCTTGTCGTGTACGATCAGTGTGTGCTCATGTCCTCACAGATGCGAGGGCCCTTCAAGTGCATGTTGGACTCTGGAGCGACATCGTCGATGATAGGTTTGGAGATGGCCGAAGTGTGGCAGGCCACCATGCTCAGGATTCTGGGTAAAATCGTATGCAGCTGGTTCCAGGGCGCCCCATCAAGCTCACCTTCGGGAACAGCCAGACAGCCTAATCACTAGACCACGCTTCGATCCCAAGGTATGTCGATGGCCAGGAGTGCGATGTCTGGTCTCCATCGTTGAGCTGGAGGCACCTCTTCTGATAGGCATGGATTTCCTGACAAAGATAACAGCGACTATAGATTTCGAACGAAGCACTATCAAATTCAAGGCCCTAGGAAGCAAGACTTACCTATTCGAAAAGGTCAAGGTGCGGACACTTGCTCTTAGAGTTTGGCCCAGATGCAGAACTGAAAGACACTCTGCCGCAAACCTCGTACGTTTCCCGTGCAGCAATTGCAAGTTGGGCTCGAGACGGTGCTTCTCATCAGTTCCAGCCGGCCACGAGCAAAGTTTTCCAGCTGACTACTCCAGATTTTGTAATAAAGGGAGGGGGGTCTCATTTCGGGGGGGGGTCTCTTCCAGACTATCTTGGAGGGCCTGGGGGGGTCTGGGGACGATGTTTTGGAGGGTTCTCCCACGGGGGGGGTCTAAAACTTCTCGTCTGGGAGGGTTGAGACCCCCTCCCTTCTATTACGAAATCTGGAATACATATTCGGATGTCACCATGGGATGGACGAGGCTTGTGAGGCCCATCGCGACAGCGACAGGACTCGGACACACCGATCCAGGAGCTGGCGAGGAGAGAGACGGCGACGCGGCGGACGACTGAGGACCTCCTCCTCCTCCTGCTCCTGCTCCTCCTGCTCCCCCTCCTCCTCCTCCTCCTCCTCCTCCTCCTCCTCCTCCTCCTCCTCCTCCTCCTGCTCCCGCTCCTTCTCCTCCTTTCGTGATGCTGTGCATGCTTGGTGCAGCTTCGGGGGTCCAACCGCGTTCGTATGGTTGATCCCCTCCACGCAAGCACGCACACATCGAATGTCGGGAGATTCGTCTTGGATGCAGTCGGCTTTGCAGTGGTAGAACTAAGTTGAGGGCCCGTTTTCCATCATTCTTTCCACAAGCCCTTCGTCTCAACAAAGTCGATCGTAATCGGCTCTTGTGGCGATGCATTTTGTCATTCGCCGTTCTCGTTGCCATGTGCTTCCGCTGTACGTTCCGCTTGTTCCAGTCTGGATGCTCGCCAAAAAGGGTAATTAGTCTTGCCACCATCGCCGTCGAATTTCAACGGCAGCGTGGCGAGGAAAAGAAGAAATAGCAGCAAGCAAGAGGAGAACAGCGTGCCTTTAGCGGGCTGGGTGTCGTGGTCGTATGCCGACCAGACTGCGGCCAAGTGGGCCTCCCACTTCTCCTCCAGGCCGTCCACCTTCGGCTCCTGCTCCTGTTCCTGGTGATGCTCCTGCTACTTTGACTGCCGTATGCCAACCCCGTGTGCATGCTCTACCTGGTACATACACTCCAGGTTCAAATTATGTATATACACACAGATGCACACACACACGTCTTCAGTCGTCTATGTATTTAATATTTTCCTTTTATGCATATATATATATATACATATATACAAGTGTAGATGTACATGTGTGAGAGAGCGTGATCCATCGCCGCTTTACTGTGGAAAATTGCCGCCCTTTTCCTCCGGAACCCAGGGCTCCCCCCCACCCTCCGAAAATCCCCCCCCCTGCTGGAACCCCCCCCCTCCCCCTGGCAAAACCCTCCCCCTCTCCTAACCCCTCCCCCCCCCCTCCCCCCCTCGAACTCGAAAACCGGAAGGGGTCACTGGTCACTACCGGTTCGAACCCACCCACCCTCGAAAACCGGAGGGGGGGGTCACTACCGGTTCGAACCACTGAGCTGTCCCACTGTTCCCACCACTGTCCCCACTGTCCCCACCACTGTCCCCACTGCACCTCTGTCCCATTGTCCCACCGCCGTCCTCGCCACCGCCTTCACCACTGTCCCCACCACCACTGTACCCTCCACTGTCTACTG
>CAUYUJ010002694.1:44108-86889 GCA_963575745.1 Prorocentrum cordatum
CTGCTCTCCACGCGAAGCGAGGAGACGGAGCCCCCCGCCACTCGATGTGTCGCCTGAGCAGCCTGCCGCGGCTACCGCCGGTGGCACCCGGCCCACTCGACCTAGCCTCGGCTGTCATTTGGGGGGTATCTTCTATAAGGAGGTACACGCACAACGCTGGCATAGACTTTAAAGCGCCTTAATATTTCGGCGCTGGAGCCGAGCGGAGGGGGGGCCGATGGAAATGCGCCCTCGGCGGGGCATGGATGGGGGTTCCAGCAAGAGGAGCAATACTGGCAGGGAGAAGGGCGAAGGGGGTGAGGAAGGCGACCCACGCTGATACCACTGATGCCGAAACGCCGCGCTCGTTGTTCTGTTTTCCCCTCGCCACCCCCGCCCTCCCCCGCATCAACCCGCGCCCTTCTTTCCGTTTCCCAATTTCATATTGACCCATCCCCCTCCCGCCCTCCCCCGCTCGTCACCCCTCCGCCTTCCATGTTCAACGTGTTTCCCCCTCTCCCCCCCCGCCCCAATTCAACCCGCGCCCCCCCCTCCCCCCCCCCCCCCCCCGAACAACGCGTCCTCCGCCTCTGTCCCCGCCCCCCGCGGCGCCCCCTCCCGCCCCCCTACGCCGCCGCCATATTTCATTCCGCCCCCACGTTCCACAATCCGGTTTCCTTCGCGCCCTGCCTTCTCCTACCTCGCCCCCTTTCCCGCGCCATGTGCCCATTGTGGCAATTTCCAATGTTCCACATTCCCTCCTGGAACCCTTGCCTTCCCCCCGCACATCTCCTTCCCTCCGCCTTCCGTCCTTCGTGATTTGCCAGCCGCCCTGTCGCGCTTCCATTTTATCCCGCCCCTATCCCGAATTTCTTCGGCGCGCCCCGCATTCCCCTGGCACCGCTGGCGACCGCCTGCCCAACGGGCCAGTCTGAAGCAGGGCCAGAACCACATTTCAAGCCAACCACGTCTAGACAAGATCGACGAAACAACGCCCCACTTACGTCTACGCGCAAGGCCGCAACCACAAGTCGACACAGACACCTGTCTATAGACATAAGCGAAAACCAGACGCACCCCATCTAATGTCTACACCGACAATCGCAAACACATGAGAACAGGTCATGTCTACCACCCCGAGACGCGTAGACACAAGGCACGACTTAGAGTCGAAGAGAAACAATCTCGGTTGAAACAGCGCCAATTCTAATGTCAATCGAAAACGAACTATACATAAATTTCGGGCACCCCCCGAACCGCAAATGCCGTTGACATAACGAGGCCCGTGTCGTCACGGCCATAATGTCTACCATTGTTCTGCGTTTCGGCATCGATTGGTATCATCATATTACCCTCGCCAAATGCGAAATCGTCAGCAGTCGGCTCCCTCGGCGCGATTCGCGCGAACGGTGCGCCGAAATGGGCGCACAAACGAATTGCGGATCCCTCCGATGGGGCTGTGGATGAACCTTTCCGAAGGGCGCGGTGCACGTCGCTAGCGCGCCGCAATGTGCGCAGCGCCGCCGTGCGAAGTCCTCCTCGCGGCCCGTCGATGGAGCGCCTAGTCGCGCGCGATGCGCTTCATGGGCGCGACGACATGGGCGCGCATCCAGCGCGCGACTTCTTCCGAAGGGGCAAGGGGCGTCTATGCTGGGGCATTATCCGCGGGGCGGGCGTGCCGGAAACAGCGCGCTGGCGTCGAGCGACCCGCGTGGGCCACGCTAGGAGCTCCTCATGGGCGCGCGATCCGCGCAAGGAGGCACCGAAATGGGCGCGGCGACAGCAATGGCGGAAGGACATATGGGGGGGCGAAAGGACTTGGAGGGACCGCGCAGCGCAGCAGAAAGAACGAGAATCCAACGCGCGAGAACACGAAAGTAGCACGGGCGGCAATACGGCGAGGAAACGGGTCGCAGGGCAAGAGAGGCGGAGACGCGAGAACAGCGGAGAGGAAGCCCCACCCCACAAAAAAAGGGTTACACATAACGCATAACAGAACCCCAACACTGAAGGAAATTCCCAAACCTCCCGCCTTTGAGGTCGCACCGGCAGCAGACCCGCGCCCTCGCCGCGTCAGCGCAGGGCCGCAGCTTCTCAGCCCCAGACGACATGGATATTCTCAACGGCACCTTATGTCTACACTGGCTTCTGGCTCTATAGAAATGGCCTTGAGCAGACCCCAGCTGACTGCCAAACCTAGCCTCTCGATCTCGATGTGCTCCTCCAGCAACGTGTCGAGCACGTCGAGCTTCGCCGCGATCCCCTCGGCCACGGAGTCGCCACCGTGCACGCCCAGCGTGATGTCAAACGTCTCGTTGGAGAAGGCACCAGGCCAAGGCGCTATCCGAGCCCATGGTAGCTGACTCTTCTCGAAGACGTCGCCGACGCATGCCTGCCACAGCCTCGACGCAGGTCTCGTACCGTAGAGCGCCTTGTGGAGCTGCCAGACCCGCCCAGGTCGACGCAGCCCAGGCGGTGGCATCACACGCAGCCACTCGTCCATCTCCGCGTGGAAGAACGTCACGCTGGCATCGCGCAGAGCCACCTGCCACTGCCCCGATGGGGGCTTCGAGGCAGCTGGGGACACCACCAGCCGCAAGTAGAAAAGGCACGGCGCACCTGCCGCCGCGTCGTCGCGCGCGCTCGAACAGGTTGAAGTCCATGGCAACGAGTCTCGACCTCGCGGAGGGCGCCCCGTCTGGCCTCGCGGAGGGCGCCCCGTCTGGCCTGCATCGTAGTCCGTCAAGCCACTTGTTCCGTATGCGCCTGCCCACGCTGATGTCGTCGGACACGTCCTCGTGCACCCCGAACGCGGCCATCTGGTTGAGCTCCTGCTGGCGCCCCTGCACCACGAGCTCCCTCGGCAGCACCTCGCACGAGCGGCTGTCGCACACCGCCGCCTCTGGCACGAGGTCGCGCGCCCATGCTGTCGGAGTCCCCCGATCACGCGCGGACGCCGCGAACAGCTGCAGCCGCTCGCAGTCCTCGCCGTCGAGTCTCAAGTAGGCAGGTTCGCTGACGTCCACTGGCACCGCGAGGTTGGCAACCCTGGGCGCCTTCGACAGTGGCTCGCCGTCCGTGGGAGCTGCTGGTCGGCTCCACGAGTCTACGCCCATCCCCACGGAGTCGCCCGCTGGGCCACTCTCCGCAGGAGGTGGCTGGGACGAACTCGCCGCTGCTGCTGCGCCACCTGCTGCCGCTGCCATCGCGGCTGCGGGGTCGACCGCTGCCGCATCCACCTCCATCTCTGGGCCTGCTATGGCGTCGGGCCGCCGCCTGCCGATTCGCATCGTCCAAGAGCTCCCCCTCCATGCGCTTCCTGCACTCATGAGAGTGCGCCGCCCCGCCTCCCCAGCACCTCGGACAGTTCAAGGCGGGCCCGTAGGTCTGCACCATCCTCTTCGTCACGTAGGTGGCCCGTCCGAGCCTCGGCTCGGGTAGGGGTGCTGGCGGAGCGCCCAGAGGTCCTGGAGGTGGTCACGGTGGTTCTTCTGCCACTGGAGCTGCTGCTGCTGCGCCGCTGCTGCTTGCCGACGGATGCGCCTCCTCGGCCTGGCGCTGCCGTGCCTGTGCCTGCCGCGCCCTCGCCACGTTGTCTCCGTGGTGAGGCTCGGCGCCGTCCCAGGGCTGCGCTGCAGCGGCGTCTGCCCGCTCGGGCTTAGACTGGAGGTCCCAAGGCAGGCCCGCGAAGCTGTTCAGCGCGTCCACGCTGAACCTCCGCTCCTTCGGCTGCCTCCAGATCGCCCGATGCCGACTGGTCTGCCGCGACCCGCCGACCATGTGCTCGTCGCTCTTCTCGGTCTCTTGCCCAGCAAGACACCTAGGCGCCACTGAGCCTCTGCCTCCTGCGCGCGGTCGCCTGGCACGCGGGCCCAGACGACTACTCCGAGCGTGGCCACCTCCCCGCTGCACGGTTTGCCTCGATTGACGTGATAGGCCGTCTTGCCAGCGGCCTGCCTGACAACAATCCGTGCGCAGAGCCACCCAGCGTGCCTGGCCACCCACGGCATGGCCGTGGGGATGCGCGCGCCCATGCCTGACTCGAGATGGAGCTTGATCACGCGCACCTGCTTGGCCACCTGGTCGTTCATGGCCTCGATGAAACCCATCGACGCGTGGCTCCCAGCAGGCGCTGCCGTCAGCTGGCACTTCAAGCCCTTCAGCTTCCGCTCCTCGGAGATCTGCTCGGCCAGCGCCTGGGCCGCTGGCTCCTGGTCGGTGCGCAGGATGCACCCCGCGATGCCCCAGGCGTCGATGGCGGCACTCGCCGCAATGGACATGAAGGGATGCACGCCCTTCGGCCCCAGGACCGCGCGCACCGCGGCCGACTGGCGGCGCGCCACCGCCGGCGCGTTGAGCAGCACCTCCACGCCGTCGCCAGCGACTGGGTCCACCAACTGCGGCGTCAGGACGGCCCGGTCGATCTGCCGATCCGCTGGAGCCAACCAAGCCATGCTGTCGGCGGAGGCCGCCAGCTCCTCAGCTGCGACCACGGCGCCGAGTTGCAGGTAGTCCACCTGCACCTCGTCGATGCTGCCAGGCCCGCCGCCCTGTCGGTGCGGGTCGTCTGCCGCTCCTCGCGCCGCGGCTGCTCGGCCGCCGCGGGAGCTGCTGCCGCGGGCGCCTCGGCCCCGACCGCGTTGAGCCGCAGCGTCTCGGACGCCGTCGCGGTGCCTCCCACGACGCGCCCTCGCATCCAGAACAGGTTGTCCTGCCGCGCCAGAGGCGCATTGGCGATGCCCTCAGGTAGGCTGGGCGCCGCGGGCGCGATGCGCGGGCCCGCCGGTGAGAACAGCACAGTGTGGCCGTTGTCGCATGCCTCGGCAACCCCCATGATGGGATGCGAGACGTCGGCGACCTGGTAGTCGATGCCAACTCCGCGCGCGCCTGAGCTGTCCAGCAGGTTGTACTGCACGCTCTTCTCGCCGTGGTGCTTCGCGCGCCTGCCGTCTGCAGCGCGGATGTTGTGGACCTGCGTAGGCCCCCGCATCGCCGCGCTCGGGGCGCGGCCGAGTGGGCGCGTCGCTCTGGAGGCCCCCGAGCCCACCATGATGTACTCCTCATAGCTTTCGTCGTCGCCTCCTGAGCCGCCGCCCACAAGAGCCCGCAGCATCGAGATCTGACTCACTAGACCTGCGGCCTGGGCCGCCAGGCGCAGCGCCCGCTGGATGGCGGGCGCGGTGTCTCCCGCGGCCCCGCCGCCCGCTGAGCCGGCGCTGCCGCCGCTCGGAGCGGCCGCCGAGCTCGCCGTAGACAGCTGCGCGGCGTCGGCCCGCGCCCGGGCGATGCTGCTCGGCGCCGCGGATGGCGCGCTCGATGCTGTTGAGCTCGGCGCAGGCATAAGTGGCTGAACCAAGTTCGACGCGTCCTTCAACTCGATCGTCTTGCTGGCTGCGCTGTTCACTCTCGTAGTCTGGTCAGGGCAGTCTCTCGCCAGATGGCCCTTTTGATGGCGCCTCCTGCACGTCCGTGTCTCGACGTGCCTCCCGTGATTGACATCTCTGCCCTCGCCGTCCTTCTGCGTCTGGTGCTGCGATCGGGAGCCCCTCTTTCCGTTGTAAAGCTTCCCGTATCCCTTCTTGCCGCCGTCTTTGCTTTTGCTCTTCCCCTTCCCCTTGCCCTTGCCTTTCTTGATGGCGTTTACGACCGTGGTCACCTCGGCTGGCGCCACCCCCCCTGCTGCCAACGTCGTCGACAGGGACCCGATGTCCATCGGTGCTGGTCCGCTGTCGTCCACCGCGGTGGCCCCCGCTGCGGTGCCTCTTGCAGCGTGCTTGAATGTCCTGTTCGTCAGGTACGTCTTCGCGGGCTTTGCGATCCCGTCGTAGTCCCCGAGGCGGTCGGCGTTGGCCATCAGCCACTGCTGAACGTCCATGTCCTGGATCCCCGCTATTGGGATCGCCGCCTTGATATCGCCGGGCACCGCGCTGCCGTGCCGCTCTTGCGTCAGGGCCGCCACGTCGCACACGCCCACGTCCGCCTCGATCGTCGCCGCTCCGAACGCCCACCCCATCGGCCCCCTTATCTGACCCAGGGCTGATGCTGACTGGTCGGGCTCGAACTCCTTCGCGAGCTCGCGCCGCACCAGCAGTCCTTCGCCCTGCGGGATCGGCCGCTGCGTGGCGAACGCCTTGCCGTCGAGAAGCAGCACGAGCATGTGGCGCAGCTGCCGAGACGCGCCGACGAGCGCTGGGTTCATCAGGTCCAACGCCTCGTTGGTGACGTCTTCTTCGGCCTTCTGCCCGACCGCGATCATCTCCTGATGCAGCTCGTCGCCCAGCGTCGCGATGTACGCCGGCAGCTTGGACGACCACGCGGGCCACGCCGCCTCGCTGCCATTGAACTGGGCTGGCTTCGTCGGGAGCTTCGTGTGGATGATGTCCCACTTCCGAAGATCCTCGTTCCTCGCTGGCGTTGTGCTCGCCGCCGCGGTGCCCCCCGCGGTGGTCAGCTGCTGGGGCGCCTGATGAAGCTGCTGAAGCTGAGCATTCTGTTGTTTGGCAGTCGTCTCCTCTCGCTCCTCTAGCTCCTGGGCTTGCTCCTCTGCAGCTTCCGAGCCGTCGCCGTCCGCAGCGCGCCCAAAACCTGCTGGGCCGTCGGCGGCGGCGGCCGCGGCTGCGGGGTGGCCCGCCGCCTGCTGCGCCGCTGCTGCTCGCAGCTCCTCCTCCATCCCTGAACCTCCACGCTACGAAGGCCGCGTAGGCCTCGCTCTCGTCGGGCACGAAAGAGTCGCCGTCCTCATCCACGACGTCGAACGGCCACGCGTGACCTAGCTCCTTGTCGTAGACGACGTCCCCGAGCACACGGTGCGTGAACGTTGGCAGGTCGAGCTCACGCCCGACGATCTTCTCGACGAGGCTCAGCGCCGACTCCAGCAGCCTGCAGACGTCTCCGCGTCGCTGCCGTCGCCCGACGGCGCCCTCCGATCGCCGCCGCCCGCGCTGCTTCCTCTGCTTCTTCCGCCCCTGTCGCTGCCGCGCCCGCCGAGGCTCCTGCCTCGGCCCGCAAGGGGTATGGGCTGCCTTCCGCGCGCCTTCCGCGGTGCTACCCGCTGGGCCGCTAGGCCGAGCTGCTGCCTCCCGCAGCCCGCGAAGGTCCCCGCTGGGCTGCTAGGCCGGGCGGCTGCCCTCCGCAGCCCGCGGTGTTTCCCGCTGGGCTGCTGGGCTGCTCTCCGCAGCCCGCGGCGTTTCCCGCTGGGCTGCTGGGCCGCACCTCCGACGCAGAACCCGTGGATCTCAAGCCACGGGATCCGCTACAATGCGCGGCCCCCCCGCGGAGCCGCGTACCTTTTCAAGCCGAGAGGGCTGCGGCCCAACACATGTCAACATTATCCTCATAGCTCTGGCAATGTACGTATGTAAGACTATCTGTATGTATGTATGTATGTACGTACGTATGTATGTATGTATGAGTTTATGTAAATATACATGTATGTATATGTGTATGTGCGTATGTATATCATATCCGCCACCGTGCCACTGGGCACAAGGCGAGCGTGTCCCCAGGCCCTGGGCCCAATCCTCGAAGCCTCAATCCTCACTCCTGAGGGACCTTCAGGGGGCCTGGCTCCAAATTGCCAAACCTACTGGCGCTTGGCGCGTCTCGTCGGGAGCTTCTCGCGTCTTCTCGCGTGACTTTCTCTGGCCCAGAAGGGCTCCAAAATAGACCCAGAAGGCTCCAAGAGGCTCCCAAGACGGCCCAAGAGTCACCGAACGACCGGTCCAAGACGCCCAAGATGGCCCAAACACGGCCCAAGAGGCCTCCAATACGCCCAAAGAGGTCTCCCGGGTCCCGACGTTCCACGACGGCCCACGAGGTTCCAAGATCGCCCCAAGACGGCCCCAGAGGCCCCCAAGAGGGCCGCACGATGGCCCAAGAGGGGCCCAAGACGGCCCAAGAGGGTCCAAAGACGGCCCCAAGAGGGGGCCCAAATGGGGAACCCGAGCGGACATTTCGAGCCCCCGGCCCCGAGGTAGCCTGGCGAGTTCCCAAGAGGCCCCCAAGAGGCCCCAAGACGACCCCAAGGCCCCCAAGAGGCCCCCGACAGCGCTCCGAAGAGACCCGAAGAAGCATCCCTGAGAACTCCGACCCGCAACCCAGGCACGGTGACGGGATGGGCCGAAGGCCATGCGCCGCCCCCTGCTGATTCATCACAAGGGTGCCTGGCGTGCTAGACGATTTTTCTGTTTTGGTTTTGGTTCTCTCCGAAAGAATCGAAGACGCCTACGGCGAATCACCGCCGCCCCCTGCCTTTTTGGCAGCGCCTATGTGGCCGAACGTTGAGGCTAGACCTGCCAAGCTATCGGACCATATGTTCCCCGAATCGGTTTGGAAAGCCTTCGGGGAACACGTGGGCATCTTGAAGGTCATCTTGGCCGTCTGGAGGCCATTTTGACACTTTCGGGCCTTCTTGGAGACGTCTTGGAGGGCTCTTGGGCCGTCTTGGAGGCCATCTTGAGCGCCTTGGAGGCCTCTTGGGCCGTCTTGGGGCCGTGTCTTGGGCCTCTTGGGCGATCTTTGGGGGCACTTGGGCCGTCTCGGGCCGTCGGAAGGCAGAAAAAAAGCAAATGCCACAATCTTCAAAAACCCGTGGGAAATCAATGATTTTGGCCTCTTCGGGCCTTCCTGGAGGCCCTCTTGGAGGTCTCTTTGCCGTCTTGGGCCATCTTAGGGCCATGTTCGGCCGTCTTGGTGGGCTCCTGGTCCGTCTGACGGCGTCGGAAGCCGTTTGGGGGGCCTCTATGGGCCGACTTTGGGCCCTCTTGGAATGCTCCAGGCCCGTCTTGGAGGCCATCTTGGGCGTCTGAAAGGCCTCCTGGGCTGTCTTGGGGGCCTCTTGGGGCCGACTTGGGGCCCTCCTGGGCCGTTCTGGGGCCATCTTGGAGGCCTCTTGAGCGATCTTTCGGCGATCTTTGGGGGCTCTTGGGCCGTCTCGGGCCGTCGGAAGGCCGAAAAGAAGTAAATGTCAAATCCGTCAAAAACCTTAGGTCAATTAATGTTTTTTGCCTCTTCTGGCCTTCCTGGAGGCTCTCTTGTGGGCCTCTTGGGCCGTCTTGGGCCAGCTTCGAGCCAACTTCGGCCATCTTGGTGGGTTCCTGGCACGTCTGACGCCGTCGGGAGCCGTCTTGGGGGCCTTTCTGGGCCGACATGGGGCCCTCTTGGGGCGCTCCAGGCCCGTCGTGGAGGTCATCTTGGGCGTCTTGGAGGCCATCTTGGGCGTCTTGGAGGCCTCTTGGGCCGTCTTCGGGCCCTCTTGGGGCGGTCTTGGGGGCATCTTGGGCCGTCATGGGGCCATTTTGGAGGCCTCTTGGGCGATCTTGGGGCGATCTTGGGAGCCTCTTGGGCCGTCTTGGGCCGTCGGAAAGCCGAAAAGAAGCAAATACCAAAATCCTTCAAAGATCTAAGGAAAATTAAAGATTTTGGCCCTTTCGGGCCTTCCTGGAGGCCTTCTTGGAGGCCTCTTAGGCCGTCTTGGAGGCCTCTTGCGGGCCATCTTAGCCGTCTCGAAGGTCATCTTGGCCGTCTTGGAGGCATCCTGGAAGCCATCTTGGGCCGTCTTGAGGGCGTCAGGGGCAGGAAAGCCGTTTGCAGCCACCTCTGGGCAAGCCTCCCGGGACCCCGGCGGGACGCGCCGGAGCCCACTGGGAGAGTTCTTTTGGAAAAAAACCAAAACCAAAACCGTAAGAAGTTCAGCACGCCAGGCACCCCTGTGATGAATCAACAAGGGGCGGCGGACCTCCCTGGGGCTCTGGCGCGTCCCGCCGGGGTCCCGGAGGATTGCCCAGAGGTGGTTGCAAAGGTTTTTTCTGTCCAGACGGCTCCAAGACGGCCCAAGATGGCTCCAAGATGACCCAAGATGGCCTCCAAGATGCTTCCAAGACGGCTAAGATGGCCCCAAGATGCCTCCAAGAAGGCAGAAGATGCACCCAAAACCGCCTGAGATGGCCTCAAGATGGCCTAAGACGGCCCAAGAGGCCCCCAAGAGGCAGGCCCTCCAGGAGGGCCCGAAGAGGGTTGTTGTTAAAGGATTGTTGCATTTGCTTCTTCTCGGCATTCCGACGGCTCAAGACGGCGCAAGAGGCCCCCAAGATCGCCCAAGAGGCCTCCACGATGGCCCCATGACGGCCCCAAAGGCCCCCAAGACGGCCCCAAGAGGGCCCCAAAACGGCCCAAGAGGCCTCCAAGACGCCCAAGATGGTCTCTAAAGAACCCCTGGTCTGCACCAAGAGGGCCCCAAGACGACCCAGACAGGCCCCCAACTGCTTCCGACAGCGTCAGACAAGCCAGGAACGCCCTAAGACGGCCAAAGAGGCCCCCGAGAAGCCCCAACGGCCCCCCAAAACCCTCCAAGAGGCTCCCAGGAAGCTCCCAGAAGGCCCCAAGGGTGCCCCAAGAGGCCTCCTCCTCCTCCTCCTCCTCCTCCTCCTCCTCTTCTTTTTTCCTCATCCTCCCCCTCCTCCTCTTCTTGCTCCCCCAAGCGTTCCCCGAAGTCTGTCCAAACCGACTCGGGGAACAACTGGCCCGATAGCTTGGCCAAGCTCTGGCCCAGCTGTCGGCAACAGAGGCGTTTCTAAAAAGGCAAGGGGCGGCGGTGATTCGCCGTAGGCGTCTTCGATTAGACCTGCTTGGCATGGTGACGGAAACCACGGGTTCTTTCTTTGACGGCGTCTTGGACATTTTGGAGGCCATCTTGACGCCATCTTGGGCCATCTTGGGGCCTTTTTGGGCCGCTTTGGGGGGGCTAAGTTGGGCCGTCTTGACGCCTCCTGAGGGCGATCCCAAGACGATGTCGACCAGAGCGCACTTGTCTGAGGATGTCCCTAGCGAAATCGTCATTTTTGGGCCCCAGGTAAGGCCATTAGACTCTGGGCCCCCCCTGCCTACCCCCCCACACCCACCCTTGATATTTCTCCCGACTAACAGATCGCGACGCAGCGCGCTTTCCGTCATCCGCCGCCCCCTGTCGATTCATCGCAGGGGTGCCTGGCGTGCTAGACCCTTTCGGTTTTGGTTTTGTTGACTTGTCCAAAAGAACTCCCCCTGGGGCTTCGGCCCGTCCCGCCGGCCACCCGGAAAGATCGTCCAGATTGCCCAGAGGTGGCTGCCAAGGGTTTTTCCTGCTCCAGACGGCTCCAAGACGGCCCAAGATGGCCTCCAAGACGCCTCCAAGACGGCCAACATGGCCTCCAAGACGGCTCAGATGGCCCCAGCCCAAGATAGCCTCAAGATGGTTCAAGGCGGCCGAAGAGGCCCCCAAGAGCCCCCTAAGACACCTCCAAGAGGTCCTCCAGGAGAGCCCGAAGAGGCCAAAATTATTGGTTTTCCTTAGGTGTTTGAAGGATTTGGGCAATTGCTTCTTTTCGGCCTTCCGAAGACCAAGACGGCCCAAGAGGCCCCCAAGATCGCCCCAAAATCGCTCACGAGGCCTCCAAAATGGCCCCATGACGGCCCAAGAAGCCCCCAAGAGGGCCCCAAGACGGCCCAAGGGGCCTGCAAGACGCCCAAGATGGCCTCCAAGACGGACCCGAAGCGCCCCAAGAGGGCCCCAAGTCGGTTCAGAGAGGCCCCCAAGGAGGCTCCCGACAGCGTCAGACGGGCCAGGAACGCCATCAGACGGCCAAAGAAGCCCCCGAGAAGCCCCCAAAGGGCCCCAAGAGGCCCTCGACAGGCCCCAAGAGAGCCCAAGAGAGCCCCAACATGGCCTCCAAGAGGGTCCCAAGATGGTCTAATCGAGCCCAAGAGTGCCTCAAGAGGCTCCGAAGAGGCATACTCCCCCTTCTCCTTTTTCCTCCTTCTCTTCCTCCTCCCGTTCCTCCCCCCCGCGTTCCCCGAAACCTTTCCAAACCGACTCGGGGAACACATGGTCCGATAGCTTGGCCAAGCTCTAGCCCAGCTGTCGGACACATACATCGGCGCTTCCACAAAGGCAGGGGGCGGCGGTGATTCGCCGCAGGCGTCTTCGATGCGAGCACCCCTCTACTGCCTCAAGACTCATCCTCCCTCCCTGATGATTACTACGTGCCCCTTTCTCCTTTCCATGTTCCTCCTTTTCCGTCCCTCCTGCGCCAACATGCTCCATTACACTCCCTACTCTCTCTCTTCCTTCCTACGCCTGCTCCCTTCTGCGCCCGCCTCCCCCCTCCCCCCTCCCCCTCCCTTCCTCCCCCCTCCCCCCTCCTCGTTCTCCCTCGTCTTCCCCCCGCCTCCTGCTCCCCTTATTATTCTCCTGATTATTTTTATTCTGATTAGTAGTAGTATTAACATTATTATGACTATTGATCTCATTATTGTTATGCTTCGTCGTCTTCTTCTTAGTAGTTCCCCAATCAGAGCTTGCCTCTGTAGGGGTCCTAGCGGAATAAAGGCTGAGGTGAAGTTCGCCGCCGATTCGGTGGCCGGGCCCGGGTGCCCGGGTGCCCGGGTGCCTGGCGTGCCTGGGTGCCCAGGTGCCCGGGTTCGCCGCCGATTCGGTGGCCGGACCCGGGTGCCCGGGTGCCCGGGTGCCCGGGTGCCCGGGTGCCCGGGCTCGCCGCCGATTCGGTAGCCGGGCCCAGAAGTGCCCGGGTGCCTGGGTGATGGGTGCCCGGTGCCCGGGTAGCCCTATATCCCTATCGCCCTATAGCCCTTTATAGCCCTATAGCCCAATATTCCCAAAGAAATTCTGATTGGGTTTTTCTCCGGTCTCATATTGTTCTTATTATTATTGTTATTATTCGCACTCTTCCTCGAAACTGGACATTACAAAGGGGGAAGTGAAGGACGGAGGGGAGAGAAGCACCTGCGCCGCTGCAGCGCACACGGAGCGTAACACTTCGTGCGCCCATCCCATCACCTAGATCCAGCGCGCACAAACGTGCGAACACTCCTGCTACAGCTGCCCTCGCTTGGACAACCCCGCTAAGGCATGGACAATACCCCCAGACAACCCCCCTGGACACCCCTTCCCGCAATAGTTTGCCATAAAGCATAGTCGTCTTCCTAGCCGTCATCCTCCTCACACTCCTCCTCCTCGTCCTCCTCCTCCTCGTCCTCCTCCTCCTCGTCCTCCTCCTCTTCCTCCTCCTTCTCATCCGCCCAATCCTCGTCCTCATCAGTCCTCGTCCTCATGATATCATCATCCTCATCGTCCCTCTCGTATCCTCCTCCTTCTAGTCCTCCTCCTCCTCGTCCTCCTGTTCCTTCTTCCATCCTCCTCATCTTCGTCCCCTCGCCTCCTCCTCCTCCTCCTCATCCACCTGCTCCTCTTTCCTGTGCTCCTCGTCATCCTCATCTTCTTGCTCCAGCTCATTATGCTTCTTCCTCCTCTTCCTACTCGGCGCCTCTATGCTGTAGGGAAATGACTCAGAGCAGGTCTTCGCAGGCGCGTGCGACGTGAACTCCAGGGCCTCCTCCAGCGAAGCGGGCAGCACGAAGACGCACTCCTCGTCATCGTCCTGACAGCGCCAGCCGCCTTGCCTCGTCCTCGTCGTCCTCCCTCGTCCCGCTATTCCTCCTCCTCCACCTCCACCTCCTCCTCCCTCCTCCTCCTCCTCATCCTCCTCCTCCTCCTCCTCCTCCTCCTCCTCCCCCATCCCCCCTTCCTCCTCCCTCCTCCTCCTCCTCCTCCTCCTCCTCCTCCTCCTCCTCCTTCCTCCTCCTCCTCCCCTCCCCTCCCCCTCCCCCTCCCCCTCCCCCCCCTCCCCCTCCCCCTCCCCTCCCCTCCCCCTCCCCCTCCCCCTCCCCTCCCCCCTCCCCCCTCCCCCTCCCCCTCCCCCTCCCCCTCCCCCTCCTCCTCCCCCCTCCTCCTCCTCCCTCCTCCTCCTCCTCCTCCTCCTCCTCCTCCTCCTCCTCCTCCTCCTCCTCCTCCTCCTCCTCCTCCCTCCTGCTTCTCCTGCTCCTGTTCCTGTTTCTGCAGACAGACGGAGTACTACCAAGGGATGGACCTCACCTGGCTGTGCATTTGCTGCTGGACCACGAAGGCCATGCAGGACCGCCAACCCATGCCGGACGACGTGGACTTCAAGGAATGCATCAACGGCCGCCCTGACGACATGCCGGTGCGCACCACACGTGACCTGCCTGGACGCCGCCCAACACCGACGCCCACGGGCGACACGCCCCTTGAACAGCTCCTGGTCCCGCTGGTCGGCGACGTGAGCCCCATGTAGGCACCACGCTACCATCCAGCAACACCATGGGCGACCGCCTCATCCCCATGTTCCACACGGGCAACTTCGGCATCTGGCGGTGCGACGGCTGCCCGCCCGGTACCGAAGGGCACAGGTGGCAGCCTGGGCAGCCCGTCCCCGGCATGTGCGGCCACGCCGCAGACCCTGAAGACCTCCGCGCCGGCCTTTCCCTAGTGTATGGGCTTCCACCTGTCCAGCTCATGAAGGAGATGTTCCTGCCTGGGCGCTGGCGCGCAGGCTGGTACTGCAAGGACTGCCTGATCCATCAGTGGGTCATGGCCCCGTCTGCGGTGCGACGCGTGCTCGACACTTACGGCCCTGCAGTATACCCTGGCCCTGGGGCCAAGCCCCTCGCCGCGCCGCCTGGAATCCTGGCCGCCCCTGCGGGGGCCGCACTGCGCCCCGGCCAGCAGGACGTGCAACGGCGAGCGGCCGCGTGGGATCAGGAGGCGCGCGCCAACCAGGAGCGCGTCCGGGGGAGCACCGCCGCCCCAGCCGGCCGACGAGCAACTCCAGGGCGCCCAGACACGGAGGATGGCAGCCAGGGCGGCGCACGATCGGGCAGCGGCGCAGCTGAGAGGCCAGGGCGCCGGAGGCACAGGCAGCGGCGAGGCCAGGACTGCAGACACGGCAGCCAGCGCGGCAGCCCAGCAAGCCCCGAAGCCCGCAACTGCCAGCGGGTCCCAGCAGGACGGCGGCCCCGCGCCAGGCGGGCGCAGCGCCCGTTCCCCTGACCCCGCTTGCAGCCCGAGGCCCAGCAAGGACCTGCGCCCGGCGACCGCCGATCAGTCCAACAGCCCCGCCCGGCCCTCCGCCCGCGGGCTCCACAGATGCCTGCATGGGCTCGGCCCTGCGCGCCTGCTCGGCCCACCAACCGCGTGGGCGACTCGCACCAGACGACCTGCGTGCGCACGCGTGGTAGCTGCAACACCAGGACTTCGAGGTGGACCAGCACTACAGCTACCTGGTGGACACGATCCTGGACGCCGACGGCGAGCACGCCACGGCGTACAGTCCGAAGCTGCTCTTCGGCGACTACCTGCGAGCGGTCCTGCGCACGATCTGGCCCCAGGGAGTCATCCCCGACGACGCCCTGCCTGACTGGCCGCGCTGGACATTCGATGCGGAGCAGTACTTCCTGGCGCACGTGGTGGCGTGGCTGGTCGCCCACGGCGGCATGAAGGGCAGCTGGGAGCAGTGCTGCGCCGACCGCGCCCTCGCCTGGCGCTGCCCGCCCCTGGCGCACCGACAGCAGATACTAGCCTACGTCGTGCACCTGGGCCAGCAGGCGGTGGAGGCCTGCCCGTGCCTGGCGCGAGAGGCGGTGGCCACCGGCCCGCGCCCTGCCCCCAGCCAGCTACGCGAGCCCGTCGCGAAGCAGGCCGATGCCGACCCTGAAGACGCCAGGGCCCGCGTCCAGAGCCTGAAGCTCCCGGCCGTGGGCCCGCCGAACGGCCCCGAGCTGACGGACCGCTGCATTGCGGGGCTCGCTTCCGATCGTGACATTGTCGCCCCGGGCTGCCTGCAGCATGAGGTCATGCGGCACTACATCACCCTGGCCTCCCAGCACCACCGACAGTGGACCACCTGGGCCGCGCAGAGGGCCTCCGAGACGGGGCGCTCGCGGGCGCAGAGCCTGGACCCGAGCACTTCCTGGGCCTGGTCTACGGAGAGTCCGTCCCCGACACCTTCTTCCCGCAGGGGCAGTGGGGCGACGACCGCGCCGCCCTCGTGCACCTGGTCAGCTTCCTGGCGATGGATGCAGTCAACGGCGGCGGCGAGCTGGGAGCACGCTGGGAGCAGCACATCCGCGCCAACCGGATGAGATTCGGCCCCTCGCCCCTGGCCTACCCGCGACCGGTGCTGGAGGCCTTCGCGGCGGCCGCCGACGTCAAGGCCCCGGGCAAGGGGGCTGCTCACCTACTACCGTCCCAGGACCCTGCCTTCGCAGCCTCTCTGCGCCGCGCGCGCCCCCGAGCAGCGCAGGGACCCTGCAGCCGCCCCACAGACAGCGGCGGAGTCGCCACCGCCTACGCCGAGTGACAGCGAACCAGCCTCACACCCGCCCAGGACGCGCCCCACAGCGACCAAGTCCCCGGGGGCCCCGCCGGCCGCGGTCGCAACCCCTGGCCCTGGAGCGCGTGCGACGCGACCACAACCGACGGCAAGGACGAGTCCCAGTCACGCCCCTCTTGACCCCCACTCGCCAGATCATGACCGACGACCCAGACGTCGAGAACGGCGACTACGCGGTCATCCGGAGCGACCTCACCGACGCCCGGGCCAGGTGGTCTGCAGGAGCGCAAAGCACCGCTCCCCTGCTCCTGCAGTCCCTGGACGTGGCGGTCTTCGGCCCGACCCTCGACGCCCAGTTCCGCACGGTGGGCGTGCGCCGCTTCCTGGTCGTCCAAATAGGCGACGAGTGGCTCGAGATCTGGAGTGCCGGGACCAAGACGCTGCGCGCCGAGATCCTTCGCGGCAAAGCGGCGGGCCGCGCTGCCGACTTCCTCGAAAAGGCCCCCGACCCGGCGCAGGCACCGCCGGCGGCAGCGGCCCCAGCCAGCTCCTGGCTCGGCGCCGACCCTGAGACGGTCGACGCGACGCCCGCGGAAGGGGCTCAGCCCAAGTCCAGGTCCGCGACCCGGCCCCAGCCCCTTGCTCCAGGCTCGGGCGCACAGGGCACCGCACAGGAGCAACCGCCGGGCGACGACTCCAAGGAGGTCCCTGACTACAGCTCCAAGGGCCAGGACGAGGCCCAGGCTCAGCGGCTGGCAGAGGCCGCAGGCGCAGTCCACTCGGTCTCACCCTCGCGACACAGCCCTGACCCCAGACCCCCGACGTAATGCTTTTTTCAGTACGTCGACCCCCAGAGGTCCCGACCCTCTCCCCATGACCGGCTTTGCATCCTGAGTCGTTTTTTGACGCTCCCGAGGCCCGGTGAGGGGCCCCAGAGGCCGAAAACTAGGAAAAACCTCCCGTCGTGATTTTTTTTTTACTCGAGGGGGTCTGGGACCGGGTCCCCTTACACGCAGCGCCAGGCCCGCTCCGCCGGCGAGACCCCGGGCGCAGGACGCACACACGGCGGCCGACGCCGACGCCCGCGCCCCGCGCACGCCCCAACCGGACTGTGACAGCCGCGGCCGGGCGCTCCGCCCCTGACCCCCCGGTCCTCCGCAGGGGTGCGGCCGCGGGCGCGGCAAGGACGGTGAGCCGGGACCCTGGGACCGGTATGGGAGCATAACAGGACGGCGCTCGTCCAGGGGCGCCAGCGACAAGGAGCGGGCCAGAGAGCGCGACCGCGGGCGAGACCGCGATCGTGACGGGGGCGGGGGTAGGGGCTCCTCGCACCGATACGACGATCCCCGCCACCCTGAGCACAACAGAGACGATCGCCGCCGCCCTGACCACAGCCGCCCCTGGGAAGAGCACCGCGTCAGCTGGCCGAGGCGCCCAGACGAGACGGCGACCACCTACCTGAAAAGGCTGAAGGGCGAGGGAGGCTTCTGCTTCGCCGTAGCCTGGCACTCCTGGTGTAGGCACGTGGGCCACGACAAGGGCAAGAGCAAGGACACGGTCAAGTTCGACCCATCCTGCTGGCAGCCCAGCATGATCGACCGCTTCCTGGACGACATGGCACGCAGCCGCCACGATGTGGGTACCTGGTCCTCGACTGTGGGCGTCTACATCGACTGGGACCGCGAGAACGCCCTGTTTCAGGAGTTCCAGCGGAAGCGGGAGGTGGCCAAAGGCGCGGGGCGCGGGGACGGACCGTCCCGCAGCTCCGGAACCGCGGACAACTGGACCAGAATGCAGCACCCCAGGCGCTGACTTGTCTCGAACGCTCCTGACTGACCTCGCGGCCTAGGGCGCCCTGCCCTGACCGCCCCTCCTGTCCCTGGCAAGGTCTCTTGGCGTTCTTCTTCGGGTACGACCTGTTCGTCGCCTTCTACAGCGCCGCCCTGTCTCCCCTCCTCCCTCCCTCCTTCACGCCTGATATAGGGACGGTTAGTCCCTCCTGATTCCGCAGGTTCCACCTGCCGTACGGTGGCTGGTGGGGCCGCCTGGGTGCCGGCGCGGGGTTTCCGCGGCGCTGGCAGGCCAGCCTGGCTGGCCTCTCTCCTCCCTGTCCGCTTCTCCCTTCCCCCGCCCGCTGCCCCCCCTCCCGCCGCCATGGCGGCCGCGCCCGGCACAGCGCGGCTTCGGCCCGGTGCCCGGCGCTTGCGCGTGCAGGTCCTGTTTCCATGTACCTGCTCCCGCACGCCGGCACCCTGCCGGTCGTCGCAGACGGCAAGTTCGGCACGTCCTGACTGCCGCGCCTCTTGGCTCTGCTGTACTCGTCTCCTGGACCGGTGGCACCATGAATCACTACGGCCCGAACTCCCTCCTGATACCTGGACGGCGGCACAACGTTGCACTGCGTCTCGTATCGTCCTCTCGTCTTCCCTGATTCCCGATGCCGCCTGGTTGAAAGGCGCGCCATCTCCCGCCGCTGACCCAAGGCTGGTGTTAAACAAACGCTGACGACAATAACACCTACGGTAGCATTTTGCTCTTCTCCGGTACTTCGCCACTGGGCTCCTGCCGAAGGCGTCCCTTTGCAAGAAATTCGGCCCTATCCCACACTGCCTCCTCTCGGCCTCGCTCTGAGGCTCCGCCGCTCCCTCCCTCCTCTTCTCCGCCTAATTCAAGCTTCGCGCGGCCCGCTTAGCTCCGACTGGAAGAGGTGCGCTCTCGACCCGCGAATCAAAACATGTTCCTGCGTCTGCTCCTCTTCCTCCTCTTTTTCCTCCTCCCTCCTGCCTCCTGCCTCCTCCCTCCTCCCTCCTCCCTCCTCCCTCCTCCCTCCTCCCTCTCCTCCTCCTCCTCCTCCTCCTCCTCCTCCTCCTCCTCCTCCTCCTCCTCCTCCTCCTCCCTCCTCCGCTCATCCTCCCTCCTCCTCCCTCCCCTCCTCCTCCCCCTCCTCCTCCCCTCCATCCTCCCCCTCCTCCTCCTCCACCTCCCTCCGCCTCCTCCCGCGCCTTCTCCCTCCCCTCTCCTCCTCCTCCTCCTCCTCCTCCTCCTCCTCCTCCTCCTCCGCCTCCTCCTCCTCCTCCTCCTCCTCCTCCTCCTCCTCCTCCTCCTCCTCCTCCCTCCTCCTCTCCTCCTCCTCCCCCTCCTCCTCCTCCTCCTCCTCCTCCTCCTCCTCCTCCAAGGCAAGTCCCGCCCACAGGCCCGTCCCCCCACCTCCCACACGCGGAGGGCGGGCGAGCGAGCGAGCGAGCGAGCGAGACGCCCTGCGGTCTGGAGGACCCGGCCCACTCGGGGCGGGGCGCGTGGGGCCATGGCCCTCAGCTCTTGCAGAAGTCATCCACCAGAGAGTGCCACACGCGGAGGGACTGGCGGCAACGTCGCCACACGGTGACCCGCGCCCGCCGCCGAGCGGCCGGGGCACATGTGGGGCCCGTCGGGGAGAGGCAGCGGGCGAGGTTGGGTCGTTGGGGCCCCCCTCTTTGCAGTTACTTCCCTTTGTGGCGGGGAGCCCTCCATCCAGCAGCATTTTGCCTTACAGCTCGTGGGCAGATTGATGGTGCTTTCGCTGGGGCAGTGGTCCGCAAACCAGTAACTCCAGTAACTCCTCCTTCTCCTCCTCCTCCTCCTCCTCCTCCTCCTCCTCACTCCTGCTCCGCCCTCCTCCTCCTCCCCCGCCTCTTCCTCCTCCTCCTCCTCCTCCTCCTCCTCCTCCTCCTCCCCCTCCTCCTCCCCTCCTCCGACCCCCTCCTCCTCCTCCTCCTCTCTCCTCCTCCTCCTCCTCCTCCTCCTCCTCCCCCTCCTCCTCCTCCTCCTCCTCCTACCTCCTCCTCCTCTCCTCCTCCTCCTCCCCCTCCTGCTCCTGCTCCTGCTCCTCCTCCTCCTCCTCCTCCTCCTCCTCCTCCTCCTCCCCCTCCTCCTCCTTGCCCTCCCTGGCCTGCGGACCGGACGTGGCGGGCAGCCGGGCGCGGCGCCCGCCCCGACGGGCCACGCGGGAGAAGGACGAGGCCCCGCGAGAAAAAATCCTCGCTGCGCAGCGCCTCGGCTCCGCGGACTGCGGGGGAGGAGGAGGAGGAGGAGGAGGAGGATGAGTAACTACGAAGCAATCGGGACCGAACCCACCGCGTCCTCCGAGGGTAGTCAGGGCTGGCTGCGTCATGTGCTACGGTGTTGCTGTCATGTGTAATGTGTCTTGCTGGTCCACAATGTAGTTCTGTCGTCGCGAAGCGAAACAAAACAATTGTGTTGCCTTGCGCGTTTTGCAGGTGTGTACCACTATAAGCGGTCCTCACGCGTACTTGTGGTGAAGTAGGTCTTGCGGAATGTCTGCAGCGCCGCGCGTGGCTTGCCCAAGATCGGGGCTGACGTTGAAGGCACCTCTGATGCTAAGCTCAAGCGAGTGCGCGTTGCAACTTGGGCATGACTTACATTGCCGGCCGTCCAAACGCCAAACTCGTTTTCTTTTCGGGGCGCAGTTCTACACGTTCAAGGAAAAACTTCACGACGAACCCCACACATATTCACCTATACTCACTCTTGCGAAGAAGCCAACCGTTTTTCATAACGCAATTCGTATGCGACGCACGCCAGCACATCGAGTGTGAATGCGGACTCTGCCACAACAACCTTCGGTGCACCCCCCTCTGGAGGCCACGAACCGCGCGAAGACTGCGCTGACATGGTCCGGGCGGCGGCGCGCGGCCTGTGCTACGTGGGCCTTCGGTGGAGCTCCCCATGACTCCGCGAACCGCATGAAGAAAAAACTGCAATGGTTTGGGCGGCTGCAAGCGACCTGTGCTTCAAAACCAATGTGGTGACGTTCTCTGTGGGGCCACGAACCGTATCAGGGCGTGCTGACATAGTCCAAATAGCGCAAAGCGGCCTGCGCCGCAAAAGCCTTCGGCGGGGCGCCGCATGGGACCCCGAACTGCAAGAACTATAAACTGAAATAGTCTGGCCAGCGGCATGCGGCCTGCACCGGGACAAAGAATTTCGGCCGAGCTCCCTATGGGGCACCGAACTGCGTGAGGGAGGGTTCTGGATTGGATTGAGCGGCGGCAAGCAGCCAGCGCGACAGAATCCTTCGGCGTTGCATCCTGTGGGGCCACGAGCCGCGTGAGAGTGCGCCGCAATACTGTCGGTGGCGACGTGCGGCGCGCGCATCACAAGCCTTCGGTGTAAACCTCCACGAGGCCGCGGCGCGCGCAAGAATTGCGTTGAACATGTCTGCTGGTCGGCAGCCGAACTTCCTATGGCGCCACGAACGGGGTGAATAAAGACCTGAAGCGGTCTGGGCGGCGGCATGCGGCCCGCGCTACCAGAAGCTTCGGCGGGGCCCCTTCGGGGCCACGAGCCGCGTGAATAAAGAACTCGGGTGGACTGGGCGGCGACGGGCGGCCTGCGCTACAAAGACCTTCGGTGGAACTCCCAATGGGGCCGCGAACTTTGCGAGGGGGGAACTGGAATTGTCTGGGCGTTGGCAAGTGGCCTGCGCTTCAAAGGCCTTCGGAATGCTATCCGATGGGGCCGCGAATCGAGCGAGGGGCCCGCTGACGTGGTCTGGACGGGCGGCGCGCATCCTTTGCTACGAGAATGTTCGGCGCAACGCCCTTTCAGGAGCCGCGAACCGCGCGGGGTGCGCGCTGAATTGGCATGGGGCAGAAGGGGGCGGCCCTTGCTACAGGGGCCTTCGGCGGAGCCCTATGGGGCCACGAATCGCTCGAGAGGTGCGCGGAAACTGCATTGGCGGATACTCCTAAGCGAAGACCGACCACACAGGAGAGAAGAGGATAGATGATGACGGACTGAAGCGGTCTGGAGGAGGAGGCGGTGGTAGAGGAGGGGGAAGGCAGGAGATGAGGCGCTCAGCGCTCCGGGCTCCCAACGAAGACCCAACGGACAGGAGGATTGAGAAAAAACGACGGCCTCCAAAAGTTGCCTTCACACTACTCTCCGATTGGTTAAAATGCCTCCGCGTCGTTCCCACGGCGTGCGAACGACGGCGCGAAGGCAAACGGAGTCCGCTGCAATGCAATCCCAGGGCTTCCAAAACTGCCCATCGATCCCCATTGGGCGCCAGAGAGCCGCCAAGTCGCCAAGATGCCCACCGAAAGAAAAAACACGAAATCCTAACATGGCACTGCTACAAGACTTCAAAACAGCTCCAGGACGGCCCACTGCAGGCCCCGCTCAGGCTCCACAAGCTCATTCTCGCGCACCCAGTGCGGCGTAATCTGGAGGCAACATACTCCCCCGCCCACACCCCGAACGACACGACAACTCTGGGACCCAAACAGCACTTTGGATCCCCAGTCGCAACAGAATCGAAGGCCCCAGGGGGCCCTGCCGAGCCCGTGCCAGGCCCCCCAGACATGTCCAAAACCACTGCCGAGGGGAGTCCGGACCCACCGCCGCGGGAGCGCCCATGGGGGCCGCGGTGGGTTCGGACTCCCCTCGGCAGTCTTCTCAGACGTGGAAAAAAAAACGATGCCGAGGGGAGTCCGGACCCACCGCGGGGGGGGGAGTCCGGACCCACCGCGGGCCCATGGGGGCCCTCGCGGAGCCTCCAATGGACTCCCCCGCAAGCCCTCTGGCCCCCACCCCCAACCCTGCCCGCCGCCCCCGTCTCTGCCCCTCCCCCCCTCACTTCTGCTCCTAAGCCTCCCTCGTTGATCCCTCCCCCAGCGCCGTCCGCCCACAGTGTCAGTTCCGAGCCTCGCCAGAATAGAATGTAACTGGGAGATACTGCTCGCTCAAAGGCTGGAAACAGCGTAGTCTGAGCGCCAATCATCGGAGGCGCCCCTCGCCCGCATCATCCTTCCAATCATGACCTTGGTCGTCGCTCCTGCCCATCGTGCTGGCCCATTTGCCCGCGTCTTCCCTTTGCCCCTCCGAGACAAAATAAACCCTGCGAAAAGCCAACCATGTCTGAACGCAGTGCGAAAAATAAACAAGACCGCCCGACACGCGCGACTCCGCATGCGGAATCTACCACAAGGGCCTTCGGTGGAACCCCCCACGAAACCACCGACCGCGCGAAGACTGCGACGAAGTGGCATGGGCGGCGGCGAGCAGCCTGCGCCACAACATTCTCCGGTGGAACTCCGCATGGGCCCACGGACCGCGAGAGGCAACGCTGAATTGGCTGGGGGCGGCGGCATGCGGCCTGCGCTCCAAATTTGGCTACTGAGCACGTTAGCAATGTTGCTGAAATGGTCTGTACGGCGCAATGCGGCACGCGCCGCAAATTCTTTCGGCGGGGTTCCATATGGGGCCACGAAGTGCGAGGGGCGCGTGCTCAATGGTCTGGGCGGCGGCGTGCGTTTTGTGCCTGAAAACGTTTCAATGGAGTTTCCGAATGCGGCCGCAGATCGCGTGAGGACAGCTGAAGTGGTCTGGGCGGCGGCGCGCGGCCTGCGACGCAAGCGTCTTCGGCGGAACCCTTTTAATGGCGCCACGAAACACATGACAAGCGATCTGAAATAGTCTGGGCGGCAACATGCGCCCTGTGCGACAAAACCCTTGGGGGGCTGCGTATGGGGCCGCGAACCGTTCGATGGGCCTGTTGCAACGGTCTGCGCGGTGGCATGCGTCCGGTGGAAAAAATATGTAGACCTCCCCGGGGGTGCGCGAATCGCGTTCTGAATGGGCTGACATGGTCTGGGCGGTGGCCAGCGGCCTATGCCACAACGCATCAGGTGGTGCTCCCTATGGGGGCACGAATGGCGTGGCGGATGAAACGAAACGGCCCGGGCGCGGCGCCCGGCCTGCGCCGCAGGGGTCGTCGATGGAATTCCAAGAATATGGAGCCGCTCACCGCGAGATGGGCGGCCTCAAATAATCTGGGCCGCGGCGTGCGGCCTGTGCTCTGCGGGATTTCGGTCGAGCTCCTCGTGGGGCCACGAAACTTGCGAACGTTGATCAGGAATGGTCGGGGAGGCGGCGCGCGGTCACATCGCGTCGGCAGGGTTGCACATGGGGCCGCGAACTGCGCGATGGGCGCGCTAGACTGGTCGCGGCACTGGCGCGCGGTGCGCACCACAGGGACTTTCAAAAACAAATCGCTCGGGGACAACGAACAGCGCGCGGCGCGAAGGGCGCGCTGAAATTGCCGTGGCGCGGCCACAAAACGAAGACATACCACGCAATATAAAAGGGGATGGGAGATGAGGAAACGAAGCGGAAAGAAAAAAGAGCAGGAAGAGGAGGGGGAGAAGAGGAGAAGAGGAGAGGAGAGACAAACAGAAGGGATGAAGCGAAAAGCGCAAGCGAGGACCTGACGCGCAGGAGGGCCTGGAACAAAAACGAAACAAATCGAGGGCCGCCCTCGACCAACGCGCGCGCACCACGCGCGCGCCGGGCAAACCAGCGGCAGGCCAAGCACGCGAGGCGCAGCGTGCCGCACCGGGCACAGCACACGCACGAAGCAAAAATCACAAACGTACAAAGCGCGTCAATCAGATAGCGGGATCACCTGCCAACGCGCGCGCGCACGATGCTGGCACCGCCACTCGCTACAAGGAGCCTCCAATCCGCGACGAACCATCGCGAGGCCTCCAAAGGCACCTCGTACTAACTGTTTCTGGACAGCGGTGTTGGTTCGGAACGGGGCCTGGCTCTGGAAGGCGAGCGCGGACACGCAATTCCCTGGCCAGCAGCGGCAGCAGTGAGAGCTGCCGAGCTCGCGCGCGCTACAAACATCGACGGCGCGTGCGGACACGTTGGCATGCGTTGGTTCATCTCGCTTCTGCCAGTGCCCAACAAGGGGCTCAAAGTGTGCCCGTCCAGGGCCCGCCGCGGGCCACGGCCCTCAACGCCCTCCAATGGCGCGGTGGGTTCGGTCCCGATTGGTTGGTAAGCATTGAGAGGAAGGAGGAGAGGAGGAGGAGGAGGAGGAGGAGGAGCAGGAGGAGAAGAAGGGGGAGGAGAGGAGGAGGAGGAGGAGGAGGAGGAGGAGGAGGAGGAGGAGGAGGAAGGGCGCCAGCCTGTATAAAGGCCTGGGCGGTTTCAGCGTTGTTGTTCCAAAGCTTCTCGCATCGCTTCTTCGCTCTCCAATCTTTCTCCACCGCTCCCCTCAATGCAGTTGCATTGGCTGAAGCTTTCATCCTCCTCGGTGGTTGCCTATTCAATATCCTCCACCTCTTCTTTTTCCAACTCCTCCTCCCCGTCCCTCCCCTTTCATCTTCCTCGCCCTCTTCATCGGAGAAGGGATTAACGAGGAGGATGGGTGAGGAGACGGAGGAGGAGGGGTGAGTAGGAGGAGGAAGAGGAGGGGGAGGAGGAGGACGAGAAGAAGAGGGAGTTAAGAGGAGACTGAGGAGAAATGGTAAGTGTTCATCGTGTGGCCTCTTCCTCATCTTCCCCGTCCGTTCCATCCTCTGTGTGTTTCCTCTTCACCACCCTCCTTCTCCTCAAATCCCGATTATATTTGCTATGTCCGCCGCTGTCCTTTTCCTCTTCATGTTCACCTTCTCATTAATCTTCTTCTTCATGGCTCTCTCTGCCGTCCACCGCCGCTGAATCCCACCAGCCCTTTGGGCGTGAGTGGTTTAGGGAACTCTCTCTGTTCTCAACCCCCTAACCCCCTATCTTCCCCTTCGGGGAGAGGTTTACCCCTCCCCCTACCCCCTCCCCTGGACCTGGAGAGGGCGGGCGGAGTGGTGGCAAGGTGGTCGTTTTCGACTCCTGGGAGGGTCAAAAAACGACGACCCTCACGAGGATTCTGGTCCCGAGGGGGGGAGACCGTTTGGCGCCTCAACTCGTCTTTCAAGCCAAAAACATTGATTTTACTACGGTGTTGGCCCCTTTTTGGCCTTCTGAGGGGGCCGCGCTCATCGCCCTTCATAGCAAAATTATTGATTGTACGAAGGTTTTGGCGTCATTTTCTCCTTCTCAAGGGGCAACGCTCATTTCCGCTTCTGAGGAAGTCGCAAGAGGCCCCAAGAGGCCACCATGAGGCCCCAAGAGGCCCCCATGAGGCCCCCAAGAAGCTCCAAGAGGCCCCCAAGAGGCCCCCAAGAGACGCCCCAGAGGCCCCGAGAGGCCCCAAGAGGCTCCCAAGAGGCCCCACGAGGAGCCCGAACGAGGCGCCCGAACGACTCACACCACGAGGAGCCCGAACGACTCACACCACCAAGAGGTTCCCAAGAGGCCCGAAGAGGCCCCCCCAAGGCACCCAAGACGCCCCTAGAAGCCCCTGGGGCCGCCAAGACGCCCCCAAGACGCCCCAAAAGGGGACGAGGTGCCCGACCGCCTCACGCCACGAGGAGTCCGAACGACTCACACCAGGACGAGGGGCCCGAACGACTCACACCACGAAGAGCCCGAACGACTCACACCAGAAGGAGGAGCCCGAACGACTCACACCAGGACGAGGCGCCCGAACGACTCACACCACGAGGAGCCCGAACGACTCGCACCACGACGAGGGCCCCGAACGACTCACACCACGAGGAGCCCGAACGAGTCACACCAGGAGGAGGGGCCCGAACGACTCACACCAGGACGAGGGGCCCGAACAACTCACACCACGAGAAGCCCGAACGACTCACACCAGGACGAAGAGCCCGAACGACTCACACCACGAAGAGCCCGAACGACTCACACCAGGAAGAAGGGCCCGAACGACTCACACCAGGACGAGAAACCCCAAACGACTCAAACCACGAGGAGCGCTTTCTCTCCCTCCTCCTCCGCCTCGTCCTTCTCCCGCTCCCCCCACAAGGAGGATGTACAAGGAGGCGGGAGGAAGGAGGAACAGGGGAGATATGCGGGGCCAAGCGGACACACGCCTGAAAAACACGACTGTCGGCATGCTTCGCGAGAGTTGCTGCTGTGAGATGGGCTGGTGGGGATACGCGAAGCGTAAAGAATTTGGTTCAAGTTTCAAATTACACAGGAGGAGCAGGATGACGAGATGGAGGAAGAGGAGCTGGAGGAGCAGGAAGATGATGATGATACTGATGATGATGCTTATACTGATAATGATGATGATGATGATGATGATGATGATGATGATAGTGATGATGATGATGGTGATGATGATGCTGATGCTGATGATGATGATGATGATGATGATGATGACGATGATGATGATGATGCTGATGCTGATGATGGTGATGATGATGCTGATGCTGATGCTGATGCTGATGCTGATGCTGATGAGGAGGAGGAGGAGGAATGGGAGGAGGACGAGGAGGAGGAGGAGGTGGAGGAAGAGAAGGAGGAGGAAGAGGAGGAGGAGGACGAGGAGGAGGGAGAGGATCAGGAGGAGCAGGAGCAGGAGCAGGAAGAGGAGGAGGAGGAGGAACAGTAGAAGGAGAAGGAGCTGGAGGAGGAAGAAGAGGAGGATAATGATGAGGAGGAGCAGGAGGAGGACGAAGAGGAGGAGGAGGGGGAGGAGGAGAAGGAGGTGGACGAGGATGAGGAGCAGGATGAGGAGGAATAGGAGGATGAGTATGAGTACGAAGATGAGGATGGCGATGCAGATGGTGATGAGATTGCTGATGAGGATGCTGAGGATCATGCTGCCGCTGACGATGATGCTGATGATGATGATGCTGGTGATGATGATGATGATGATGATGATGATGATGATGATGATGATGATAATGCTGCTGATGCTGACGAGGATGCTGATGATGCCGATGATGATGCTGATGATCATGATGATGCTGATTCGGTTGCTGATGAGGATGCTGACGAGGATGATGGTGGTGATAATGATGATGCTGCTGCTGATACTGAGTATGATAACGAGGCAGATGATGTTGATGATGATGGTGCTGCTGCTGATGATGCCGATGCTGATGGTGATGCTGATGATGATGCCGATGAAGACGATGCGGCATACTAGGTGGATGAGGAAGACGAGCAGACGGATGAGGAGGAACAGGAACAAACACATGAGCAGGCACAGGAACAGTAGCAGGAGGTAGAGGAGGAGGTGAAGGAAGATGAGGATGAGGATGAGGGGGAGGAGGATGACAAGGACTACGAGGAAAATGAGGAGGAGGAGGGACGATGCGGAGGAGGAGGAGGGACGATGAGGAGGAGGAGGAGAACGGAAGAGGAGGAGGAGGAGCAGGAGGAGGAGCAGGAGGAGCAGGAGCAGGAGGTGGAGGAGGAGGAGGAGGATGAAGAGGATGCTGATGATGATGATGATGATGAGGAGGAGGAGGAGGAGGAGGAGGGGCATGAGGAGGATGGTGAGCACGATCACGATGATAATGCGGCTGATGATGATTCTGACGACGATGATGATGCTGCTGATGATGATTATGCTGACGATGCTGATGGTGATGACGATGCTGCTGATGATGAGGATGACGCTGTTGCTGCTGATGATGATGATGATGATGATGATGATGCTGATGATGATGATGATGCTGACGCTGTTGATGTTGATGATGATGCTGCTGAGGCTGATTATGCTGATGATGAGGAGGAGGCGGAAGAGGAACACGAGGAGGATGAGGAGGGGAATGCTGATATATTGGAGACGGCGGAGGCGGAGGCGGAGGAAGAGGAGGATGGGGAGGCGACGGATGGGGAGGAGGATGAAGAGCAGGAGGAGGAGGCGGATGAGCAAGAACAGGATAGTGATACTGATGCTGATGATGGGGAGGCTAATGCTGATGCTGCTTATGCTGCTAATGCTTACGATGATGCCGATGCTGCTGATGCTGATGTTGATAGTGCTGCCAATGATGATGGTGAGCATGAGGAGGAGGAGCAGGAGGAGAAGGCGGAGAGGGAGGAGAAGTAGGAGGACGAAGAAGAGGATGGGGAGGAGGAGGAGGTGGATGTGGAGGAGGTGGATGGCGAGGAGGAGGAGGAGGAGGAGTCGGGGGAGGAGCAGGCGCAGGACAAGGATGATAATGAGGAGGACGATGCTGATGATGATGATGCTGATGCTGATGCTGCTGCTGTTGCTGTTGATGATGCTGATGCTGAAGAGGATAAGGAAGAGCAGGAGGAGGATGATGAGGAGGAGGCGGAGCATGAGGAGCAAACGATGGACGACGAAGAGGAGTTAGACGGGACTGCTGCTGAGGATGATGATGACGATGCGGATGAGGAGGACCAGGATCAGGAGGATGCTGAGGAGGAGGACGAGGAGGCGGAGGAGGAGGAGGAGGAGGAGGAGGAGGACGCAGCGGATGAGGAGGCGGATGGAGAGGACGACGAGCATGAAGCTGATACTGCTGCTGCTAACGATGATGATACGGAGGAGGCGGAGGAAGGGCGAGGTTGATGAGAATGACAAGGATTACTCTGATGAAGATGGTGACGATGATGGCACTGATGATGCTGATGATGTTGACGATGCTTATGCTGATGATGATGATGCTGATGATGATGGTGTCGCTACTGCTGCTGATGATGTTGATGATGGTCATGAGGGTGGGGATGAGGGGGAGGACGGTGCTGCTGCTGCGGCTGCTGCTGATGACAATGCTGATGATGATGATGATGATGATGACGAGGAGGAGGATGAGGAGGAGGAGGAGGAGGAGAGGGGGGGAGGAGGAGGAGGAGGAGGAGGAGGAAGAGGAAGAGAAGGAGGAGGAAGATGAAGAGGAGGGGGAGAAGGAGCAGGAGGAGCAGGAGGAGCAGAAGGAACAGACGGAGGAGGAGGATGAAGACGAGGATGGGGAGGATGAGGAGGCGGAAGAAGAGGCAGGGGAACATGCTCATAATGGATATGAGGAGGAACAGGAAAAGGAGGATGAGGAGCAGGACGAGGAAGAGGAGGAGGAGGAGGAGGAGGAGGAGGAAGGCGAGGATACTGATGATGATGCGGTCGCTGAGGATGACGCCGATGCTGACGATGATGGTAATGATGATGCGGCTGCTGCTGCTGATGGTAATGATGATGATGATGCTGCTGCTGATGATGATACGGAGGAGGATGAGCAAGAGGGAACCGACGAGCAGGAGGAGCAGGATGAGCGGGAGGAGTAAGAGGAGCAGACACACGAGCAGGAGGAACAGGGTGAGTAGGAGGAAGATGAGGAGGGGAACATGATCAGGAGCAGGAGCAGAGACAGGAGGATGAGGAGGCGGATGCGGACGAGGAGGAAGACGAGGAGGATGAGGATGACACGGCGACGACGACGACGATGATGATGATGATGATGACGATGGCGATGCTGATGATGCTGATGATGATGATGATGCTGCTGCTGCTGATGCTGCTGCTGCTGCTGCTGATGATGATGATGATGATGATGATGCTGATGATGATGATGATGGGGAGGCGGATGGAGAGGACGAGGCGCATGATGATGATGTTGATGCTGTTGATGATGCTGCTGATACTGATGCTGATGCTGGTGATGACGATTGCAAGGCCGCTGCTGATGCTGATACTGCTGCCGAAGATGCTGCTGCTGATGATGATGTTGCTGTTGATGTCGGTGCTGCGGCTGATACGGATAATGTTGCTGATGCTGTTGCCGATGCTTACGATGATGGTGCGCGTGCTGACGCTGCTGCTGATGACGACGATGCTGATGCGGATGCTGGTGCTGCTGCTGATGACGATGCTGATGATGCTGGCGATGATGATGATGCTGATGCTGACGATGCTGCTGATGATGATGGGGGTGGGGGTGATGATGATGATGCTGCTGATGCTGATGATGTTGATGCTGTTGCCGACGATGACGATGATGATGTTGATGATGATGATGATGCTTGACATCATGATGCGGATGATGATGATGCTGCTGCTGCTGATGCTGCTAATGATGATGCGGCTGCTGATGATGATGTTGGTAATGATGATCGTGATGCTGATGATGATGCTGGTGCAAACGTTGTGGATGTAAATAATGGTACTGATGCTGATGAGGGTGATGACGATGTTGATGATGCTGATACCGATGATGTTGCTGACGACTATGATGCTGATGACACTGGTGATGATGACTATGCTGCTGATGATGAGGATGATGGTACTGATGCTGGCGATGATGAGGAGGAGGCGGACGATAAGGAGGAGGAGGAGGACGAGCAGGAGCAGGAACAGGATACGGAGACGGAGGAGGAGGTGGAGGAGGAATGGGAGGAGGAGGATGATAAGGAGGAGGAGGGGGAGCTGGCGAATGGTAATGGTGCTGATGATGTTAATGATGAGGAGGAGGAGGGAGAGGAGGAGGAGGAGGAGGAGGAGGAGGAGGCGGAGGGACGATGAGGAGGATGAGGAGGAGGATCAGAACGTGGATGAGGAGGAGGAGGAGGTGATGGATGATGGTGATGGAGGATGAGGAGGATGTTGAGACGGACCAGGAGGAGGATGAGGAGGAGGCGGATGAGGATGAGGAGGAGGGGGAGGAGGAGGAGGAAGAGGAGGAGGAGAATGAGGAGGATGAGGAGGAGGAGGAGGAAGAGGAGGACGAGGCGAACGAGAAAGATACTGAGGACGAGGAGGATGATGAGGAAGAGGAACAAGAAGAGAAGGACGCGGAGCAGTATACGGAGAAGGCGCAGGATGAGGAGGATGCTGATGAGCAGCAGGAGGAGGAGAAGGACGAGGAGGATGAGGATACTGATGCGGCGATGAGGAGGAGGATGCGGATGAGGAGCAGGATGAGGCGGGGGAGGAGGACGAGGAGTGGGCGGATGAGGACGAATTTGAAGATGAGTATAAGGATGATGATGAGGATGGTGATGATGATGGTGATGCTGATTATGGGGATGAGGATGCTGCGGTTTATTATGATGGTGATGTTGATGTTTGTGATGGTGACGCTGATGATGATGATGATGATGATGATGATGATGATGATGATGATGACGATGATGATGCTGATGCTCATGCTGACGATGCTGACGATGAAGACGATGCTGATGATGATGCTGCTGCTGATGATGCTGATGGTACTGATGCTGCTGATGCTGCTGATGCTGATGATGTTGATGATGCTGATGATGCGGGTACGGACGGATGTGTGGAGGATTGGGCGGATGAGGAGGAATCCGAGGCCGAGCATGATGAACATGAATCGGAACATGAGCAGGAACAGGAACAAGAGAAGGAGCATGCTCAGGAGGAGGAGGAGGAGGATGACGAGGAGGAGGACGATGAGGATGCTGAGAGGGAATAGGGGGATGATGAGGATGGCACCGATGACTACGATGAATATGATGAGGATGAGGAGGAGGCGGATGAGGACGAGAAGGAGGCGATAATGAGGAGGATGAGGAGGAGGAGGAGCACGAACATGAGGATGCTGATGATGCTGATGCTGCTGCTGCTGAGGATGTTGATGATGGCTATGCTGATGCTGATGGCGGCGATGCTGATGATGCTGATGATGCTGGTAACGATGATGCTGATGCTGAGGCGGAGGATCAGGAGGAGAATGAGGCGGATGAGAATGAGGAATAGGAGGCGGTGCCCGGTGAGGAGGGGGGGGAAGAGGAGGAGGAGGAGCAGGCGCAGGACAAGGCGGATGACGATGCTGATGATGACGATGCTGATGCTGATGATGGTCATGCTGATGCTGCTGATGCTGCTGCTGATGATGACGCTGATGCTGATGATGCGGATGCTGAGGCTGCTGCTGCTGACGATGATGATGCTGATGGCGATGCTGATGCTGCTGATGACGATGACGATGGCACTGAGGAGGATGATCAGGGGGAGGTCGATGAGGAGGATGAGGAGGACGAGGAAGACGCTGATGATGTGGAGGAGGAGGATGCGACTGAGCAGGAGGAGCAGAATGAGACCGAGGAGGCGGAGGATGCGGATGAGGATGATGATGATGCCGAGGAGCAGAAGGAGGAAGAGGAGGAGCCAGAGGAGGAGGAGGAGGATGAGGAGGAGCAGGAAGAGGAGGATGAGGAGGCGGTTGGAGAGGACGAAGAGCATGAGGACGAGGATGAGGAAGAGGACTGATGAGGATGATGCTACGGATGATGACGATGATGCTGCTGATGATGATGCTGCCGATGATGCTGACAATGGTGACGATGCTGATGCTGATTCTGCTGCTGATACTGATGCCGATGGTGATGCTGCTGATGCTGCTGCTGATGATGATGATGCTGCTGATGATGATACGGATGCTGCTGCCGATGATGCTGCTGGTGATGATGAGGATGATGCGGATGAGGATGAGAGGGAGGACGCTGCTGCTGATGATGCTGATGACGAGGAGGAGGAGGAGGAGGAGGAGGAGGAGGAGGAGGAGGAGGGACGAGGTGGATGAGGAGGAGGAGGATGAGGAGTAGGAGGAAAAGGAGCAAGGGGAGCAGAAGGCGCAGAAGGAGTAGAAGGAGGAGGAGGATGAACACGAGACTGATGAGGAAGAGGAGGAGGCGGAGGAAAACGAGGGGGGGCATTACGAGGAGGAAGCGGAGGAAGAGGAGGAGGAGGAGCAGGACGAGGAAGAGGAGGAGGAGGAATATGAGGATACTGATGCTGCTGCTGCTGCTGATCATAATGTTGATGATGCTGCTGATGAGGATGATGATGCTGCTGATGATGATGATGCTGATGGGGAGGAGCAATAGAGACATGACGAGCAGGAGGAGCAAGAGGAGCGGGAGGAGTAAGCGGAACATGAGCATGAGCAGGAGCATCAGGGGGGGGGATGATGATGATGATGATGGGGAGGACGAGGAGGATGAGCAGGAGGGGAAGCTGAGCAGGGGCAGGAGCATGAGCAGGATGAGGAGGAGGGGGCGGGCGAGGAGGAGGTTTGAGGATGAGGAGGGGGGGGAGGATGAGGAGGAGGAGTAGGAGGAGGAGAGGGAGGAGGAAGAGGACGCGGATGATGGGATACCACGGCGACGACGACGATGATGAGGACGATGACGATGATGATGCTGATGATGCTGCTGATGATGATGCTGGTGCTGATGATGCTGATTATGATGATGACGATTGTGATGATACTGCTGATCATGATGATGCTGACGATGCTGCTGCTGATTATGATGCTGCTGCTGATGATGCTGATGAGGCTGGCTGTGCTGTTGCGGATGATGTTGCAGATGCTGCGGCTGCTGCTGATGAGGATGCTGATGATGCTGATGATGATGATGAGGCTGATTATGATGTTGACGATCCTGTTGATGCTGATTATGCTGCTGATGCTGATGCTGTTGATGATGCTGATGCTGGTGCGGCTGATGGTGATGATGATGGTGATGCTGCTGCTGCTGCTGATGAAGATGCGGCGGAGGATGATGATGCTGATGCTGATGCTGATGACGATGCTGAGGTTGATGAGGTTGCCGATGCAAATGAGGGGGAACGTACTGATGCTGTCGAGGCTGCTGTCGAGATGATGATCCTGATGCCCATGCTGATGACGAGGATGCTGATGATGCTGCTGATGGTGATGCTGCTGTTGATGCTGACGATGCTGGTGCCGGTGATGATGTTTATGCTGATGCTGATGATGCTAATCACGATGACGATGCTGCTGCTGATGATGCGGATGATAGGATGATGATGATGATGATGATGATGATGATGATGATGATGATGATGATGATGATGATGATGATGATGATGATGATGATGATGATGATGGTGATGGTGATGATGGTGATGATGCTGCTGATTATGTTGATGCTGATGGTGATGATGAGGACAATCAGGATCAGGAGCAGGATCAGGCGAAAGAGGAAGATGAGGAGGATGAAGAGGAGGAGGAGGAGGAGGAGGAGGAGGAGGAGCATGAGCATGAGTAGGAGGATGAGGAGGAGAGGGATGAGGATGAGGACGAGGATGAGGAGGAGGCGGAGGAGGAGGATGCGGCGGAGGAGGAGGAGGAGGACAAGGAGTTGGCGGATGCAGAGGATGAGGAGGAGGACGAGGATGAGGAGGAGGAGGAAGTGGCTGAGGAGAAGGAGGCGGAGGAGGAGGCGGAGGAGGAGGAGACGGGGAGGAGGAGACGGGGAGGAGGAGGAGGAGGAGGGAAGGATGAGGAGGAAGAGGAGGGGGAGGGTGAGGAGGTGGAAGGCGGAGGAGGAGCATGAGGAGGACGACGAGGAGGAGGAGCAGCATAATGAGAATGAGGAGGAGCATGAGGAGGAGGAGAAGGATCATGAGGTACAGGAGGATCAGAAGGAGGAGGATGAGGAGGAGGTTAAATCTTCATTTTTGTACAGATCACCTCAAACACAAAGGTTTCGCTTGAGACATCAGGCAACAAGTGATGGTGGAAAGCTGGTTTTCTGAGCATGTCTCAAGCGAAACTTTGATTATTGGAGAATCCTTTGGACTTTCATTTCTGGGGAAATCCCACGGCCCGAGAAAGTCCGGCGAAAAAAAAAAAAAAATCCGCTGGATTTTCAAAAAACAAAGGTTTCGCTTGAGACATCCTCCAAATTTGCACTTTTCCCCTATTGGTTGTTGCCGGATGTCTCAAGCGAAACCTTGGTTCTCAAAAAGGTCAAATCTAAGAACAAAGGTTCCGCTTGAGACATCAGGCAAAAAGTGATGGTGGAAAGTTGGTTTTCTGAGAATGTATCAAACGAAACTTTGATTATTTGAGAATCCTTTGTATTTCCATTTTCTGGAAGAATCCGACGGCCCGAGAAAGTCCGGCGAAAGACAAAAAATCCGGTGGATTTTCAAAAAAAAAAAAAAAAACGTTTCGCTTGAGACACCCTCCAAACCTTCACTTTTCCCCTATTGGTTTTGGCCCAATGTCTCAAGCGAAACCTTGATTTTCAATAAGGCTAAATCTATAAGTCAAGGTTTCGCCTGAGACATCGGGCAACAACCAATAAGGGAAAAGTGAAAGTTTGGAGGGTGTATCAAGCGAAACCTTGTTTTTTTTTGTATTTTTGAAAATCCATCGGATTTTTTTTTTCGCCGGACTTTCTGGGGCCGTAGGATTTCCCCCAAAATGAAAATCCACAGGATTATCAAATAATCAAAATCTCGCTTGAGACATCCTCAGAAAATTAGCCTTCCACCATCTCTTTTTGACAGATGTCTCAGGCGAAACCTTGTTTTTGACTCTAATATTATTGAAAGTCAAGGTTTCGCTGGAGACATCGGGCAAAAAACAAAAGGGGAAAAGTGAAAGCTTGGAGGGTGTCTCAAGCGAAACCCTGATTTTTTGCAAATCCAATGATTAATTTTTGTCAGCCGGACTTTCTCGGGCCGTGGGATTTCCCCAGAATGAAAAACCAAAGGATTCTCGAATAATCAAGGTTTCGCTACTTTTTGACAGACGTCTCAGGCGAAACCTTGATTTTTAGATTTAACCTTATTGAAAATCAAGGTCCCGCTGGAGACATCGGGCAACAACCAATAAGGGAAAAGTGGAAGTTTGGAGGGTGCCTCAAGCGAAAACCTGATTTTTTGAAAATCCAATGGATTTTTTTGTTTCGCCAGACTTTTCCGGGCCGTCTGATTCCCCAAGAAATGAAAATCCAAAGGATTCTCCAATAATCAAGGTTTCGCTTGAGAACTCCTTAGGAAGCAGCCTTCCACCATTACTTTTTGACAGATATCTCAGGCGAAACCGCGCTTTTAGCTTTTATCAACTTGTATGTTTCTGGTAGTTTGAATTGACTTCTTTGATTTGTTTTGGAATCTGTGTTAAAAACTGAGAATAGTGGTTGCCAGAAAAACGATGAAACCGCCCAGGCCTTTATAGAGGCCCCAGTCGGAGAAGAGGAGGAGGAGAGGAGGAGGGCGGGCAGAAGGCAGGGGAGGGGGAGGGGGGGGGAGGGGAAGGGAAAGGGGGAAGGGGGAAGGGAGGGGGGGGGAGGAGAGAATTGTGTGGGTGAGGGGGAGGGGAGGAGGGGGAGGAGGAGGAGGGAGGAGGAGAAGGAGGAGGAGGAGGAGGACGGGCAGGACGAGGAGGAGGAGGAGGAGGAGGAGGGGGGGGAGGAGGAGATGAGGAAGGAGGAGGAGGAGGAGGAGAGGAGAGGAGGAGGAGGAGGAGGAATGAGGAGGAAGGAGGAAGGAGGAGCGCAGCGCTCCGAAGGTTCCCCCCCGCCCACGCGGGCGCGCGACGGACTGCCCCCTGGCGCCGCCCACTCGCGGCACGGTGCCGTAAGAGCATGCGGCAAAATAGAAGGAGAGCAACCGGAAGAAGTCGCCCTCAAGGCCGCGGGCGCAGGCCAACTTGCCGCCGACGCAGGAGGCGTCGCCGCCGAAGAAGTCGCCGCGCCGCCAGCCGACCACAGAAATGCAGCGAATCACGACATGGTCGATTAACGCCGCCGCGTGGCTGCAAGAAGAGCCCCCCTGCGGGGGCGGCGCTGCTGGGGCACGCCGGGTACGAGGCGCCAGGCCCCTCTCGACGCGCCTGATCGCATCTTGCTGGTCGCGGCGCGTGGACTCGTTGGGCGAGAGCCCATCGCACCTTAAGCCAAGCTTCCGCACTGCGCGGACATCTCCCGCAGCACAATGAGACCCGCGGCGCCTGCAACAGGAAACACTGTTACCCCTGAACACGCCGTGCCCGAGCGCAGCGAGGGCGCCCCCGACTTCCTCAGCCAGGGCAGGCGGCAACAAGGCTTCGAGGGCCGAGGGCTGCGAGCTCCCATCGAGCGCCAAGGCCGCGCCCGGGGCCATGCCAGCCCTCTGGTCGCTGCAGAGAACCCAGCCGTCCCCGAAGGCGCGGAACTACTTGGCGCTGAGAGCTCTGGCAACACGCGAAGGGCGACATACGCGAGGAGAGCCAGTTTGCAGCGACTCGAGGGGGGAGCCCGTTGCGGCCGTGACCCCGCATTGGGTGCATCGGTACCGCCCGAGGCTGGCGCAGTAAGCAAGGACATGGTCCGTACTGCGTGCCACCACAATGGGCCTGGCCTGCTCGCAAGGTGGCCTGGGGACCTCCACGTCGCATCCACATTGTTTGCGAGCCACCGCCTGCAGTGCCCCCCGCGAAATGAACTGCAGGACCTTGCGGTGCTGTTTCAGAGCAGCTGTTGCCGCCCCAGCTACCGACCCAGCCAGCGCGCGAGAGGCCGCACCACGGCGCGCGAAGTAGTCTGCCCAGCCGTTGCCTAGCCAGTCACGCAGCTCCTGTGGATGTGTGCCCACAAGCTCCTCCAAGGACCTGTGCGCTGGCGTCCATCGGAACTTGGGGGGGTCCCGCAGAGTGCGCCTGCGGCTGGCCACGAAGATGTTCCGCCGCGCTCGAGCATGCGTGGCGCGACCCTGCTCGAGCTCGGGACACCAGCGCTCTCCTTCCTGGGCGAGCGCCAGCAGGTCAGTGACGAAGCACTGGTGGTCAGGGAAAGCGTCGAGCCCCTCCCTGATCACGTGCCTCTCAGCACGGCCGACGGTCTGCGCCAAGTACGGAAGGGGCCCGAACCGCGCCCTAACTGGGAGCCAAGAATAAGGATCAAGCTGCACAACAACTTGTCCACATCTCCGCACCTCGGGAACACCTGAATCGCAACCAGACCGGTCGGTGTAAGAAACGGGGCCCCAGACGCCGTGGGCGTCGTCCGAAAGGCAGACATCATGACCCCCGCGTATCTGCGCGTGGCAGGTAAGCGGGATGCTCGGGCATGCCGAAAACGAGTAGGACTGCTCGAATTTCGGCGTGCCTGATCCAAGACCCGCTTGGATAAGTTGGTCGCGCGCCTCAGCCAGCACTTGGGGGAGGTGGAAGACGCCGCGGCCATTCAGCGTTGGTGTCGCTGTCTCGGGCCCGCCGTGCCCGCGCGGTGCATCGGGCGCCGAGGCTGGCACCGCCGCCGCAGGGGGCAACGGGTCACTCTGTTCCGAAGCAACAGGTGGCGCGCAGCGGACACTCTGCGAGTCCAGCCGCGCCTTCTCCTGATGGCCGTCGTGCACATCGGGTGGCACAAAGTCGACCTCTTCATCAACCCCTTGCCCGGTGCCTGGAAAGAAGTCGTCCTCGGCCTCCATGGTGCTGGGTCGGGTCGGCAGGGTCGGCAGGGTCGGGCCGGCCCGACTCGCAAGGTTGTCGTGAGCTTGCTGGCGCAGGTCGCCGAAGCCCTTCTGGATTTCAGGGTCCTGCGCTTGTCGCAAGCCTTGGACATGGTCCGCCGGCTCCTGCTCCATGGGCCGCAGCTCCCCTGCGGGGGGGTGGGTCAGCAGCGCGGGGCATTCCAACGAGACATGGCCCCAGCATTCATCGGGCGCGAGGGCCTTCCCGCGAGCCTGACAAGGGCGCATGGGCATGCCGGGCTTCATGTCCCTGCGGATCGGCACGGGTACGTTGTCAGACCATAGCGCCTGTAACGCTCCCAGCTGCCCTGCGGCGCGGACACCCTTGACCGCGTATCTGAGCCCACGGTGCCAGATGGCGCACCAGCGTGGGAGTACATGCGGCTGGTGAGGCGGTCGTGCTGCCAGCGCTGCACGCCTTGCACCAAAAACGGACGTAGGTCAGCAGGGCACACGCGGTGCAGGTCATACTGGTTGCCCAGGTCGTCCTACAAGAAGTGCGGCGCTTTCATGTCCCAGGCTAGCCGCCTGAGCGTCAGCCACGCCGCGGCCAGGGGACCTTTGGCATTGGCCCAACTGATAGGGACAAGCCGCTCATGGAGCGCTGTCCAAGCCTTTTGAAGGCGGCTAGGTGACGCACGCCCATCCCAAATCCAGGCGGCGTAGTTCAAGACCAGGTCCAGCGCGGCATGATAGATGGGGTCGTACTCCTCCGAAGGGTGAGTGGAGAAGTATGCCGTGGCGCCCACATGGTGTTTGTCACTGCGCCCGTTTAGCACCGCGGCCAAGTTGCGCATCTAACGCAGGGGCGCGTCCGCCAACCCCGACACTCCAGCGCCGTGCCCTGCGGACGGCATGAGCCCAGTCCGCCACAAGGTGGAGGCCTTGCGCCCTACCGCGCGACGCAGCATGAGGAGGCGGTGCTTGCGCTCCCGCACCGCCTTCACGCGCTTCTTCTCAACCTTCCTCAGCACTCGAGGGCCATGCAGCTCATGGCCAAGGTTGCGCATATGTCGGGCTTGGGGCACCGCCCGAGGCAGCCGCCGCTGGGCCCTATGCAACACAAGGCGGACCTGCGCTGATCCAGCCACTACCGCGGACTTAGCAGGTTGGAGAATAAGCCCCGAGGTCCCTGGCCTCTGCGGCGAGCACCATCGCAGCGCGCAGCTGCAGCTTGACACCACCGATGTCGGGGGAGACCATTTGCAGGCCGATGTCGTCCACCAGCGAACGTGGCGTCATTGTCGGCGCAACCCTGCTGGCCCGCTGGAGGACACAGTACGTCAGCAGGTAGATGAGGTAGGTGGCATGCGTGCACCCCGCCAGCACCCCCTGAAAGGCGACGAACGAGCACGAGAGGCTGCCGTACGCCTTGATGCGCCGTGGCTGCTGGTAGAGCTGCAGCAACATCCAGAGCAGGCGCATCGGGTGACCCAGCTCCCGTGCCTCCCGCATGAGCGCATGGGGACTCACAATGTCAAAGCATTGCACCATGTCAAGGAGGATGGTGCAAGTGTGGTCGCCGATGAGGCTTCCCACCTCTCGCTCGAGATTGTGAGCGGAAGCCGAGGCCGTGAATGTGTGGCTGCCTCGAGTACCCCACATTTCGTCGCAATTGTGCTGTCGCTGCCACTCTGCCGGCTGCCATCGGCGTGCTTTCGCCCGAACTCGTATGAGGGTCTGGCTAAGCACATCAGCCTGTGGCCACCATCAGGCTTAGGGAGACGGACCATCTCACTACACAGGCGGTCTGAAGGAATCGAAGACCTCGAACAACTGGGCCAACCTACTGAGAGCCTCACCCGATAAGTGCTCGAGCGCCCTGGGTGGAATGCGGGTGGGCCCCGAGGCGGTGACGAGAGAGAAAGATCGGATAGCCTGCCGTAGGTCATGGACCGTCAGGCTAGGCAGCTCTTTTCACGTAGGTGCATCCGTGGGTAGAGGCAGCTCTTCCAGCCCATGGGTCGCCCAGGTCCGCTTCCACTCGTCCATGGCGCGGCCCGCGAGGATGCATGGCCGGGCGTCGGCCGCAGGGGCAACGAGCTCCTGCTGCGCCCCGACCTTGGATGCAGCACGGGCAGCCTTCGCCCCCCCATTGAAGGCCGCCTGAGCCCAGCTGCGCCAAGCACTCTCCGACGCGCCGCGAGCCGCGGCAGCGAGGTCCTCCGCGCGGCCCACGATGGCATCTACCATGTCATCAAAGTCCTCCGCAATCGGCCCGTCCAGCCCGCGCAGGAAGAACTGGCGGTAGCAGGGGTCGATGTTGGTTAGGACTTTATCCAGCCCGACAATGGAGCTCAGGAAGCAGAGGATGTCGTAGAAAGCGCTGGCCGTCTTCTGCAGCTGCCTGGGAGCTGGAGACGCGTGCGCCGCCACCGCATTCAACCGGTGACAAAAACGCTGGACCCGATCAAGCTCAGCACGAAGGTGAGTAGCCCAGCGTTCCGCAGTAGCCCAAGCCCAGACTGCGGTGTCGTGGCGCAGCCGTTTGCGAGGTGGCTCCCACCGCAGCTGCCGCCACGTCACCTTGGGAGGGCCGTGGTGCCCGACGATGCGGTTGGCTCCAGGGCCAACTTTGTCGTGCCTGCCTGCGATCTCGTAGTCAATACCCTGCAGAATGGAGTCCCAGAGCTGCTGCAAGACATCATCAGGTGCGCTTGCCTCGCCGACGGCCTGCCCATGGGCCCCGGTCCGACGGCGGCAACGTTGGCCCGCGCGCCCCGATCGATCGCGCTTAATTTTGCCTAGTGGACCAAAGCGATCGAAGGACCTGCATCGGTCCCGATCGGGCCTGGACTGGACATGGTCCGTGCCGGCAGCCCTGTGCGGCGCGGCACAGACAGGCTATCCAAAGTATGCCAAGGAAAAGGAAAACGAGCACAGCCTACCGTGGGTACAGCAGGTAGTGGTCGAGGCTCATCGGAGACGCGGCACCGCGTCTGCGTGTCCTTCCCATGCAGCTACAGACCCACAGGGTGGCGGGGTTTGGGAATGCTCCCACATCCATGTATCACCTCGGGCTGGCAAGAGACACGAGACGCGAGGTTTCTGGCCACCAAGAAGTAGTCGATGGTGGACACTCCGTTGGTGGTGACGCACGTAGAGGCCGACGGCTGAAGGAGAGTGCCTGCCAAAGACCCAACCCAGTCGCCAATGTTGATGCTCTGGCCGTCAGCGTTCCAGTCACCCCCGATGATCCAGTCGAGGCCGCGCGCGTTCCACGCCGCCACGCGCTTCGCAAGCGCCCATGGGATCGAGAGGTTGGCCCCGGCAACGCCGATGCCCTGCGTCATGTGCACGCCGACGACAATCAGACCACCAGGGACACCCCAGTGAATATGAGCAGCCACAACATGATTAAAACAACGGCATGATCCCCATCGGGGGGCATGTTGACCATCACGCTGGTAGGCGCGAGCACGCAGACTCCACTGGAGCACGACGCCGCGGACGCTCCCCCCGTCTCCACGGCAGTAGCCCAGATGCCGCGCCAACCTGCATCGCGCGCAGCAGTTTGAACGGCCCCCAGCCGCTGGTCGACCACCCGCGTCTCCTGGACCATCACCACCTTGCCAAGGGAGTGCGGCAGGAAATTGAGAAGTGGCCCGTGAGAGCCAGGGTTGACGTGACCAACTTGGCCGCCACCTGACAGCGCGCGTCGCCAGCTTTAAGATGCACCCGTCACGCTCATCCCTGGGGAGATGCTGAAACATGA
>CAUYUJ010002695.1:0-12500 GCA_963575745.1 Prorocentrum cordatum
GGGCCGCTGTTGTCGGCGCTGAAACGTACTTGGGGGGCCCGCAAGTCTTGCGCCATTGTCGAAGACGGGGGCCGCAAGGGCAGGGCAACCAGAGCCAGAAGGGCATCGACGCCAAGGCTGCGCGCGGCATCTTGGCGCTCACCACCCTCCGCGGACTCCGTCGGCGATGCCGCTGGACTTCTCCATCTGGAAGGCCATCGAGAAGAGCGTCGTCGAGACGGCGCCGAAAACGCGGAGACCAAGGAGGCCTTCCTCAAGCGGCTCAAGAGCTGCGCGCAGAAGTGGCCGCAGGGCTGCGCGAAGAAAGTGATTGCGCGAATGCGCCCGAACATGCGGGATATCGTGAACGCCGGCAGCTGCGCCCCGAAGAACGATTGAGGGCCCCCGCCCGGGCCCTTCCGTCTGGGCGCGTTTTGCCGCGCACGCCCAGGCGATTCGTTTCTCGGCTCGGACGCGGCGTGGGCGACTTTACTTCCCAATCTGCCGACTGCGCCGACTGCGCACGCGGACTTCGCGTTCTCTCTTCGTCGCTCGCGCGAGAAAGCACTCCGTTCTTCCTGGGGGCCCAGCCGGGGCGCCGTGTCAAGTGGATTGGATTGAGATCGTTCGGCCCACTGGTCTGGGCTGGGCGGGGTTGCAGGGTCCTGAATTGGCATTGGTTTCGATCCCGTTCGATGTGAGTTGGCACGTGTGGAAGTCTGGGGCGGTTGATCCCGCCCTGACCTGGCTAAGACGAAACGACGATGAGATCGCTTGGAATGGCGCCCTGGAACGTTGCAGCGTGTTTTGTGGTAGCCTTTCCATGACAAAACGGCCCTGGGATTGCCAGGCATGGCGTTCTGGGGCGTTGCAGGTTTTTCCCCTAATCAGATTTTACTTCTGCATGGGGTCCTTGCGGATTCATATGGTTAGGTTAGCTGCGTCGCCGATGTTGGCGGCCCGCCCGGGTGCCTGCGTACCCAGGTGCCCGGGAGCTGCGTCGCCGATTTCGGCGGCCCGCCCGGGTGCCCTATAGCCCTGTAGCCCTATAGCCCTAGAACCCTATAGCCCTACAGCCCTATAGCACTACAGCCCTATAGCCCAATGGCCCAGTTAACCCTACAGCCGTATAGCCCTATAATTAGAGCCCTCTAGCCCTATAGCCCTTTAGCCCTATAGCCTTATAGCCCTAGCACTGTAGCCCAACGGCCCAATAGCCGTATAGCCCTCTAGCCCTATAGCACCATAACCCCATGGCCCTATACCCCCAAGGCCCCCGGTATCATTCGGTCTTAGCCTGGCTATGACGAAACGACCCTGGGATCGCCAGGGATAGCGTTCTGGGGCGTTGCGGTTTTTCGGTCTTAGCCTGGCTATGACGAAACAATGATGGAAGCTACGAGGCGCGACAGGGTTGAAACTTTCCAACGTTATATAAATTACTTGTTGGAGCTCTGGTACAGGAATTCCTCACCAAAGCGATGCCGAAATAACGCTGAGTACCCGACCGAAAAACCGTTACATCCCAGAACGCCGATCTTGCCAATCCCAGGATCGCGTCGTCATAGCCACGCTATCACAGAAATCAAAGCAACGTCCCAGAACGCCATCCTTGGCGATCTCATCGGCGTTTCCTTTGAGCCAGGCGGGATCCGAATATCATGTGACGTTGCAGCCAACGCATCCCATCGTTCACATAGCCTGATCGGAAAAAGTGCTCTCGCCTCCGCGCCGGGTCACGTCCCACCGCTCCTTTCGTAGAAGCAGTATGATGAACATATTCGCTTGTACAGACAAGTTGCTGCCACAACCGACACGCGCTGCCCACTAGATGACGGTCGCCACCAGCCAATACACCCACGAGCATTGGATGGACTTATGGCGAATCGACAAACTGCGTTCCGTCACCAAGCGAGTGGGAGAAACGTGACACGATGCACGGACCTCGGGAAAATCTGCACAAGGATTTGGCCAGCCTTGGCCCAAGTACACCTCTCAGCTCCCCCATTGTGACACTAGACGCTGAGAGGCCAGTTGACAGAACACAATAAAACGGTGTACACGCTAGGCCATCGCATCATGATGTGTGAAAACATGCCGATGGTGACCGCGTGTTGTTCCAACCAAAAGCCTGCCCGCTGCCACCTCTCGTCCCTTTCGCACGTGCTGGTCCAATCTTCGTAGCGGATGACGGTCGGTTCACACGCTGATTTATCATCTCGCCCAGCAGCGGCGTTCCGCTGCTTATTTTTGCCCTTCTCGCACTTGATGGTCCGAGCGTTGTAGCTGATGACAGTCGGCCCAAGCTTTGGCTCCCACAATACACTCAGCATTGACTGAACACTCCGAAGCTGCTCGCCCTGCTCTCACGCGCCGACACCAGCACTGTAGGAGATACGGGTCAAGGTTCGGTGCCCAGAAGCAGTCTGCCTGCTGCCACGTCTCGTTTGTTTCGCACGTACTGCTCCAGACAGGGAGGCTGACGACGGTCGATGCTAGCTTCGCCTCCCACAGAATGCTCAGCAGCCGCATCAACCGCTACCACTTCCCACCCCCCATCGCACGCGCTGAACGTGCTAGCAATAGCATCAATATCATGTGGGAACATGCGAATCAAACTAAATGTATATATATATTTTTTTCCTCCACCAGCAAATTTGCCCGCCTTCGCCACCGCGATCGCCTGCGAACTTGCGCGGGGGGCGCGGTGCCCCCACGCACCATTGGGCGGTGACGGACGTGACGCCAAGGCGAGTTTGAACCCAAAGGGTACCTACGCGCCTTGGGCCACATGTGCTTGAAGAAGGGGAATGGAGGAAGATATTGAGGAGGAGGATGAGGAGGAGGAGGAGGAGGAATAGAGGGAATAGGGGGAGGAACCTGAGGAGGAATCAAAGGAGGACGAATAAGAGGTGGAGGAGGAGGAGGGGGAGGAGGAGGAAGAGAATGAAGAGGATGAGGATGAGGAGAAGGTATATGATGATGATGCAGCTGCTGATGATGATGAGTATGATTAGGATTATGATGATGATGACGATGATGATGATGATGCTGATGATGATGATGTTGGTGCTTCTGATGATGATGATGAGGATGGTGATGATGATCATGATGATGATGATGGTGATGACGTGGATGATGGTGATGGTGTTGATGATGGTGTTGGTGATGATGTTGATGGTGATGGTGCTGCTGATGATGAGATGGTGTGGATGATGATGCTGATGCTGGTGCTGGTGGTAATGATGCTGACGTTGACGATGGTGCTGCTGATTATGATGATGATGCTCATGCTGATGGTGGTGGTGATGATGAGGATGATGATGAGGATGGTAATTGCTACGATGATGATGTTGCTGATGATGCTAGTGATGCTGATGATGATAGTAGTGATGTTGATGGCGATGATGATGATGATACTGATGATGATGAAGATGATGATGATGATGATGATGATGATGATGATGATGATGATGATGGTGGTGATCTGCTGCCGCTAATGATGATGATAGTCGTGGCCTGCTGCTGATGATGATGATGGTGCTGACGATGATGATGATGCTGCTGATGATGCAGATGCTGATGATGATGACGATGATGATGACGATGAGGATGATGATGCTGATGCGGATGATGACGATTATGGTGATAATGATGATGGTGGTGATGATGATGATTATAATGATGATGATGATGATGATGCTGATGATGATCTTGATGGTGGTGATTATGGTGATGATGAAGACGGTGATTTTGATGATGATGACAATGACGATGATAATGATAATAGCGATACTGAAGAATATGATACTGATGATAATGCTGATGATGCTGATGCTGCTGGTGATGATGATGATGATGGTGATGATGATGATGATGATGGTGATGATGATGATGATGATGATGGAGAAGGAGGAGGAGGAGGAGGAGGAGGAGGAGGAGGAGGAGGAGGAGCTGAGAGAGAGAAGGCTGGTGCGGATGCAGATGCGGATGCGACGGAAGATAAGAACGAGGAGGAGGAGGAGGAAGAGGAGGAAGAGGAGGAAGAGGAGGAAGAGGAGGCCGGAGGGGGGGTGGGAGGTCGGCCCCGCGGGGCAGGAGCAGGGAGGTCCTCCTCCTCTTCCGCCTCTTCCTCCTTCTCGTTCTTCTCCAATCCTTTTTCTCCTGGTAGATTGAGATGTTGGTATACAAGATAAGTAAGAAGGCAAAAAAAAAACACTCAAAGCATCCCTGTGTCGTTTCAAAGATTGGGCTGATTATCGTGAAGTTTTGGGCGCCCTCCATCGCAGTATTCGAGACGAACCTCTCGTCCAGCAGGGGATCGTAGTCAATGGGCAGGTCGTACACAACCCTTCAGATATCATGGATCACAAAAACCAACATTGGGTATCCATTTGGTGTCTAAAGATCAAGGACACCGCCAGGCTAGAACGTGCGTTTGCTGAAGTACGCGTTGCCGCTGAGGATGAAGTCTTGGCTGACCTCACCCCAGGGTGTGTACGATCAGCGACCAGGAAAATGAGACCAACGCGGGGCCAGGGAGTTGATCGGATGTGGATCGCCTCCCAGACTCAGCGCTGGCCGAACTGGTCACTATGTTTGAATCCATGGGATCGGTCCTTGCCTGGCCAAATCCACCATGTGATCGGACATTTGGTGCCTGAACACAAGGGGACAGGCGACATAATCATTGGTATTATCATCATGTTTGCTCGCATATGGTCCATGTGCAGAGAACCAAAAGTATCCGAATGGGCGGAGCAGCAAGCCCCCGCCTGGGACGCAGCTGTGGCAGGCCACGCAGCCCTTCGAGAAACAGCTTTGAGAGTTTTAGATGGTGGACTTGTGCATAAGTTATTTTCATCCATGGACAAGTCTGTCGACGGATCTGTCTTTGAATGCGCCCAGAAGGGCCGCCAGGTTCTCGACGTCGCTTTCCCGGCCAGCCTCGTGATCGAGAAGGGCTTCGATATGCGATCGGAGGCCTGCGTTGCGCAGGCCGACGTGCGTCCATACTACGACAGTTTGCAGCCGCTGCTTCTCTTGCAGTGGATGGTGGTCATAGGTTTCAGCGCTGGCACTGGCGAGGTCGTTCGTGGCCCTCCAGCTGTGTCCCACTATCGTCCTCGTGGCGGGCACCGCTGAGGCGCGATTGAGCAATCGCATTGTGGGTACCTTGACTGGCAGCCGTTCGTCATCTGCTGCCGGCCGAATCCCATTGCTTGACGCGGCGTTGTACCATTCCGAAACATGGCGTCGTTTTTGCTTTTCTGTCGAGGGTTTTGCGTGCGCCCTCGCCTCCTACGTCGACAATCTCGTGGCCTTCGGGCCCTCCCCAGAGGCTGCAACCTCTATCCGCATCGATTGCGGAGTGCACTTGAAGCATTGTTGGTCTCTGGAATTTTGCCAGGACTCCATGGAATACATGACGTGCAGGGGCTACCCAAGCAACGCCACACCCAGCGGCGAGTGGCACCAGCGGACGGCGTTCAAGTGCTTCGGTCACCATCCTGACGACGACGGAGGCATCGCGACCTGCCTGAGTTTCACGATCCGTAGCATGTGGAGAGCTTTCTGGGGAAACATGTCCAAGGGGCTCCAGACAGCACCCATCTGGACGAAGCTGCGGTTCATGCAGACCTTCATCAAGCCTATTCTATTGCGTCATTCCGCTGGTCTCGCTGGCCTGTCCAAAAAAGCGCCGCCGACAAACTCGACAGGGTCCAGCGCGAGATGGTGTATATCTTGGCAGGCGTGAGACCCAGGGCTTCCGAGCCCCCTGCGGCTTATGCGCAGCGCCGCCGGAGCATCGCTGGCGGCTGCTGGCGACTGTCGGCAAGTGGAGTCGTGATTGGGCAGGATCGGTCAAATTCGTGGCACGACCGCGTGGAGAGGCGCCGCGATCCTTGGGCTTGGTCTTGGCCGTTGCTCCACTGGCGCGCCAGCGATTGGCTCCATCGCCAGCGCATTGCGGCCTCCTCCGCCAACGAGCCCCGCACTCGCACGAAAGTCTGCCGCGGCCGCCCGCAGAGGAGATGGGGGGAAGGTCTCTGGGATATCCAGGTCTCGGCCTTGCAGGCGTAGCCCTGCTGTGGTGCTGCCGTTCCTCTGAGTGGCGCGCGAGTTTCGGGCCACCCAGCTGCGGCCCCGATTTGTCCTTCTTCCTCGCCTCGCGTCTCTGCCCCCCCCCCCCCCCAGCGCGAAAAGCGCCGCGCTTTGTTGCGCGCGCGTTCTCCTAAGCAGTGGCGGAGTGCACCTGTTGTGTTGGCTCCGTTCGTGCCGTTTCCCCCCTCCCTCTGCCCCCCCCCACCCCCCTCCCCCTTCCTTCCTCCCTTCCTCTTCCCTTTCCTTCTCCCTTGGCGCGGTGTCCATCGCTTGCCGCGCAGCCAGCTGTTACTTCGCGAAGCGCGGCCGAAGTGCCGCGGATCGCGAGGCCGAGAGTTGCCCATGGGTTAGGGTTGTTCTATCGTCCGCACAACAACAACCATTGGCAACGGCCTGCTCGACATTGAGGGGGGTTCTACGACGCGGTGACGTGGGGCATCCTCATCGAAGGCGCGGTCAGGGTGGGTTCTTCCGCCCGCGATTCTCGCGCTCGAGGTCCTCCAGCGCGCGGCCCCGCGCGCGCTCAGGCAGGGTCGGGCTCGTGCGGCTCCGCTTGCACCCGCTCAGAGCACTGTCCAGGGGTTGCACTCCGGCACGTGGTTTGTCTGACTCATGGTGTTTGTTTTTCTTCTTTTTTTTTGCGTTGAGGGCCATCGCCCCTCATGCCCCTTCAGCTCACATCGTATATGGGTAGAGGACCTCTCGCAGAGTGTCACATGTCAAAGACGTGAATTTCGGCAGTTGTTGGCTAAAGTACGCGTCGAGACATGTGAAGGATTTCGCAGGCAGACGTTGCATATCGCAGTCGTACAAGCAGCTTCGTATATTCACATGGCCGACGCCAAGCGCGTTTCCCGCGTGGCGCGCAGGGCAGGCTTTACCATCGAGGCCCGAGCTCACGCTGCATATTTTGGAGTTGATCTCGGGGTGGGGGGCCGCCGCCGCGCCCTGGCAGCACGACGCCGCAGATCGCGCGAGTCAGGCCCAGCGCGCGCCAAGCTCGCCAAACATGCCAGAGCTTCAACGACATGCGCAGTCACATCCAGGATCGAACGTCAAGGATCGTTTGCCCAGCCGCTTCACTGTGCGTTCGGATGCGCACTCGACGCATTTCGTCGACGGCAGGGACGCGCGTGCGCAGCGCCGCCAGCAGGGGGACGCATTGCCACCCTCTTGGCCCTCCAGAGCGAAAGAGGCGATCCAGGCAGGCATCGCGATGGCAGCGGGTTGTTTGACGTCGCGGTTTCGCATGTGGGCCCATGAGGGGGCCCATTTTCGAGATGCTGCGAGGTTGGCGCGGCCCAGTGCCGCCCAGAAGTTTCGCGACCTCGATGTTTCAAATCGCACGCGCCACATTAGAGGACCTACGGGCGCTTTCATCTGCCACTTGTTGGAGACTGGTTGGAATCCCACACCCGCAGAGTCATGGGCGAGACCAATCGCAGACGACGGCCCGGAGGTCGACTGGAACCTCCCGTTTGGCATCGTTGTCGAAGGCAAGGGAGTGGATCTTTCCAGAGACGTGGTCGGCGAAGTTCGCGAGGATCGTGAGAAGTTTCTGCGGAATGCAGTTAATTTCTGTTCGCAGTGTGTTGTCCACTCCACAACTCGCGCAAACGCCCCACCCACCCACCCGCAACTTGGTTTGCAAAATCTCTTAAGACCGTGACGGCGGGTACCAAATTGCACTTGGCAGCGACAGCGACGCCGACGACGACAGCGACAACGACGACGACGCCGCCGACAACGACTACGACGACACCGACGACGTCTTCAACGACTTCGACGACGCCAACAACGACGACGACGACGCCGACGACGACAACGCCGCCGCCGAGGACGACGACGACGAAGACAACGACGACGACGATGACGACGCCGACGACGACGACTACGACGATACCGACGACGACGACGACCTCAACGACGCCGACGACGACGGCGACAACGACGACGACGGCGGCGACGACGACGACGCCGAAGTCGACGACGACGACGACGCCGACACCCAACGACGACGACTCGAAGACGACCGACGACGTCGCCAACGAAAGACGACGACGAGGGAGGGGGAGGACGACGACGGCCGACAAACGACGACAACGACGACAAACGACGAGGAGGAGGGAGGGACGCGCCGCGCAACGACGAAGAAGGCCGAGGACGCGACGGCGACGCCCGACGACGACAACGGACGGAGGGAGGAGGGAAGAACGACGACGACGACGACGGCGACGAAATTAGGAGGGACGACGACGAGGACGCCGACGACGGACGACGAACGACGACGAACGGGAGGGAGGAGGGAGGGAAGGACGACACACGACCGCCTTCAACGACGGAAACTGACACACGAGACAAATGAGAACCGGGACGACGACGAACAACGAGGAAAAGACAGAGGACGACGTAGGCGACGACGACGACGACGCGGGAGGAGGGAGGACGGCGACGACGACGACGACGACGACGCAAGAGCGCGCGCGCACGCTTTTGTTGAAAATCCGTGTTGCGAAACTATGTGCTTCTATATGTTTTTTGGACACGCGATGTTGAAATCCTTCCGAAGCCGATGGGTTTTGAAGGATTTCGGCATGCGTGCGCGACGACGCGCGCGTCTGCACTTCGTCCCATTTGTTGCAGAGGGCTCTCGCGACGGCACACGCGCAAGGGCGTTCGACAATGCGCGCGCGAAGCCAGGTCGGTGGCATTTTGTGAAAATGTGGGGAAGCCGATGGTTTTCTTAAGGTTTCGCACAAGCTCGCGCGTAAGCTTTTTTAGCAAATCAGTGTTGCGAAAACCGGTGCTTTTGTATGTTATTTTGGAAACTCGATTGCGAAATCCTTCCGACACCGAAGGTTTTTGAAGGATTTCGGCATGCGCGCGCGACGACGCGCGCGCGTGCACTTCGTCCTGTTCTTTTGCAAGGGATTTGCGAAAAAGTCTTATGTTAGAGCAAAAAATGTCCCCGCGTATGGTTTTTCTACAAGGGAGCCTCATGGGGAGCGATACCGGCCCCGCTGGGACAGTGTAAATTCATATTTCGGATGGACATGTGGTCAGAATCATATATAATTTGCATACCCGAAGCGGGAGCGGATAACGCCCGGGAAAGGGAGGGCAGAGTCTATTCTTTGTTTTAGAAAGGAGAATCAACAACCACTATTGCGGGCAAGGAGCGCAGGGTGGTGTTGATAGGCAGTCGCGCGTACATCTTACTCGCCAGATGAGACGTTCCTCATGGACACAGACTTGCGGAGCTCATGTTCGCGGCGGCAACAGGAGCTACATAGCCAAGGGAGCGCAGGCGAGCCCTCAAGTCAGACTGTGCTCCAGCCGCGTGTCCGCGTTGTGAGAGGCATCCGGAAACGGCAGTCCATCGTGCATGGGGGTGCGAGTGCAATGCAGGATCGCTCGCTTATCAGAAGACGGAGCAGTACATGCCAGAGGTTTTTTCGTAGTGGGGGACGGCTGAGCGCTTGTGGCCCAGAGGGCTGATGCCCTTGTCCCGGGTTGCAGTCGCCCCTCCAACCATGGGCGAGGATTGGAACTGTTCGGGCGAGTGGAATGAGTTTTTCCCAGGCATCGCAGGTGAAGGCGCACAGCGAGCTCCGCGCAATGTCTTCGGGAGCGCCAGTGGCGGCCGCGAGTCGTCCGATCCGCGTCTCCGCAAAGTTGGAGTTGGTTTGATATTGGCAGCAGATCCAAATGCCCATCCAGACCTCGAAGTTCGCGCTACACCCGAAGGCCCTCGTCCAAGGTGGTGGGCAGAGGCGAGCTCGCGGCACTGCTGTTCGCGCTGCAGTTCAGCTACGGGCTGGGTTTGCATCGGGCAAACTCTCAGTGGTGAGCGGTTGGCATCAGGATATGTTCAAGAGCCCTTCTGGCCCAGACGCGGGCATCTGGGCCGAGATAGCAAGGAGGTTGACGGACGTGGTCGAGGCCATTTTGTAGTTTTGTTTGTGAATTCACATCTGGACGGGAAAACTGTTCGCAGTCGAACAGTTCCAGAATGCTTCATTCTCGGTAGTCATGCCGCTGACGCAGTCGCCGAAATTGCCTCCACTAGAGTCCGACTGGATGAGCAGACCCGTCGCCGACTGGCCTTAGTTGATCAGAAGGTATGCATTGTTTGGCATCGTCTTCTGAGGGCCAATTTGGATGCGATTGAGAAGGAGAGAAAGAGAGAGAGAGAGAGAGAGAGAGAGAGAAAGAGAAAGCTTGGCCTCTCGGGCCAACGGCCTGAGCGCAGTAGCACCCCCCAGCCCCCAGGCCTCTCCCCAGCACTCTGTGTTTAACCCCTCCCACACCTTGCCCGACAACGGAAAGAGTTGCAACGCATGTATGAGCTCTGCCACTCTAGTTGCACTAGTTGAGTGGCGCACTGGTCAGCGATGTCGTTTAAAATCACTCGGGTGTGCGTTCTTTGCTCTCCCAGGGGGTGCTCGTCTACGTGTAGCTGTGGTGGGTGGGCACGCAGTAGCCATACCATGCAATACCATTCGTCTCTAGACTTCTGGTTTTGAATGTCATGCGGTTTCGTCAGTCAGCTGTTGCGCAGTGTGAACCTCAGCCCGGCCTGCGTGAGCCATCCCCGCCCTGCGCGCCAGCAGTGCCTTAAACTCACTCAGCAGAGTGCGTGGCCTAAGGTTTTAAGCCGCGCCGAGAGGGCCAAGGGAGACAGGGGAGAGGGCGCGTTATCGAGGGGCGGCGGTCCAGTGGAGCTGCGTGCGCGGGGAGCGCGCGCGCCTCCATGTCACCACTTCCGGGACCGCCGCCGCCCCTTGCCTCGATGCGTTCTCTTCTAGCATGCTCTTTTGTGTTTCGCAGCAAGCATTACTTAGTGATTGTCTCATCGTCATCATCATCATCATCCTCATCATCATCATCATCATCATCGTCATCGTCATCATCATCATCATCATCATCATCATCATCATCGTCATCATCATCATCATCATCATCATCATCGTCATCATCATCTCCTCCTCCTCCTCCTCCTCCTCCTCCTCCTCCTCCTCCTCTCCCTCCTCTTCCTCCTCCTCCTGCAGAGAGGAGCTCGGGGTTGCCTCTTCTGTTGCAAATGTGCGGGGGGGGGGGTGACTCTGCGTCGCACTACCTTCCCGGTTGCAGGCCTCTGGAGGCCCTGGTGCGTGAAGCTCTCTCCCGGGACGTCCCCGCTGATACGTTGCCTCGCCTGGGTCTGCGGCCAGTGGAAGTGGTGCTGGGTGAAGTACATGCAGTGAAATATCGGTGTAGCTTCTGCTCTGTTGTTGCGTTTTTCGACGCGCACCGGCTCGCCTCACAACTCGGCGGTGCGAGGGCGCGGGCCTCGACGATTCGCGATTCGAGCCGCGATTCGCTTGCCCCTCCGAGGCCCCGCTGTACAATTCTGGGCCCAGAGGTGAGGCTTGCGCTAGGCTGGAGGGCCCCTTTGGGCACGCTCGACCTCCTCTTCTTCCTCCTCCTTCATTCCTCCTCCGCCTCCTCATCATCATCCAAATCCTCCTCCTCCTCCTCCTCCTCCACCTCCTCCTCCCCCTCTTCCTCCTCCTCCTCCTATTCTGCCTCCGCATATGCCTCCTCCCTCCTCTTCCTCCTCCTCCTCCTCCTCCTTCTCCTTCTCCTCCTCCTTTTCCTATTTCGCCTCCGCATCTGCCTCCTCCTCCTCCTCCTCTTCCTCATCTTCCCTCCTCCCTCCTTCCTCCTTCCCTCACTCCCCTCCTCTTCCTCCTCCGCCTCCTCCCTCCTCTTCCTCCCCTTCCGCCCTCTCTTTCGCCTCTTCCTCCTCCTCCTCCTCCTCCGCCTCCTCAGCCTCCGCACCTGCCTCCTCCTCCTCCTCCCTCCTCCTGCTCCTGCTCCTGCTCCTGCTGCTGCTGTTCCTCCTCCTCCTCCTCGTTTTCCTCCTCGTCGTGCTCCTCCCTTATCCTCCTACTCCCCCTCCTTCCTCTTCTGTCTCCTCCTCTGTTTCCTCCTCCCCCTCCTCCTCCTCTTCTTCCTCCTCCTCGTGTTCCATGTTTCTCTTCCCTCTTTTCCCCTCCTCCTCCTACTCATCCTCCTCATCATCCTCTTCTGTGTCCTCCTCTGTCTCCTCAACCTCTTCCTCCTCCTCCTCCTCCTCCTCCTCGTTTTCCTCCTCCTCCTCGTCCTCCTCCAGTCGGAAGGTTGGGCTGGGCGTCCGGTTGAGACTTCTTTACCATGTATGATCCTAGAGCATGAGGTGGGAGCAGTTTTGCAGACGGAGGGCGGGTGGTTTTCAAAATGTGGCTCTCGCCGTTGCGCCGCGCACGCTCGTCTTATATATGTGCAAGAGCTTCGTGGATTGAGGGCGGTTCCTTTTCAACATGTGGTTGTCGCCTTAGCCCCGCGCGCACTCGTGTTAAACATTCGCAGGAGTTTAACGGATCCTCATGGTC
>CAUYUJ010002695.1:17500-25000 GCA_963575745.1 Prorocentrum cordatum
ATGACCAGGAGAAGGAGGGGAAGGAGGAGGACGATCAGCAGGAGGAGGAGAACGGGGAGAAGGCGTCTCCCGGGAGATGCTTCCTGGCGACCCTGAGGTCATCGCGCTGCTGCGCACTGCCTATGGGCTCATCGACTCGGTGTGGGTGGGCCGCCTCGGCCCTGGAGAGCTGCAGGCGATGGGAGCCAGGACGCCGCGCATGCTTTTGTCGTTGCCGCCCGTGGCAAGAACGAGGCCGATGCCGCTGGCGAGGCTCTGCGCCTTTCTCGCGAATGGGTCAGCGTGTTCTGCGGAGGGCTCTTCCGCGGTTGCTCACCATTCCTCAGGGGATCTCGGAATTCAGCCTCGACCTGCTTTGTCACCGTCGGTTTGTTTGGCTATGCCTCCACGTGTCAGGCCTGATCCCGGCAAGTCGATTGGGGAAGAGTCGTCAAACCCCTTGCAGTCAGGAACGTTTGCTTCTATCAGGAGGGGGAAAAACACACAGACACAATTATTCGGCGATTCCCAGAAAATATGGAAAAACATATGGGAAGTGGGGGGGCAGACAAAAACCCAGAAAGTATGGGAAAAGATGGGGAATCTGTTTACTTGTGTGTGTATGTATTTGTGTGTCCCAATTCCCCTTCATTCTAGCTCCTGGCGTGCCGCGCCACCTGTTCTGGCCTGATTGCCGCGCTCCCGCGCGCCACGCCAACCACGCCTCGGGCCCCGAGCGGTAGCGTCCCGAGGAGCCGTGCCCGGCCTGCCGGCCCGTGAAGCAGGGCGGCGCAAGCGATCCGCCTGCAGGGCACAGCACGTCGGGGCGCCGAAGAAGGAGCCCTTTTCGTTCCCAGGGATCCAACGTATTGAAGAAATCAGGACGGAGGTTTTTCTAAATTTTCAGCCTCTGGGGGCCCTCACCGGGCCTCGGGGCCGTCAGAAAACGACGCAGGAGGAAAAACCGGTCCCGGGGAAGGGGTCGGGACTTCCAGGGACGCCGTCCTGAAAAAATCACGACGTCGGATCTCTGGGTTGGGGAGGGGCTCCGTGTTCTTTAAGCGTTTCCCAGCTTGCCTCAGGTTTTCCTGATGTCTTCGACGGGAAATCGAATGTTTCACCCATGGGAAAGAGGGGCCTCGCTCCTTAATTCAGGGTTCCGTAGGTCCACGCCCCGACTGCAGCATGACGCAGGGGCCGCCGCCGCGGCTCGCGAAGCAAAAGTTCCTGACCTGTGGGACCTTCGCAGCCCCCCCCTCGTGCGTTTCTCTCCCTGCGCCGCTGCCCCCCCTGCACGACAACAGTGCGGCCAGTGAGCGTGCAGGCGATTAACGCCGTGCCTCGCTTTCAAAGCGCCTTCTGTGGCTGCTGGGACGTTGGGGGTGCGACCTCCCCCCTCCCCTCCCCCCCTGGATGTAATTAATGGGTTCGAGCACCCCCCTCATTGCCGCGCCTCGGCGCCACACGCCAACCACGTCCCTTGTCCCCGAGCGTCAACGTCCCGAGCCTTTCCCCGCCTTCCCTCCCGTGACGCAGGGGCGACGCGCGGCCCGCTTGCAGGGCATACGTAGCATGTCGCAGGGGCCGGCGCGACGAACGAAAATAAGCCGCGCCCTGACGGCGCATCGGCAGCAACTGCAAGTAACATTAGCACATGTGTGGCACCATGCAGAAGAGGACGCTGCAAAGGCGCTGAGCCGCAGCAGTGCCTCGGTCGACGGGCGCTCGACAGGGGCCGCCGCCGCGGCTCGCTCGGCAAGCGTTCCTGACCTTCGGGACCTCCGCAGCCCCTCCCCCCGCCTCGTGCGTTTCTCTCCCTGCGCCGCTGCCCCCTGCATGACAACGTTGCGGCCTTCAAGCGTGCAGAATATTAACGCCGTTTCTCGATTTCAGAGCGCTTCATGTGGCTGCTTGGACGTTGGGGGTGCGACCCCACCCCCCCCCTCCCCCCAAACCTCCCCTTATGCAATTGATGGGTTCGAGCACCCCCTACCCCCTTCCCACCTCACTTACTAGCCCACTCCCCCCCCTTATGCAATAAAGGGTTCGAGCACCCCCTGACCTTACACCCCCTACCCACTCGCCGCCGGCGTACAATTGTCCGAGACGACGGACGACGGCTGACGACGACGAGACGTACAACGACGACGACGTGTCGACGACGGGACGGTCGACCGGAAGTCGGACGACGCGACGACGACGACGGCGGCGGCGGCGGCGGCGGCGACGGCGGCGGCGGCGGCGACGGCGACGGCGGCGGCGGCGGCGACGGCGACGGCGACGGCGACGGCGACGGCGACGGCGACGGCGACGGCGACGACTACGACGACAACGACAACGAACGACGGCGAAGGACGGTGACGGCGACAGCGAACGGCGAACGACGCCAATGAGGACGACGACGGCGCCGACGCCAACGCCAACGCCGATGCCGACGCCGACGCCGCGCGGGCCGACGCCGACGCCGACGACGACGTTGACGCTACCGCAACGGCGACGGCGACGGCGATGACGACGACCACGAACGACGACGACGACGACGACGACAGCGACGTCCACGGCGGCCACGGAGACGGCGACGGCGACGGCGAACGACTGCTACGACGACGACGACGCCCCCGCCATACTCCTTACTCGCCGCACTGAAACGACGATGGCGGGTGCCAGCGCCAGCAAGGAACGACGACGACGACGACGGCAAACCTCGACGGGCTTTCTCGTGCCGCTTCGATCATGCATTGTGATTGGGTGTCCCGCCCGACCCGACCAGCCCGTTGGCCGCCCGCCCGACTCGATCCGCCCGTTAGAGTCCGCCCGCCCGCCCGCCCGCGTCGTCGTCGTCGCCGTCGTCGCCGTCGTCGGTCGTCGGTCGTCCGTCGTCAGTCGTCAATCGTCCGTCGTCGTCGTCGTCGTCGTCGTCGTCGTCGTCCTCGTCGTCGTCGTCGTCTTCGTGGTCGTCGTCTTCGTTGTCGTGGTCGTCATCGTCGTCGTAGTCGTCGGTCATCGGTCGTCGGTCTTCGCTCGTTGGTCATCTGTCGTCGGTCGTCGGTCTTCGGTCGTCGGTCGTTGTCGTCGTTGTCGTCGTCGTCGTCGTGGTCCGTCGTCGTCGTCGTCGTCGTCGTCGTCGTCGTAGTCGTCGTCGTCGTCGTTTGGCAGCACCCGCCGTCATTGTTTGCTGGCGGCCAGGGGGATGAGGGGGGGTTCGACCCACCCCCCTTGAATGTGGCAGCGGGGGGGGTCTCGAACCGCATAACGGACCAATCGCAACCCGCGGGTACCAGTCCCAACCGACTGGGCCAATGACCAAGCGACCGAAAAGACGACTAGTACCAATGACAACCCGCCCTCTTAGTCGCACGCAAGGCTTCGGATTGCGTAGCGTCTCATCACGATCCAGAAATCAGATGAACATATTACATGTAAGCGTTTGGTATGTGACTCAACATGAGTGCCAGAAATGGGCACGGTACCATTTCGATCCGTTCCACCTGGGAGCTGTGTAGTTTTCGAGTGGGCAGCGACCAGTTGTCATTCTGGAGCTCCAGGGTTTTCATATGAGAGTTGTAGAGCTTTCAAACGACGGATGTATGGTACTTCGCGCTCTTTAGCTTTAACTTAAAGGTTGTACAACTTCCATTCGAAACCTGCGTAGCTTTCGGCCACGAGCTGTATAGTGCCCGTGTGTGAAGGTTTGATGTCCATGAGAGGGTGAGTTACGCAACGCCAAATTAATAGAAATGCATCGCATCCGCATGCGAAGTGTAGTTTTCACATGACATAGCACGAGTTTGATTGTTCATGTGCGCAGAGGGCACTGGGAAGTGTTAGTTGCAAAGCGAGAGTTCGAACTCTGGCGTGAGATCCGTGTCACTTGTGCACGGTATGTGTAATGTCGCACCGGGCCCCGCCCCCTCCTGAATTTCAGGGCCGGCGGAGGAGGAGGAGAAGGCGGAGGAGGACGAGGAGGAGGACGAGGAGGCGGAGGAGGAGGAGGAGGAGGTGAGCAGGAGGGGAGGAGGAGGAGGAGGAGGAGGAGGAGGGAGGGGGAGGAGGGAGGAGGAGGAGTAGGCGGTGGCAGGAGGAGGAGGAGGAGGAGGAGGAGGAGGAGGAGGAGGAGGAGGAAGGCGGAGGAAGAGGAGGAGGAGGAGAAGGAGGAGGAGGAGGAGAAGGAGGAGGAGGAGGAGGAGGAGGAAAAGGAAGGAAAGGAGGGGGAAGATTCGAGCAGGGGAGTGGGGGGACCCTTGCCCCCCAGTGGCAGTCGACGACGGCGAGCTCTGGCGCCCGCGCCGGGACGCCGTCGGGCCACGGCGACGACGCGACGACCATTGAGCCTTAGCAGGGTGCTGTGCACTGCACAGCATCCTGCTAAGGCTCAATCCAGCTCGATCCAGCCTGCACAGCCTGCTAAGGCTCCATCCAGCTCTATCCAGCTCGGTGCTGCTGAGGCTGCATCCTTGTCACGGCTCGATCCAGCCTGCACAGCCTGTGCAGGCTGGATCGAGCCGTGATAAGATTTTGCTGGGGCTGAATCGAGCCCGAGTGGAGCTTAATAACTACACGCCGGTCGTTGAAAGTAGGTATTTTTTTGGATTCCCAGATTACAGTCTACTTGAAGCGCCTTCCTACTTCAAGAATCGACACGCTTTTGCTGTGTTTTGTTATTCCCTGCGGGGGGCCTGGACCCAATCAACTTAATCCGCCTTCCTACTTCATGTTTTTACCTACTTCTTCTGACCGACGTGTACAGCTGGATCCAGCGAAAATAGGGTTCCTATCGAGAGGAATCGAACCTTCCAAACATCCAAGTCGAGCTCGATGGAGCCCGACTAGGATGCTATTACTTTTTGGTCCCACTGTTATCTAGGAATAAGAGCGGGATCGAGCCCTAGTAGGATTCAGTGAGACAGTAATTAGATTTTTAATGGAGATACATCGAGCCCGGTTCGGATAGCACTAAAGCTTGATCCAGCTATAGTAGGTTTCTATCAGAGTTCGATCGAGCACTACCAGGATTAATTTAAGGGGAGGCCCCTCTCCCAGTTCGACCCCTCCCCCCCTTGGACGGGGCCCTCCCTTCCCCCTTCTGGTTTGCCCGCCCCCCCCCCTCCCCCTTGGAAGCGCCACCCCCCCGTTAGAGAGGCAGGTGTCCAGAGGGGAGGGGGGGGGGGGCGGTTTTCCTGCTGCTCCAGATGTTTTCGCCCACCATTTTTCCCCCCGGCTCCCACGTGTCCAGGGATTTTCGTTTCCAGGCAGGCGTGCACGACGCGAGTCCTCTCGAGTGCTGCACAGCCTGGAGTTCCACAGCCTGGCGCTCCAGGCGCTCCTGGGTGCTCTCGGGGGGGTTCCGCGCGACTGTGTCCAGGGGCGAAGAGCTCGCTGTTCGGGACATGCGGCCCCGAGGCCCGCCCGGGAGACCTCCTGGGCGCCTCCTGGGCCGTCTTGGCGCAGGACCCCGAGGTGCCCCCCAAGAGGCCCCAAGAGGCCCCCTAAGAGGTCCCAGGAGGTCGAAATCGGGCCCCAGGCCCCCCGAGACGCCCCCAATCACGTGCAGAACAGCCTTCAAGAGGCAAGAGGTTTCGGGGAGGTCTCCCAAATAGATCTTCACAAGCATCCGAGGGGCACCTGACCGACAAATCCAGGCACGGTGGCGGGATGGGCCGAAGACCATTAGAACCGCCGCCCCCTGTTGGCTTGCCACAGGGGTGCCCGGCGTGCTAGATCCTTTCGGTTTTGGTTCTTTTAGAAAAACTCCCTGGGGCTTCGGCCCGTCCCGCCGGCCACCCGAAAGGCCGCACAAGGCAGCATAGACCACCCCAACGTTCACAAACAATTCTCCAAGACGGCTCAAGATGGCCTCTAAGATGGTCACGTTGGCCCAGGATGGCCTCCAAGATGGCCTCCAAGTCGCCAAAGATGGTCCAAGATGGCTTCCAAGACGGCCCGAGAGAGTCCAAGATGCCTTCAAGTTTGTCCAAGAAGCCTCCAAGACGGCCCAAGATGGCTCCAAGATGGTCTAAGACTGGCCAAGAGACCCCCAAGAGGCCTCCACGTCCTCCAGGAAGGCCCGAAAGGGCAAAAGTCATTGATTATCCTAAGATGTTTGAAGGATTTTGGCATTTTCTTTTTTATCAGCTCTCCGACGGCCCAAGACGGCCCAAGAGGCCCCCAGCATCGTCCCAAGAGCGCCCAAGAGGCCTCCAAGATGGCTCCGTGACAGCCCAAGGGGCCCCCAAGAGGGCCCCAAGAAGAGCGAAGATGGCTCCAAGCACGCGTTTCCTCCGCAATGTTGACATCAAAGACACGTCATTCACTGCCCTTCCAAGTCTAAGCATCGCCCATTGACTAGCTAATGTGTGCGTTTTCTGAATGTTCACGGTCTGCGGGAAGAGGACGTGGAGGAGAAGGAGGAGGAACACGAATAATTAACAAAAACATAATGATGATAATACGAGGAATGCTAATAATATGATCATTCAGCACACTAGGAAAATAATGCATTAATATGACTACTGATTTATTACGACTACTACTACTGCTACTGCTACTGCTACTGATACTACTACAACTACTACTACTACTGCTACTACTACTGCTATTACGACTACTACACTACTACTACTACTACTACTACTACTACTACTACCACTACTACTACTACTACTACTACTACTACTACTACCACTACTACTCTTACCAATAATAACAATAAGCTCAGGACTCATAATCAGCATAATAATAATACGAATGATGCTAATGACGAGAAGAAAAAGTTTACTCAGAAGAAGAATCACAGAAAAAGGAGTGAGGAGGAGGAGGAGGAGGAGGAGGAGGAGGAGGTGCGCAGTTTGCGCGGCTCAGAACGGCCCCGCCCGGCGTGCCGCCGCGCACGCCGAGGAGGGCCGACCGCTGTGGGCCGCGGGCCCCTGGCCAGAGACCCGCCCCGCGGCCTCATTCTGGCGGCTGGGCGGGCCCCTGGGGGCCTCGACGCCATGGACGTCGTGGTGGTCGCCACGTTCGAGGACTTCGACGAGACCCTGGACAAGCGGCTCCGAGGCCCGAGCCAGTTGCGGCGGGGAGCGTGTGCTCTGCGCGTCGCGAGGCCGGTTCTGGCCCACCACGCTTCTCGGCGCGACACGCCGACCACGTCCCAATCTCCCGCCTCCCGCCTCCTCCTCCTCCTCCTCCTCCTCCACCACGCCGGGTCAACGTTCCGAGTTGTTCCTTGCCTCCCGCCCCACGGAGCGGAGCGACACGCTATCAGCTCGCAGGGCATAGGATGTCGCTGGAGCCGCCGCCGCGACACGCTGAGCAAAGGTTCCTGGCCGCAGGGAAAGGAAGCCGGAAAAGGAACGCGCGTCGATGCAGCTTTGTTGTCAGTGTCGGGCTCACGCTTCACTCCTTCCGGGGCGCTTCTGGCGCGAGTAAGTAACGAAGGAATCGAGTGGGTAAGTTGCTAGGACGAGGGAGGAGCATGAGGAGGAGGAGGAGGAGGAGGAGGAGGAGAAGGAGGAGGAGGTGACG
>CAUYUJ010002695.1:30638-38138 GCA_963575745.1 Prorocentrum cordatum
GGGGGCCACGCTGGGGCTGGGCATGGTGCTGGGCCTGAGCCAGGTGGACGAGGCCGGCATGACACACCCGGAGAACATGCGATGGATGCTCCGCATCTTCAAGGAGCAGCAGGCGCTGAGCCCGAAAAGCGTGCTTGGAGAGGCGCAGCCGGCTCTGGAACTCCGGGACACAGAATGCGGCCTGTGCGAGGTGCAGCAGCCGGAGAACGCTTCGAGGACGAGCTACCCGGAGCCAGGCCTGAAGAGGCAGCAGAAACTCAAGCCCAAGGCCAAGCGCAAGCGGGTGCCGTCGCAGGAGCGCGAACACGATGCAAAACGGGATCGGGGGTGCATTCCCCAGCAGGACTTGGCTGCCTCCAGCACGGCACAGCCACTGGAGGGTTTGCACAGGGCGAAAAGAGGATGCGTAGCGGCGAGGCAGCGTCCCCGAGGCCAGCGGGGGACTTCCCATCGGCGCTCGAGCCGGCGCTCCGGAAGGAGGTGGCTCTCTTGCGCCAGAAGAACAATGAGCAGGAGGCCGCGCGCTCCGCAACGGACCCCGAGACGAAGACTTAGCGCCAGGAAATGCTGCAGCGAGTGCGCAGCGTGGCTTGGGCTCTGCGGCGCAAAGCGAACAGCAGGGATGAGAAAGCGCAGGAAAACGCAAGAGCCGCGATGGGTGGGATCGCCGCCCTGCTGAGGAGCTCGACAGCATGTCGCGAGATGCAGGGGCCGGCGGGGACCCGCGCCTCGCTAGAGCGACGCAGCACGCGCGCGGCGCGGAGGCGGCGAACGTCGAGACGCTGGGGCACCTGGCGCCCACCACGGACGAAACAGAGGCCTGGGTGCTGATGGAGGAAGCGGCTGCGCACGATCGGGGCTGACAGAAGTGGGAGTGCCTGAAGGCTGCAGAGCCAGCTGCACTATGCGCTGGACACGCGCTGTGTCGGAAACGGACCAGAGCGGCGGGCTGAGCCTGCGGTGGTTTTGCGACGCAGGCTGGCCGCGCTGCCGCGTTGGCAGCGGTCTATCTACCGCGGGTGTGAAGAATTGTCGCGAAAACAATTCGTAACGTTGGAAATCGTCATTCAAAGGCCACGACCTCCAGGCTTCGGCAAGATCTGCGCAGCCCGTGAAAACGTTAAAAAATAAACGCGAACCATGGAAGCACTTTTTCTCAATCCGTGTTCGGTTACGCTGAGGCTGTGTTCCACCTCTTTGCGTGGCGGAATTCAGCGTTTTTGATGGGCTTCGCGTTAATTATTTACAGCCGCGGCTGCCATGCTATCGCGGCCCCCAGTGCGCGCTCGGCTTGCATCATTGCCGGCGCGCTTCGCCCCCGCCGCCTTCTGATGCCCGATGACACCGGGCGCTGTTTCTGCAAGCTCCTGCGCGTTTTTGGTTGAAGCCGAGCTGCGACGACATTGTGGGGGCATTGCCTGGCTCGGACGAAACGATGATAATATAGCCACGAATGGCTTTCTCTGACATTGCGACGCGTTCGGTCTGGCTAGGGCGAAACGACGTTGAGATTGCCAGGAATGGCGTTCTGGGGCGCCGCGATTTGTTCGGTCCTAGCCTGGCTAGGACGAAACGGACATGAAAGCCGCGAAGCGCGATGGGGTTGCAACTGCCCAACGTTACGAATGACTTTTTTTGGAGCTCTCGCGTAATACTTCCCCGCAAAAAGAAAAACACGACGCCGATCGTAGCGTCGTTGATGCTTGAATAAAGATGTTTAGAATTCATTATTCATCAATTTTCAACGTTACGATCAGCGCCGTCTCTGTCAGGAAGCATTAGCCGAGAGCTCCGAAAAGTCATTCATAACGTGGGAAAGTTGCAACCCACCGCATTTAGCGGCGTTCGCATTCGTTTAGCTTCAGCCAGGCTAGGACCGAACAAATCGCGACGCCCCAGAACGCCATCCCTGGCAATCTCAGCATCGTTTCGTCTTAGCCAGGCTAAGACTGAAAACGTGGGAATGCCCCGGCACCGTTCCCGGCGATCTCATCGTCGTTTCGCGTGAGCCACGCGGCGACATGCAAAGTCGCAGCGCCCCAGAACGCCATTCCTGGCATTTCCGTCCGCCCGCCCGCCCGACCCGCTCGGTCAGGTTCGCCCGCCCGAGCCGACCTGCCCGCGAAGGTATCGCGCGCGTGTTACTTCGCCACCGAGAAGAAATATAGGGGGGCTCGCCGGTCGAGGACTGAGCGCAGTTTTTTGTTGACACAGCGCGTTGGTAGTCGAATTGGTTTCAATTTCTATGGCCAACCCACTGGCGTTTCCTTCGTTCGTTCATGAAAAAAGAGGTTGGGGTTTCCGTTCGCCCCAACCTCACCCGGATTGCGCCCCCATCTGAGGCCGCGCCCAGGTGCGCAGGTGCGGTTTTCTTCGCAGGTGCGATTGCCCCCTCGCGTTCAATAGCAAAACACGTGTGTTTTCAGCGTGCGATTCCGGTTTGTGGCGCTTTCTGCAGATTTGTTATTATTCCCCACATCCAAAGTGGGGTTCTTGTTTTCTCTGGACACCCCGCGCAGGAACAGGAACACACACACACCCACTCACACTCACTCACACTCTCTCATCATCAACCTCATCAGCATCATCGATGATGCTCTCCCACATGCTTAGTCACTCACATACTCATCATCATCATCACTCGCACTCTCTCACACGCTCACGACATCATCATCATCATCATCATCGGTATCGGCATCATCCTCATTCAAACATCATCATCGCCACCACCACTCACAATCAATCATCATCCTCTTCACCACTCATCTTCACCACCACTCATCATCCTCATCCTCATCATCGTTGAGTAAATTGTGAGGAAGTCTCAGGCGGGAGCCCCCTCCCTATGGGGCCCGCAGATCATGTTGGTAATCCGAGCGGGTCATCGGAAACCTGTAACTGTCGTCACTTTTGGGCTCGTCAAGCCTGAAAATGGAGGAAGTCTCAGGCGGGAGCCTCGTCTGTGAGTGAATTGGGAGGAAGTCTCAGGCGGGAGCTCCCTCCCTATGGGGCCCGCAGATCATGTTGGTAATCCGAGCGGGTCATCGGAAACCTGTAACTGTCGTCACTTTTGGGCTCCTCAAGCCTGAATTGGAGGAAGTCTCAGGCGGGAGCCTCGTCTGTGAGTGAATTGTGAGGAAGTCTCAGGCGGGAGCCCCCTCCCTATGGGGCCCGCAGATCATGTTGGTAATCCGAGCGGGTCATCGGAACCCTGTAACTGTCGTCACTTTTGGGCTCCTCAAGCTTGAATATGGAGGAAGTCTCAGGCGGTTTTGTCCAGGGCGGAGGCGAAGCAGCTCGCGGCAGAGCTGGGCTTCGTGCTGCCTTCCGCCTGAGCGCGGCTGCGCCTCGCTCGAAGCCCGCGGGGTTGTCCCAACGGCTTGGTCTTGCGCGCCAACGGCTCGCGGGGTTGTCCCGACAGCCTGGCCCGCGGGGTTGTCCCAACGGCTGCGCGACGTGACCAGTAGAGAACGCGCCTGTGCTGGCCGTGGCGGCGACGGCGCCGAGGAACATCGACATGCGCGCTCATGCAACAGGAAGGGGAGGAGGTGGCGGGGCGCGGAACAAACAGGGGGGCGAGGATGGGGACAACGTAAGGAGTGGAAGGGGGGCCCGCGCCAAGGCGACAGGAAATATACGCAGAAGAGACAGCCAGGACGCCTCACCAACCACGAGGACGACGGTGATGGTTTTTTCCAGATTCGCCCAGAGGATTCTTATGTGGGGTTCTTCCGTCGGAGTAATTTTTTTTGGGGGTGCCTGGGGCCCTGCTCGGAGCGATCCCCGCCCAGAACCTGAGCCCCGAAGGCAAAGCGACAATGCATTGGATGAGGGGGGGAAGAGGAGGAGGATGAGGAGGAGGAGGAGGAGAAGGAGGATGCGCTCCATCGCGGTGATTTGCGTTGCGCGGCGCTGCTCTGCAGCGCGCGCTAACCCACGGCGTTTTTGTTGCGCCGCTTGGGTCGCGCGCCGCGCGCCGCGCCACATGGATTGCACTGCCTGGGCGCGAAAAGCACTGATGTTCGGGTTCAAAATGGCCGAGAGTCGTTTGCGAGATGTCACGCAATGCGCGAATCAGCGGCGCCGAGTTAACGTTGCCAGAAGGGGTAGAGTGAGGGCGTGAACGCATGGGTGTCGCGGAGCGCCGACGATCCGAGCTGCTGGCTGCGCTGGTCTGGACCTCTGGGCAGAGCAATAGCGATTTCGGATGCAGGGCGCGGTGCGTCTGGCGCCGGAGGCGCGCGGCTGCTGCGACTGGCGGCGCGCGGCTGCTGCGGCCGGCGGCGCGCTACTGCTGCGACTGGAGGCGCGCTGCTGCTGCGACCGGAAGCGCGCGGCCGCTGCGGCTGGCGACCGGTGGCGCGCGGCTGGCGCGGCCGGAGGCGCGCTACTCCTGCGACCGGCGTCGCGCGGCTGCTGCGGCCAGAGGTGCGCGGCTGCTGCGACCAGAGGCGCGCGGCTGCTGCGGTCGGCGGCGCGCTACTGAGGCGACCGGAGGCGCGCTGCTGCTGCGACCGGAGGCGCGCGGCTGCTGCGGCCGGAGGCGTGCGGCTGCTCCGGCCAGAGGCGCGCCGCTGCTTCGGCCGGCGACCAGAGGCGCGCCTTTTGCTGCGGCCGGAGGCGCGCGGCTGCTGCGACCGGAGGCGCGTTGCTGCTGCGGTCGGAGGCGCGCGGCTGCTGCGACCGGAGGCGCGCTGCTGCTGCGGCAGGAGGCGCGCGGCCGCTGCGACCAGCGACCGGAGGCGCGCTACTGCTGCTGCCGGAGGCGCGCGGCTGCTGCGACGCAGCGGCGCGCTACTGCTGCGGCTGCTGCAACTGGAGGCGCGCGACCGCTGCGACTGGTGGCGCGCTACTGCTGCGGCTGCTGCGACCGGAGGCGCGCGGCTTCTGCGACCGGAGGCGCGCGGCTGCCGCGACCGGGGGCGCGCGGCTGCTGAGGGCTGCGACGCGGAAGGTTACGAAAAGATTATCGTGTCTTCTTGTTGCAATCATTGCCAATTCTCTATCATCGTCTCTGTTGTTCTCACCGCGCTCGTAGGTCGCGTGTTCTTTCCGTTTCGAACGTGCTGGAATTCTTCACGTTTCGCGTATTCCTACCAGCCCATTCAGAAGCGCTGCCCATGAGAGCCGACGGGAAAAAGAGGGGGAAGACGCATGTAGTGAAGCGAAGCAGGCGACAAGGGTGAACTGAGAGATCTCTGGGGACGGGGCGGTGGCCCTCGGGGGCCTCTCCGAGCCGCGTCTGAGGCTCGCGCGAGCGCAATTTCTTGGAGAATCCTGTTGTCGATCGGGACTTCCTTGCAAGTTATCTAAGAATCGCGCGTTCGCCGGATGCGTCATCGCAATTTATTCGGGCGCAGCGCCTTCGAAACTATTCAGAAATCGCGCTCTCGCTGGGGGTGAAGAGGGCGGGCGTCGACGGTTTGAGATGCGCACTTTGGATCGCGCGCGCACATATGAGAGCGAGCACAGTCTTAAGATGATTGCTGTTGTTCCTGTTGTTGCCGGCGCTGCTGCCGTGCCCAAATCCTTGATTTTCGTAGAATGTTCGAATGGTTGTTTGGCGTCTTTGGGGGGGCCGAAGGGGGCTCTGAGGGCTCTCGTGGCCGTCTCGTGGTCTTCTTGGGGCCTCTTGGAGGCATGTCGGAAGGTGCGTTGTTTCATCTTCGGATGTCTTGGGCCATCTCGGAAGCCACGTTGGGACAGCGGAGGCCCCCGCGGGCGCTCTAAGCCGCTCGCGGGGCCCCCCCCGTCCAGTCAATGGCGCAAGGAGGTGTGGAAGAGGAAAGAGAGGCATCGCTAGACCATCTGTCGCCCAGTGGGCCGGTGGGATTGCAGTATGATGTTCCGTAATTTTCTCACAGCAACGCGACGCAAGTTCGCTCGGCTCGATGTCCAGAATCGCACATTCAACGGGCCCCTGTTTACTCGGCAACGCAGCGCGGAGGAGGGGGGAGATCGCCCGGGGAGGTGGAAGAAGCCTCAAGTCGAGGGTAGGCCGGTGCATCCATAAATGACCTGCAGTTAGCGCAGGCTCACCACCGCACGCGACGCGGACCCAGGCGCCCAGACCTGCTACGATGACGGCGACGACGACGATGACAACGACGGCGAAGACGACGATGACGACGACGACGACGGCGGCGACGATGATGACGACGGCGGCGATGACGACGACGGCGGCGACGGCGACGACGGCGGCGGCGAAGACGAAGACGATGACGACGACGACGACGGAGACGACGTCGACGACGGCGGCCGAGCAGACGAAGACGAAGACGACGACGACGGCGACGGCGATGGCGACGGCGACGGCGACGACGACGACAACCGCGACGGCGACGACGGCGACGACGACGACAACGACGACGACGATGAGCGGATTAAAAACGAAGTCGTCGAGCCCATCTTGGAGCTCACGACCCCATCTTGGAGCTCTCGAATCCATAAATGGAGTCGTCGAACCCATCCCAGAGTCGACCCCAGTCCTTCTCTCGGGCCCTCCCTCCCAATCCTCCCCGCTCCCAGTCTTCCCACCCAGTTCGCCCTCCCGGCCCTCCCCTTCAGAATCCTCCCTCCCGGAGCCCCCCCCCCTCCCACTCCCAGCCCCCCCGTCCCAGTCCTCCCTCCCAGTCCTCCCTCCCAGTCCTCCCCCCAATCCTCCCTCTCAGTCCTTCCCTCAGTCCTCCCTCCTGGTCCATCTGCGAATCCAATTCGCGAGTGGCGTCGAGTTTCACGAATGATCTTTTCACCTGCTGCAGTGGCCGAGAGCGCCCGCGGCCCCCGGGGCGGCAAGCCGTTCCTCGCAGGGCCACGCCGTTCCTCGCAGTTTCATGCGTACTTGCTTGAAAGTGTTATGGCCCAGTGAAGCGACCCCACCCCCCTCTAAGTTTCGTTCAGTGCGTCGCCCGAGCGTCGCCCGTGCACCGGCCCTGGTTTGCGTCTCTGTCCCGAATCCCGGCCTCCCAGGGTGCGCGGGCGACGTGTGGCGCGACTTCGGAATTTCTCTGGCGATATATAGGTTTCCGACGCCGGTGCACCAGCAGCCATTTTGGCGGTCGCGGCGCACTCTATTTCGACGGTCCACCAACGCGTTCTGTTCTCAATTCGGCGCAAGAGAATTTGCTGGTGCTCATTTTCGGGGGCGCCAACCGTTGCTGAGGACGAAGACGCCTCGCGTTGATTGGGGGCTGCGCGTGTCGCGCCACGGTGGGGGTGACGTCACGTCGCGCGACGCGGCGCCACTTCGCCCCGTCGCGTCGCGCCCCGCGCCCCCATGCCGTTTCGCGCCAATCCTCCTGCCCCCCCCTCTTCCTTCCTCTTCCCCTCGTCCAACGCGCTGCGCGTTTTGTCCCGTTTGCGAAATTTGGATTCAGTTCTTTTGCGTCAGGCTGCCGTCCTGTCCGCCTCCCTACTCACCCCCCGTTGTCCTTCCACCCCCCTGGAATTTCTTCTCGCCCTCCTCGCTCCCGCCGCCCCCCTTCGATCGCCTTCCATCGC
>CAUYUJ010002695.1:43138-45638 GCA_963575745.1 Prorocentrum cordatum
GCCTTCAGGCGCACTCTCCGCTAGTGGGGCCGCCATGTCATGTCATGCCACGTCCGCCTCGTCGCCCGTATCGTCTGTGTCACTATCTGTGCCGACGACTACATCGACGCCACCACGGACGGCAGCTGGGACGTCCGCATCGGCAGCGACAGTTTTCGGGCGACCGCCTTCGACGTCAGCAGTGGCAGACTCGCCGGCGGCGGCACCAACGTTGGCACCCACGTCGGCATCTACGGCAGCACCCCAAACGGCCTCCACAGCGGTATCCACGACAGCACCCATGACTGCATCCACGGCGGCATACACGGCCGTGGCTCCCGCGCCCACGTCCGCACCGACGCCAGCATTGACGACAGGGTCGACCTCAGTATCGTCGGCACCGACAGCGGCATCGACGACGAGATCGACGCCATCAGGCACACCCACGGCTATTGGGGCCGCCATGCCACGCCGTATCATGTCCGCCACGTCGACACCTACGCCTGCGCCACGGCCCGCATCGACCCCAACAGCGACGTCAGCACCGACGACCGCATCGACGCCTGCCTCGACGAGCCCTCAGCCATTCACTGTCCTGACGCCTCGCCCAGGGCCGCTGGCGCGGGTGCCGTCTTCAGGCGCACCCTACGCTAGTGGGACCGCCATGTCATGTCATGACACGTCTGCCTCGTCGATTTCATCGTCTGCGGCACTGTCTGCATCGACGACAACATCGACGACAGCACGGACGGCAGCTGTGACGGCCGCATCGGCAGTGCCAGTTTTCGGGCGGCCGCCCACGGCGGCAGCCATGTCAGACTCGCCGGCGGCATCATCGTCTACGTTAACATGCGTACCACTGAACGTATCAGAGCAAATAGGTGGGACAAAATGCGTTGTACTTTTCAAGAGCGTGTCAGGGCAGTGCTGTGCACAGTACCCCATGGGCACCCACTGCGACACCCCGTGGGGCAACAACTACAGACCAGCGAAAACAGCCTCACAAGTAACACCTACGCCCACGACTACGGCGCCACCAACACCAGACCCGCACGCAGCTCCGACACCAGCGACAGCGCCGGCCCCGAGTGCAGCCGAGACGTCAGCACCAATGGCAGCAGCTCCGACGCCAGCATCGGCAGTGTCAGTATCCACGCCTGCCCCCTGGACGGCGACGTCAGAGCCGAAGGCAGCACCGACGTCCCTGTCGACGCCCGCACTGACGCCAGCACTGACGACAGCTCTGACACCAGCACCTCCAGCGCCAGCGGCCGCCCCCACCACGCCGGCACCAAAGCCAGAGTCACAGGCAGCAGCGACGTCAGACCCGACACCCACCCCGACGTCAACAGTGAGGCCAGCACCGACGACAGCTCCGACGCCAGCACCGCCAGCGTCACCACCCACGCCCGCGCCTACGCCGGTACCCACGCCAGAGTTGCAGCCAGCATCTACGCCAACTCCGCCGTCTGCATCGACGCTCGCATCCATGGCAGCATCGTCCATAGCTTCGACACCAGCACTGCCAGCGGCAGCACCCACGCCCACGCCTACGCGGGCACCAACGTTGACACCAGCACCAACGCCGGCACCGAGCGCAGCCGAGACGTCATCGCCGACGACAACTCTCACGCCAACCCTGCCAGATTCAGCACGCCCTGAGTCGTCCGCGGCGGCACCAAAGGTGGCACCCACGTCGGCCTACACGGCAGCGTTCGTGGAGCGTGTGTGGTTGGAGGTCATCGAGTGGTACAACGTGGTGTCACCGTCCACGTGGGCCACCCTGTGCGCCACGTACGTCATGCACTACTTCTTCATCGGCTTCCGCGACGAGCGGCGGCGACGGAGCGCAGCTACAGCGCGGCGGCGACGCCGACAGCGCGGCGGCGACGTCGACCGCAGACGCCCTCTAGGCCACCAGACGGCCGCCCAGGGCCGCCCTGGCATCAGCCCCCACACTGCCTCGAGCCTCGAGCCGACCTCCCTGCCAAAACCTGGTAGCACGCCAGCGGGGGCGGCTTCAGCCCCCCCGCATGGCACCACGCCTGCCATTCCTGTCATCGGCCCCCACACTGCCTCAAGCCTCGAGTCGACCCCCCCGCCAAAACCTGGTAGCACGCCAGCGGGGGCGGCTTCAGCCCCCCCGCATGGCACCACGCCTGCCATTCCTGTCATCGGTCCCCACGCTGCCTCGAGCCCTGGGGTGGCCTCCCCGCCACAACCTGGTAGCACGGCAGCGGGGCCAGCCTCGGCCGTCTCGCATGCTCACACGCCTGCCCTGGGTCCTGGCTCCCTCGCAACCTCGCGTGTTAGCACCAGCACTGCCAGCACTAGCACTGCGACTGTACGGGAGCACTTCGAGCGCTTCCTCGGACCGCAACCAGCCACCATCGGTCACCTCCGAGCCGTAAACTGCCGTTTGGCCGCTTGGATCCCACCACGGCTCCACGCGGGCACAGCGGTCATCGTCCAGGGTCAAGTCCACAACCCCATCAACGGCCTCCGAGGTATCGTACGGGGG
>CAUYUJ010002695.1:50638-55638 GCA_963575745.1 Prorocentrum cordatum
CATCAAAAACCTTTGGAAAATCAGTGATTTTGGCATCTTTTGGCCTTCCTGGAGGCCCTCTTGGGGGCCTCTTGGGCCCTTTTGGGCCAGCTTCGAGCCAACTTCGGCCATCTTGGTGGGTTCCTGGCACGTCTGACGCCGTCGGGAGCCGTTTTGGGGGGCCTGTCTGGGCCAACGGGGGACCCTCTTGGGGCGCTCCAGGGCCGTCTTGGAGGCCATCTTGGGCGTCTTGGAGGCCATCTTGGGCGTGTTGGAGGCCTCTTGGGCCGTCTTGGGGCCCTCTAGGGACCATCTTGGAGGCCACTTGGGCCATCAGGGGGCTCTCTTGGGGGCCTCTTGGGCGATCTTGGGGGCTTCTTGGGCCGTCTTGAGCCGTCGGAGAGCCGAAAAGGCGCAAATGCCAAAATCCTTCAAAAACCAATGGAAAATCAATGATTTTGGCCTCTTCGGACTCTCCTGGAGGACCTCTTGGAGGCCTCTTGGGCCGTCTGGGAGGCCTCTGGGGGGCCTCTTGGGCCGTCTTGGGCCGTCTTGGACTCTCTTGGGCCGTTTTGGAGGCCGTCTTGGACCATCTCGGGCGGACTTGGAGGCCATCTTGGGCCATCTTCGCGATTTTTTGAGGATGTCCCGAGCGAAACGGCCGTTTTTGCGCACGGTGGCGGGTTCTGCCGGAGCCCACTGGGGAGTTCTTTGGGAAAAAGAACCAAAACCAAAACCTAACAGCTCGTCCAGCACGCCGTGCACCCCTGCAAGCAGGGGGCGGCGGACTTAGTGGCTTTCGGCACAACTCGCCACCGTGTCTGGGCTGTGGGTTAGAAGCCTCGCGGATGAATATGACAGTTTTTTGGGATGCCTCTCATGGGCCTCTTGGAGAGCTCCCGGGTGCATTTGGGAAGCTTTTTGGGGTGTCTTGGCCACCTCGGGGGTTTCCGGGGGGCTCTCGGGGCAATCGGGGGGGCGGGCTCGACGCGTCAGTTCGTATTCCCCCTCTTGAGGCTCTGCGGGGGCCCTCGTGGGGCTCTCTTGGGCCGTCTTGTTGGCGCCTGGGCCTATCTCGGGGCCCTGTGGGGCAGTCCTAGGGCCCTCTTGGGGGCCTCGTGGGCCGTCGTGGGACGGTCTTGGACGCTGTCGAGACGAAAAAAACGAGCGCGCGCAAATTGCACGTTCCCCGAAGGGAATGGGACGATTTTTGCTTATCGAAACCCTCTCCGCGGTCTTCTGGGAGCACTCTTTGGCTGTCTTGGGGGCCTATTGGGCCGTCTTGAAGCCGCATTCGATCGTCGTGGGGCTACCCCGGGCCTTCTCGACGTTCTCTCGGGTTGTCTCGGCGCTCTGTCTGCGCCGTCTCGGGGCTCTTCGGAGGCCCCGGAGGTGCGTCGATGAGCTCCCCCCCCCCCCCCCCTTCAACGGCATTTTGGACCCTGGGGGAGGGGGGAAAGGGGGAGGGGGACAGCCAAATATCTCACGCGCCTTTTCGCCCCCGGCAAGCGGGGGTCGGCGGATTTGGTTATGTCAGTACGGATAGTTCCCCATATCCTAAGATGGGGTTGTTGTTATTATTTGGACGCCTCCTACTCCTCCTTCTTCCTCTTCTCCGCCCCTCTCCTCCTCATGCCCAGACTTACTCATGCACAGACTGACTCACACTCAGACTTACTCATGCCCAGACTTACTCACACACAGAATTACTCATATTCAGACCTGCTCAAACTCAGACCTATCCCTATTAAGATTTACTCATGGTGAAACTCACGCACGCCCCGTTCGCGGCCGTTTTGTAGGGATGCCTCGAGCGGTTTGCCCGCTTTCTGTCCCAACATGTTTCGTTTTTGGAACAGATTTGGAGGATGTCTCGAGCGAGGCGCTCATTTTCACCCCCTCAGGGGAGCCGCCGGGGGGTATGTCACGGTCCCGTTCGCGGCCGTTTTGTGGGGATGTCTCAAGCGGTTTGCTTGTCTTCTGTCCCAACATCCTTCGCTTTCGGAGCAGATTTGGAGGATGTCTCGAGCGAGGCGCTCATTTTCACCCCCCTAATGGGGAACCGCCGAGGGGTATTTCACGGTCCCGTTCGCGGCCGTTTTGTGGGGATGTCTCAAGTGGTTTGCTTGTTTTCTGTCCCAACATCCTTCGCTTTCGGAGCAGATTTGGAGAATGTCTCGAGCGAGGCGCTCACTTTCATTTTCCAGGTGGGCCAGATTTTGAGGATGTCTCGGTCGGTTTGCCTGTTTTGGTGGCCGGACTCGTGGGCACAGGAGGCTCCAACAGGCTCCAGGAGGCCCCAGGAGCCCAGGAAGCACCAGGAGGCCACATAAAGGTTCAAGAGGCCACAGACAGACAGACAGACGCCATGCACAACATAGGTGCGTTGGCAGAAGATGTGAGACATACTAGACAATTGGGTGAAACGGCAAGCGCGCTAAGCATAGGAGGAGGAGGAGGAGGAGGAGGAGGAGGAGGAGGAGGAGGAGGAGGAGGAGGAGGAGGAGGAGGAGGAGGAGGAGGAGGAGGAGGTCCCAAGAGGCTACAAGAGGCCCCAGGAAGCTCCAGGAGGCCTCAGGAAGCCACGGGAGGCCCCAGGAGGCCACAGGAGGCGCCAGGAGGCCTCGGAAGGCCACAGGAGGCCCCGAGTGGCCCCGGGAGCAGGAGACCTCACAAGGCAACAAGAGTGGCTCCAACCCCATTCCCCTCCCCCTCCCCCTCCTCCCCCTCCTCCCCCTCCTCCTCCTCATCCTCCTCCTCCTCCTCCTCCTCATCCTCCTCCTCCTCCGTGTTTTACGTACGCTCCTATAGACCGGGCCTCACCTGGGGCACGAACCCTTGACGTTAGACGTATGTCTCTATAGATTGTCCTTCTCCAGCGTATACAATCCTAGCTGTGTTACCTACGTTCCTACATCTTGGGCCTCTCCTGGGGCCCGGGTCTTTGGCGTTTCACGTGTATCCCTATAGACTGCCCTTTTCCTGCGGCTACAGTCCGCAATGTTTGATGATGTACGTTTGTTGCTATAGATTGGGCCTCTCCTGGGGCACGAATCCTCCCTAGGAGGTCCCAAGAGGCCCCAGGAGGCCCCAGGAGGTTCCTGGAGGCCCCAAGAAGCCCCAGTTGGTTTCAGGAAGCCCCAGGAGGCTCCAGGCTCATGCGCATAGGCGCGCTCGCAGTACTGAGGCTCATCCACACTCCAATTCATTCGCATGACCAAACAGTCGCAAATGAAGCCCGCTTATATTCGAAAGGTCTTGCGCCTAGACACTCACGGCGGACAGGTCCATGCGAACAGATGCACATATGTGGAGCTCCACGCAGTGAGTAATTCAAGTTTCCTCCCGCCGCCCGTTTGTTTCCGATTTCATTGGAGTTGTTCAGTCGTTTCGCTCACTCCGCCGGCCCATATTGTAGCATCGTCGGCACTTGCTTGCGTGCTCGCGGGGGCATTCGGAGGCCGTTTGGGGGCCTCTTGCTTGGGGGCCTCTCGGGGGCCTTCAGAGGGCCTCTTGGGGGCCTCTTGTCTTGGGGCCCTCCTCGGGCCCTCTTGGACCCTCTCGGGACGATCTCGGGGGCCTCTTGGGCCGTCTTGGGGCGTCGAGAAGCCGAAGAGGTAGAAGCGCCGAAAGCTGTCCAAAATCAGAAGAAATTCAATGAATTTTGTATATTGGGGCCCTCGTGGGAGTGATTTTGGAAGCCTCTTGGGGCGTCGGGGGGCCATTTTAGGCGTTTAGGAGTGATCTTGTGGCATGTCGGAGCCCTCTTGTCCCTTTTGTGAGGCTTTTTAGGGGCCTCTGGGCCCTTCTCGGGGTTCTCTGGAGGGCCTCGAACGCGGCGCCCAGGAGAAAGCCAATTTCCGGCAAGGGATCGGTCGGGGTACTGGTCGCCCGGGGGCCCCCAGGGGCCGCCCCGCACGCGCGAAGTAGAAATATTGTAATGCATTCGCCGGAGATCTTAGCACGCCTCTGGCCCGTGGGGCCGGCGAATTTCATGAGCTTCCAGGGTGATTTGATAATCGCGGCAGTCGGGAAGCATCAGCGGCAGCATTTAGCGCTGAAATTTGGTTCGTCGGTTGCAGGAGCGCCGAACAAGCGCGGATGAGATGAAGCTGGTCAACAATGCATCATGGCCGGTTTCGCTTCATTCAGTTAGTGATCATTGGGACTATTTGGTGGTATAGGAGAGACAGAGCGGAGGGCGTCTTTCGCTGGCTTCAAGCATCTTGTAAGCTATCTTGCACCATTTCGTAGGCGGGCGTCGAGACCAGCTGGAATCATATTGGACAATCTTAGAGGCCATCTTGGCGGTCGTCTTGGGCCATCTCGGAGGCCACCTGGGGCCCGTTGAAACATATTGGAGGCCATCTTGCAGCCGATCTTGCAATCTCCAAGATTCTCTTGGAGCTATATATTGGCCATCTTGAACGCTCCAATCAGACTTGAAGTGATTCGGAGCCAGACCGCGAAAAGGCGCGTCCACAGGGGCCCTCTGCTGGCACCATTACGTGCGGATTTTGCGATCATGCTCTATACTAGACTTACACATAATTACGTGGAATTTTGGTTGTTTTTTTGATGTAGTGGACTCATATTGGTTGTTGCGGTGTGGTGATTGGGACGCGTTCAGAGTGGCATCTGCCAGGGTCGCTGCCATGATATGGCAGCAGTGGGAATGCGAGAATCGCGCGAAGATTGGAACCGGCGGGAGTCAAAGGAAGGCTTCTTTTGCCCACCTCGGCGGCTGCACATAATTAGGAGGCTTTCTTTACCGTTGCGTTTTGGAGCATTTGCCAGGATCTCTGCTATGCCGTGGCAGAAGTGAAAATGCTAAAAGGTCGCAAGTTTTCACTTGGCGGACGTCCAAGGAAGGTTTCCTTCTGCGCGTAGCGGCGGTTGTAAATGGGAGGCCGGATGTCCGCGCGATTTCGGCATCTACCACTGTCGTCACTGAGCGCGGGGGACTCTTGATATCATCGAAGGTCAATATTTTGCCCCGCGGGGAGGAAGCTCGAGATTTT
>CAUYUJ010002695.1:58462-63462 GCA_963575745.1 Prorocentrum cordatum
CTCCTCCTCCTCCTCCTCCTCCTCCTCCGCCTCCTCCTCCTCCTCCTCCTCCGCCTCTTCCTCCTCCTCCTCCTCCTCCTCCTCCTCCTCCTCCTCCCTCCTCCTCCGCCTCCGCCTCCGCCTCCGCCTCCTCCGCCTCCTCCTGGCGGCCCGCTGCTCCCTTGGTCCCCACCTGCTGGGTACCGCCCTGCGCTGCAGCCGCTGGCTCCTCTCCCTGGGTGCGCCCGCGATGCCGCCCCGCGGTCGGTGCCAGGGGCTGTCCTGTGGTTTGGCCGCCCTGCGCGCCCCCCCCCGCGGCCTCGCCGCGTGGGTGCGTCCTCCTGTTCCTCCTCCTGTCTCTGGGCTTGTCCCCTTCTCTTGCACGCGGGTCCCTTCGTAACACCGCCGTCCGGGGTTGCCTGCACGCGCGAGCGGATTGCCTCTGCCGCGCTGCGACGTAAACAGCGGGAGTCTCGGCCGAGCTATCACGAGAGCCGAGGATGTAACCAAGAAGAGTAGACTCGGGAACGCCGGCTGGAGATGCCCTTACTGGGCTCACAAGCGAGCTGCCCTGGGCCCTGGCAGCGATTATCTCCGATGAGCAGTGGACCCCCCCCCCGCCACACACACACGCACGCACGCACGCACGCACACATACACACACATACATACATACATACACACATACATACATACATACATACATACATACATACATACATACATACACACACATACATACATACATACATACATACGCACGCACGCACACACGCACGCACGCACGCACGCACGCACGCACGCACGCACGCACGCACGCACGCACGCACAAACACACACACACACAAACACACACACACACACACACACGCTCGCGGCCCCGCGCGCAGCGACAGGGTGTAGCAAGGTCGGAGAAGCGGGCGCGCGCGCGCGTCTGAAGGCCGAGCCTTCAAGCCGTTTGGAACAGGCAGCGCCGGCAGCCAGCCGTACCTCATCCGGGCATGGATGACGGGGGTCTGACGAGGCAGGCGGATAGCCGACCGGCACGGAAACGACATGGCCGGGAAGGCAAGGGGGGCGCAGTGGAAGAAGTTGCAGCGATGCCATGGCCGGACGAACGGCAGAAGGGCGCGACAAGGGACAAGGGGGCGGGGCCGAAGGAAAAACAAAGGCGGCGCGGACGCCGCAAAGGCTGCCCCCCCCCGAGGAGGCAGCAGCGCCGGCAAACCCGGCGGCCCGCGGGGCCCCGAGGGGATGCCCCCCGATCGGGGCCCCGCGGAGGAGCAGGCGTGCAGAAGGGGACGGGGCGAGGAGGGAGAGAGGCGGGAAAGAGAGGACGGCAAGCATCTGTGAGGCTCACGCTTGCTGCTCTCTGTTGTGAGTAGGCTCCCGTGGCCCTCGATGCCTCCTGGGACTCGGCGTCTCTCGGGAACGTGGGTCCCGACTGGCCCTGTCCGTGTTTGCATGGTACCCCTTTTGCCTTGAAGGCCCCGTCTTCAACTTTAACGAGGCAGGAAAGAAGAGGCGAGCCGAACGCAGGAGGGCAGTGCGGGCGCACCCGAGTGCTTGCAGAAACGAGATGGACAAGGTGAAAGGAAAACAGCTCGGAACTGAGGCACGCGCGGGGCCAAGCACCCCGAGCGATGCGGCCAGCCCGTTCCAGCCCGAGTGCACGATGCCAGGCCGCCAGTGCTAAAGGCGCCAGCGTGGGAATGGCTCCGGGGGCACTCGGGATGCGGGGCGCTTCTGGGGGGCTGCGTCGCTGTAGTTAGTTGGGGTTCCCGTGTGGGGCGGGGGCAGCATTGGCGGGGCGCTGCTCCCTACGGGCCGATCCAGCGAGGACATCCCATGAACTGTTCGAACCCTGCGAGCGAGTAAAGGGAGGGCGGGGGCCGAGCAGTTGCAGGTCTACGCAGTCCAGGCCTAGAGCGGGAGGGAGGAGGGAGGAGGAAGGAGGAAGGAGGAAGGAGGAAGGAGGAAGGAGGAAGGAGGAGCGAGGCGGGAAGAAGGAGTGGCAAGGAGGATGGGAGGGAAGGAGGAAGGAGGAAGGAGGAAGGAGGAGGAGGAAGGATGGAAAGGAGGAAGGAGAAGGAGGAAGGAGGAAGGAGGAAGGAGGAAGGATGAAGGAGGAAAGGTGGAAGAGGGAGGGAGGAGGGGAGGCGGAGGAGGAGGAGGAGGAGGAGGAGGAGAGAGGAGGCAGGAGGAGGGAGGCAGGTGGAGAGGAGGAGGAGGAGGTGGAGGAGGAGCGAGGAGGAGGAGGAGGAAGGAGAGGGGAGGAGAGAGGGGAGCAGGAGGAGGAGGAGGAGGAGGAGGAGGAGGAGGAGGGGAGGCGGAGGAGGGGGGGGGCAGGGGGGAGGAGGAGGGGAGGGGAGGAGGCGGAGGAGTGAGGAGGAGAGGAGGAGAGAGAGGAGGAGGATGGAGGAGGAGGAGGTGGAGGAGGAGGAGGAGGAGGAGAGGAGGTGGAGGAGGAGGAGCGAGGAGGAGGAGGAGAGGAGTGAGGAGGAGGAGGAGGAGGAGGAGGAGGAGGCGGAGGCGGAGGAGGAGGAGGAGGAGAGGAGGAGGAGGAGGAGGCTGGAGGAGTCGGATTAGGAGGTGGCGGAGGAGGCGGAGGAAACGGAGGAGGCGGAGGTGGGGAGGAGCGGAGGAGGATGAGGAGGAGGAGGAGGAGGAGGAGGGCGGAGGAGGAGGAGGAAGGGGTATGGAGGCAGGAGGGGGAGGAGAGGAGGAGGAGGAGTGGAGGAGGAGGAGGAGGAGTGAGGAGGAGGAGGAGGAGGAGGTGGAGGAGGAGGAGGAGGGAGGAACGAGGAGGAGGAGGAGTGAGGAGAGGAGGAGGAGGAGGAGGAGGAGGAGGAGGAAAAGGAGGAGGAGGAGGAGGAGGAGGAGAGGGAGGAGAGGGAGGAGCAGGACAAGGAGCACTCCCCCATGCCCGAAATGACGCGCTTCTGGCCGCTCCTCCCCGTCCTCGAAACTGTAGCTTGTCAGCGTGTCGCAGCGCTCGCGCGCGTCCCCGCGTCTGCCAGGGACTGGCTCCCTCGTCATCCTTTTTTTTCTCGCCGAAATTGTGTGATGTATGATCCTTGGTTCGTTCCCCACTGCTCGTTTGAAGTATCATGTCTTTTTTTCGAGCTTCTGAGAGCTGAGATTTCCCTCGTGCGACCGTCAAGTGCAACTCTGGCCGCGCAGAGAAATCACTGTAGAAGAGAACCGGTGCAAGCAAGACTGTCTGAGTCTGGGGTGCCTTTTAACATATATATATATATATATAGAGCGCGTTTTCATGTTATGAAAAATTGGGAGCCGCACTTCTGTACAGCGAGAGAAATGGAGATAGAGAAATGGAGAAGTAAGACTGTCTGAGTCTGGGGTGCCTTTTAACATATAGAGCGCGTTTTCATATTGTGAAAAATTAGGAGCCGCACTTATGTACAGCGAGAGAAAGGGAGATAGAGAGAGAGCGAGAGAGAGTATGGGAGGGCGGGAGCGCGTGCAAACCACAGGGCGGAGAAGCTCCCGCGCGTCAAGCATAAGCGGGGGCCTAGACTCGAGCGACAGACAGGCAGGGAGAAGAGGCGGGGAGGCAAAGACGGGGACAGAGTGACAAGAGAGAGAGAGAGAGATAGGGACAGAGAGTCAAACTGACAGGCATGCCGGCAGATACAGCTAGTCACACAGACACAAAGCAGAGAGGCAGAGACTGGGAGGGCAGGCAGAGACACAGATAGACGGGCAGACAGACGCACGGATAGACAGGCAGACAGACAGGGAGATGGAGACAGACAGAGGGTTTGGAGACAGAGAGATCTGCAAACGGCCCGCCTGGTCAAGAGGGTGCGCGCGTGCCCCCTCGTGCTCACTCAGAGGTATCTCCCAGGAAGATCGGGCGCACCCGAGCTTGTGACGCCGCGCCGGCCTCTCTTGTCGTGCGTCGCGAGAGCACTTGGCAACTCGTTCCGCAGACCAGGAGCTGGGCCGCCGAGGGGCGCGCCCCAGCGTGGCGCCCTCTTCCCCAGGACACCGAGCTGCGCATGCCGAAGCGCTCGAAAAGCTGGTGTCTTTCTGCAGCACGGGCGCGCAGAGGTCAGGAGGAAAAGAAACACACAGACACAATTAATCGTCGATTCCCCAAAAAATATATAGGAAAATATGGGAAGTGGTGGGGAAGACAAAAACCCAGAAAATATACGAAAATATGGGGAATCTTTTTATTTGTGTGTATTTATTTGTGTGTCCCCGGGCCCCTTCAAGAGGGGGCGCGCCACGCCCCCCATCGCCACGCCGTTCCAGTGTTTTCTCCAGTCGGTGTCCCTTCCTGACCGCGCAGGGCCACCCCTACTCGTCAAGAGGCACCTCCTCTGGGTACCCGCCGGGCCTGGACACCCGTGTCCAAGCTGTTTCGATCTCTCTCTTGCTCTCTCTCTCTCTCTGTCTCTCTTTCTCTCTCTCTCTCTCTCTCTTTCTCTCTCTCTCTCTCTCTCTTTCTCTCATCATCACTTCTCTCCCCTTGCCGTGGTGTGGGTAGCCGTGGAAATAGTTCGGGCGTGATATAATTTGGTGCACGCGTTGGATCATCCCTGTTCTTTACAGGGACTCCTTTGAGTAGGCGATGTGTGCCGTGTTTTTTGACGCACGCGCTGAGGTAGCAATCAAGGCTCGGCTTTTCGAGGCTGGCAGCCCTGACTCGAGCGCGTGCGCGTCAGATGCTCAAGCGGTTTATGGCCGTTTGGGTGTGCCCTTGTGCACACGCGGTCCCAGATGTGTCGTGATCCCTCGTGGCCATTGCTGGGCTCTGCCGAGGTGGTGTTTGTCGCCGAGGCCTTTTCAAAATATCGCCTCCAATAATGTGCGGTCAGGGAAGACAGGCCCCCAACCCGCCTCTCGCTTCCTTTGCTACTCCCTCACCCCTCCTCCGGCCTCTGTCCTTGCTGTTCCTCTCAATGTCGTCCTTCTCCTCCTCCTCCTGTCTCTCCTCCTCTTGCGCCTGCTCCTGATCCTCCTCCTCCTCCTCCTCCTGTTCCTCCTCC
>CAUYUJ010002695.1:68462-86886 GCA_963575745.1 Prorocentrum cordatum
ACTACTACTACTATACTACTTAAATACTACTACTAACTTACTACCACTACTCCTACTACCTCCTACTACTAACCCTACTACTACTACTAATACTGCTACTACCTACTACTACGACCACCTACGTGCTACAACACAGAGGTGCGCAACTACGTACTACTACTAATACTATCACTACTACTTCTTCTACTACTACTACTACGACTACTAGTACTACGACTACTACTGCTAGTACTACTCCTACTACTATTACTACTACTACTACTACTACTACTACTACTACTACTACTACTACTACTACTACTACCACTACGACTACTACTACGACTACTATGTTACTACTACTATCACTACTACTACTACTACTACTACTACTACTACTACTACTACTACTACTACTACTACTGTTACTACTACTACTACTTACTACTACTACTACTACTACTACTACTACTACTACTACTACTACTACTACTACTACTACTACTACTACTACTACTACTACTACTACTACTACTACTACTCTCATCATTATCACCACTAGTATTAGCATTCGGAACACCATCCCCGTCCCATTGAGCACGTTCCTGGCAGCCGTTGGAATATTGCGAGCAGCGCCCGCTAAAAGAAAACTGTCACGGAGTGCCCGGGTAAGCCTTGGGAACTAGTCATGGTGGGATGGGGAGGGAGGGAGGGAGGTGGCGTGAGGGAAGGGGCTGGAAGGAGGAGGCGGGGCAGGGGGAGGAGAGGGGAAGCAGAGGGAGGAAGAAAGAGCGGAGTGGAGTGGAGTGGACGCCATCACAAGGTGACATTCAGAATTCGCGGCAACCCGTCCCCACTCAAATTTCCTCCAGGCTGACAGCTCTGGCAGGGATGAGGAGAAGGATGAACATGGAGGAGGGATCAGGGATCAGGGATCAGGCCGAGGCGCAATATCCGAATGGAATGAGCTGGCTGGCAGGTCAGGAAGAGAGGAGGGGTCGGGGTCCTCGACACTACGGTCCCGCATCCCTCGCACAGGCCGAGGGCTACTGGCGGGGTGTCTCCCACCAAGCTGCGGCCCCGCCGCAACCTGAGGGAGCTACCCCGCGACCAGTCCAGGCAGCCTCGATGCTCCAAGCTTGTACCGAAGCAGCCTTCGCCAGGCCTCGACAGGCTGCGAGCAAGCCTCGTCAGGCAGGTGCTTCGATCGAGGCACGCGAACCGCACCGTCGGCACAGCACAAACTTCGCGGTGGCCTGGACCAGGCGGCCACGAAAAGGAAAGGCACACATAGCTTGCACGTGCAGGCCGTCGCAAGCGAAGCCCAGCTCCTGCAGCGCAAGGGACACAGCGGCACACCGCGCCCCCGGGAGGAGACCAGTGCGCCGCTCTGCCCCCACAGACGCGAGGTGCACATGCAAAGGCGTTGGCTCGCACTCCATACCCGGCTGCTTCAGTTTGGTCCTCGAAAGCGGGGGCTTAGCAGAGCAGTGGCACCGCGCAACACCGACCCCCCCCCCTCTCCCACCCCCACCTCCAGATCGTGAGCGAGCACGGGCGTGGCAGGCACCGCCGATGGGCTGCGATGGTCGCCTGCGGGTATGGAGGGTGGCTCACCCTGACGAGCCACCAAAAGACACTGTAACGTGTTAGTTCCCTCCCTCCCGCCTTTGCTCTCGAAGCGTCGTGACATCAACCTCCGCCACGGATTGCTGCAATGCTCCGGTCTCGGCAAGACGGTCGTCCCAGGCATTGCCGAGGTAATTCAACGAACGAGTCGGGTCGGACCGCTGCTGCCTCGAGCAGGGACCCCGAACATGGTGGAGTCGAGCTCCCCATGCGCAGGAGTCCATCTCACGATCGGTCTTTCAGCCTTGGGAGCGCGCGCTGGGCACAGTCTGAACATATCACGCCACACGTAAGCGCAAGTAGGAGATCCCCTAGCCAGCTCGTCAGACCAGCCCCGGGGCTCTACAGCAGCAGAGAGATGGTCGCTGACCACCCCTACCCCTCTGGAGCACATGCGAAGGGCATGCAATATCGCAGATATTTCGGAGCGTGGGGCGGTTTTGCTGCGGTTCACTCCAGAGGCCCGTGCGTAGCCTTGATGGGCCATCTTTCCAGAGAAAGCTCGACCACAGCCCACCAGCAGCGAGACGCCTCGGGCAGGCCATTGGCCAGACCCGAACCGTTTGTAAAACCCATAAAGACTCGTGGCAGGCTGACGGCCTCCCAGTCTTGGGGGGGTTCTTTACCTAACAGCGTAGACTGATAGGTTTCTAGTTGATTCAAAAGAGCTCACAGATCACTCCACAGGGGGGTCCGGGCAGGCGTTGGGAGTTGCCGGCCGGGCCTGTGCCGGGCTCGTTTTTCATTAACAGTCACACACTTCGTGCTCGTCGACCTCTCAGAACCCCATTCCCAGGCCACATTCTGAATAACCGGATGCAACAGTCACACACTTGGTGCTCCTTGACCTCCCAGAACGCCATTCCCGGGCCACATTCGGAATAGCCGGACGCAACAGTCACACAATTCCTCGTACTTGACACCCCAGAACTCCATTCCCGGGCCACATTCTGATTAACGGGATGCAACAGTCACAAATTTCGAGCTCTTTGGCATCCCAGAACCCCATTCCCAGGCCACATTCGGAATAACAGGCAGGCTGATGCTGAGGCAGGCTGAGGCTGAGGCTGAGGCTGAGGCTGATGCAGGCTTAGGCTGCGGCAGGTTGAGGCTGAGGCCGAGGCTGAAGGCAGACTGAGGCTGAGGCTGAAGCAGGCTGAAGGCTGAGGCTGAGGCAGGCTGAGGCTGAGGCAGGCTGAGGCTGAGGCTGAGGCAGGCTGAGGCTGAGGCAGGCTGAGGCTACAGGCAGACTGAGGCTGAAGCAGGCTGAGGGCTTGCATGATTTTGAATGCCCGAGCCAACTGTAGGCCACTTCGGGTCTTCGAGTTCCCAGAACTCTCCCGGGCACATTTGAATGCTGAAGGCAGGCTGATGGCTGAGGCTGAGGCCAGGCTGAGGCTGAGGCAGGCTGAGGCTGAGGCCGAGGCTGAAGGCAGACTGAGGCTGAGGCTGAAGCAGGCTGAGCTGAGGCTGAGGCAGGCTGAGGCTGAGCTGAGGCAGGCTGATGCGAGGCAGGCTGAGGCTGAGGCTGGCGATGAGGCTGAGCTGAGGCCAGGCTGAGGCAGGCTGAGGCTGAGGCATGAGGCAGGCTGATGCTGAGGCAGGCTGAGGCTGAGGCTGAGGCTGAGGCTGAGGCCGAGGCAGGCTGAGGCTGAGGCAGGCTGAGGCTGAGGCCGAGGCTGAAGGCAGACTGAGGCTGAGGCTGAAGCAGACTGAGGCTGAGGCTGAGGCAGGCTGAGGCTGAGGCTGAAGCAGGCTGATGCTGAGGCTGAGGCTGAAGGCTGAGGCTGCAGGCTGAGGCTGAGGCCGAGGCTGAAGGCAGATTGAGGCTGAGGCTAAAGCAGGCTGAGGCTGAGGCTGAGGCTGAGGCTGAGGAGGCTGAGGTGAGGCTGCAGGCTGAGGCTGAGGCAGGCTGAGGCGAGGCTGAAGCAGGATGAGGCTGAGGCTGAGGCTGAGGCTGAGGCTGAGGCAGGCTGAGGCTGAGGCTGAGGCAGGCTGATGCTGAGGCAGGCTGAGGCTGAGGCTGAGGCTGATGCAGGCTGAGGCAGGCTGAGGCTGAGGCGAGGCCGAGGCTGAAGGCAGACTGAGGCTGAGGCTGAAGCAGGCTGAGGCTGAGGCTGAGGCAGGCTGAGGCTGAGGCAGGCTGAGGCAGGCTGAGGCTGAGGCTGAGGCTGAGGCAGGCTGAGGCTGAGGCAGGCTGAGGCTGAGGCCGAGGCTGAAGGCAGACTGAGGCTGAGGCTGAAGCAGGCTGAGGCTGAGGCTGAGGCAGGCTGAGGCTGAGGCTGAGGCTGAGGCAGGCTGAGGCTGAGGCAGGCTGAGGCTGAGGCTGAGGCAGGCTCAGGCTGAGGCAGGCTGAGGCTGAGGCGAGGCTACAGGCAGACTGAGGCTGAAAAGACTGAGAGCTGAGGCTGAGCAGGCTGAGGCTGAGGCTGAGGCAGGCTGAGGCTGAGGCAGGCTGAGGCTGAGGCTGAGGCTGCTGAGGCTGAGGCTGATGCAGGCTGAGGCTGAGGCAGGCTGAGGCTGAGGCTGAGGCTGAGGCTGAGGCTGAGGCCTGAGGCTGAGGCAGGCAGACTGAGGCTGAGGCTGAAGCAGGCTGAGGCTGAGGCTGAGGCAGGCTGAGGCTGAGGCAGGCTGAGGCTGAGGCTGAGGCAGGCTGAGGCTGAGGTTGTGACTGCGACTGCCGTTGCCACTGCGACTGTCATCGCGAATGCGACTACGACTGCGAGAACAGCAGAATTCTACAATTGGATTCTCATCTGAATATTCAGGGGAATGCTTCCAGATATGCTCCTACACATCGCTGTTCGGTTGCTTTGCCGGGATAATTTGTTCAGGATCGGCGCAAGCTGGGGGGGGAGGCCCCATAGGCCTCGTCGAGAGTGTCGACGTCGGCGGGGAGCCTTTCGCCATATCCTTCAGCCACCGAACATGCTCAACTTAAGCATCTGGGAACAGCGGGGCGACTGCAAAACTATCGCTCTGCCCCCAGACCTTACGCCCCCGTGTGACAACAACGCGAACGTCCGTCCTCTCATTCTGCCGGGTGCCCGTGGCCATTTTGGCTCAGGCGCTAGAGCGATTTTTGAACAGCGGTTGGGCGCAGATGCTGGCCTTTGGGCCGCGCGCCCTCGATGCCGCCCGGCGGCGGGTCAGCAAGGCGCTGCGCGAGCGCGACCGCCTCGGCCCGCGCCTCGCGCCGCAGGCGGGGGATGCCGAGTTCGAGGGGGCGCGGCAGCCGCTGAGAGACTGAGAGAGCTCTTAGATCGAGCCGTTGCTAAACAATCCTTCAGAAACGCTTTAAGGCGTGACGTGGTTGGCCTGGGCGGGCCGTGCTGAAGGGCGCCGCGGCGCGCCCGCGGTTGGCGCGCTGCCGAGGCGCGGCCGAGGCCCCGTCGCCGCTGGGGGCCCGCGCGATGGGGGGGCCCCGCTTCGCGCGGAAGTGCCGCATGGCCGCGGAGGAGAGCCGCCGCGGGCCCGAGGTGCACGAGCGTGCTCGGTGGAAGCCTCGCCCGACCGCCCTCTCTCGGGGCGGCGCAGGCCTGCGCGGGCCTGGGGCGGGCGAAGGACGGCGTCGCGGGCCGCGCGCGCGCGTCGACGCGGTGAGGTCGCGCGCGCGCGCCATGGAGACGACGATGCGCGGGCGGTTTCTGCACGCGCGCAGTCCTGCGACCTGCGACGACTGTGCGCGTCATTGACTACGCGAGCGCCAGGGCGGGTGAGCTGCGCGGGGCGACGATGCCCGACCAGACCTTGCGCGCCTCGGTCTGGGCGGAGCGGGCCGCGGGCATCGGCGCCAGCGACAGCGACGCGCCCTTTGCCCGACCAGAGGCGCAGCAGCATGTCGTCGCGAACGTGGAGAGGTTCCCCAGCGTGGGCAGGAGGCCGGCGGCGAGGGCAGCGCGCTTCCCTGGCGCGGTCATCGGAGCCGTGGGAGGGCTGGTCGTGGACGACGGCCTCGCGCCGCACCTGCGCAGGGTGGCGTGGTTTCGCCTCGTCAAGGTGTGGGCGTTGCAGCTGGCCCCCGCCGCTGCGTCTCGCTTTCGCGAGCGGATGGCTGACGGCCGCGCTGGAGCGTGCGAAGGCCAGCGGAGCAGGGCGCAGGATGCCGGAGCACCTGCTAGCGGTATCTCGGGAATGCTACGTGCTGGCCCCTGAGTGGATCCAGTTGGGTTTTGACGCGTGGCAGTGGGTCGCAAATTTCGAGGGCGACAGCTTCCTGCCGAGGTGCGACGACGCGGGGCCGGCGGTAGTCCGCAAGCCGGCTGGGCGCGCCGAGGCGTCGGCAGCGGGCCCGCGACATCATCGCGGCGCGGCGAGGGAGAAGAGGCGCGCGACCGCGAGGCCCCCTCGCCAGTTCGGAGGAGCAGGACCACCTCGCTGCTGCGAGTGCACCGAAGGACCGAGAGGATTTCACGACGACGCGGGCCTTCTTTCGCCCGGCCGCTGGGGCCAGACCTTCGGGAACTTCCGAGGACTGACCTCTTTGGGGGGGTCGCGATAGCCGCGGGCCGATGGGGGGCCGCAGAACGGTCTCCGTTCGAGCTGGCGGCGCGCGAATAGTTGGCCTGCACCGACCCGAGCGAGCCATCCGATATCGCGAGGATGGAGGTCTACGAGGCAGTTGCGAGGTCCTCGAAGGACGACCAGGGGCAAGGATGCGGGCTGGCCACGGTGACGAGTTGAGCTGCATCGCCGAGGTGCAGCCCATCCGCCTCCGTTTGCTCGCGGCACTTCTACGCGAGGCTCGGGGCCCAGACGCGGAGTTGATGAATGGGCTGGAGACGGGAGTCGCAGCGGGCATATTGCGCGAGATGCCCCGGCAGGGTGAACTTTTCGAGGAGCTCGCGAAGTGGCGTCTCGACCAGGACTTGGCCGACTGGGCCGCCCAAGAGGCGGCCAATTTCCGCGGGCTGGAAGGCTGCAGCGACTGGCTCCGCGAACACCTCGCGGACGAGGTAATAGCGGGCAGGGCGCTCAAGTTGCCCCAGGAGCAGTTGCGCAACCGCTTCCACGAGAACTGCGCCATCGCAGCGCTGGCAGCCACTGGCAGTCCGGGTGCGACCAGCAAGAAGACTCGCGCGCGACGGCGCGCGAAAGGTCGCCGTGAACCACCTGATTCGGCGCCGGAGCCGACGTGGGATGCCGAGGCCCGCGGAGAAGAGCTACCTGCTGGGTTACTACGACGATTGGCACGAGGTCATCTTCCCACTCGTCACCGACGTGACGGGGGCGCATCGGCTTGTCAAGATCCGCCAGGACGAGTGGGGCATGCTAGCCTGCGAGTTCGAGGGCGAGGCACGCTGCAACACCGTAGGCACCTTCGGCGCATCCAGCGCATCTGAATTGTGGGCCACGCTATTGGGCGCCACATGTCGGGCGATATTCGGCCCGCTGGGAGAAGAATTGCCAGTGTGCCGACGACCTCGAGGCGATCGGCGCGGGGAAACGAGGGCGCCTGGCACTGCTCTCTATGGTCGTTTCACTCAGCGTCTTCGGCCCCCCTGCGCAGAGGGTCAAGACGCGGGGCGGCCTCGAGGTAGACTGGATCGGTCTCCATTGCGGCCGCGCCAAGTGCGCCATGGGCCTGTCTGAGGCAAGGGCAGCCAGGGTAGCAGCCTGGTGCAAGGAGACGGTCGAACGCGGCGCCGTCCACGTCCGCGAGCTGACGCCGGGCACGGGGCGAATGGGCTTTGCGGCGATGGCCCTGGCGCGGGGGATGCCGCAATTGGGGCCGATTTATGCGTGGCTCGCCAACGTCGCAGGGCAAGACAGGAAGGGCCCCCCCCTACCCTGGGCGACCAGGCTCGTGCTGACGTGGATCGGCAAACGACTGGTGAATAGACAGATATCGGAGTCGCCCACGAAGTGCAGAAGCGAGAGCGCGGGGATCTTCCGCTCGGATGCGACGGCGGAGAGAGGGCGCGCGCGATGGGGCCTGCTGGCGTGCGCTCGAGGCGGGGAATGAATGGACCATTTGGGCGTGGGCCAAGGCAAACGGCCCGAACGGGGCGATTGCGGCGCTCGCGCTCCTCGGCGCGATCTTCCGCGCGAAGCTTTTCGCGAAATCCCGGAACCGCCGCCAGAGAGCATGCCTCGAGACGGCGGGGCCCGGACAAACTGGGGGGCGCCTACGCGGCGAGGGGCCATGCCAGCCAATTGGCCTTTGACGTTCCTCCTCATCGAGCTTCCGGAGGAGCTGAGTTCGCGCGAGATGGCGCCGAGCCTGGACTGGCTACCTCGCGAGGAGATGCAGGGGGCGGACGATCTCAGCGGCGCGAAGACGTCGGCCTTCGACGAGCCTCTCAGGATCCACGTGGCGGCCGCGGATTTGAAGTGGCACGTGCTCGACGAGATGACGCGGGCCCCCCAGCTTCTCTACTAGTTGATCGTCGATGAGAGGACGGCCGCCAATGGCCTGCAGCGGGGCGCGGCCAGGGGGGCCGCGGGCGCGCGCGCCTGAAGCCGCGGTGACAGCATCGCCCAGCGCGTCATTGACGACACCGCGCAAGCGGAGCTGGAGGCAGCGGCGGCACGCGGGGCCCCGCGCGACGGCCCGAACTCGCCTTCCCTGCCTGGGAACCCTGCGGCCGCCTCGGTGGACGAGGGCCCGGCGGGGAAGGGGGTCGGGTCTGCAGGGGTCCACTACCACTTTCCCTGCTCCCCTCTGCGCGGCGCGGCGCGGCGGAGGAGGGGGGGGGGGGGGCGGCGCCGGCGCGACGGGGCGCGGGCGGCGAGGCGCGGCGGGCGGGCCTCGACGCTCGCGGCGTCCAGTGGGGGGGCCGGGGGGCCGAGCGCCTCGCGCCTCCGCGCCTTCGCTTTTTCTCCTTGGCGTCTCGCCCCCGTCGCTGAATGGGGGGGCGCCAAGTTCCCGGGCGCGGCTCGGGCTCCTGCGCAAAAGGGCCCCCCTCTCCGCCGCCCGCAAGAGAGGCATCTACGTCACCCTCACTTTCAATTACCACCATGGCACCGCCTATGGGGCATTCCAGGATATGCCCCCATGTGACAACACGAACGTGTATCCGCTCGCTCTGCCCGATGCCTGTGGCCATTTGGGTTCAGGCGCTTCTCTGATGCATGAACCACCCGCCCGCCGCCCTGGGGCATCAAATTTCTGGGTGTGGCTTGGGCCCTTGCACAACGGGGCCCCGTCTCCGCCGCCCGCAAAAGGAGCATCTACGTCACTCCCCCTCTTTTATCACCATCGCGCCGCTCATAGGGCCATTCGAGGACACGCCCCCGTGTGACAGCACGAACGTGCATCTTCTTGCTCCGCCTAATGTCTGTGGCCATTTGGGCTCAGACGTTCGGCCGATATTTGAACAGCCCGCCTACCACCGTGGGCCCCTAGGGCATCAAGTTCCTGGGACTGGCTCGGGCCCCTGCGCAAAGGGGCCCCCGTCTCCGCCACCCACAAGAGAGGCATTTACGTCCACCCCGCTTTCGATCACCATCGCACCGTTCATGGGCCATTCGAAAATGCGCCCACGTGCGACAACACGAACTTGTATCCTTTCGCTCCGCCCGATGTTTGTGACCATTTTGGCTCAGGCGTTCGGCCGCTATTTGAACAACCCGCCCACCACCCTGGGGCATCAAATTTCTGGGGAAAGTTCGAGCCCCCGCGTAACACGGCCCCCGTCTCCGCGAGAGGCATATACGCCCCCCTTTCTTTCGACTTCCATCGCACCGCTGATAGTGCTATTCGAGGAAACTGCATTCATACCATGGGTGCCCGTAAGCGCCGTCGGCGTCGCATCCGAAATCGCATTCGGGAGCTTCAGCGAGGCCACAAGGATGTTTCTTGGCAGGCTGCCAGAACTTGCCTCCCAGCAGCGCTCTGAGGGCGCCTTGTTTAGCGGAGTCTTCGACTAGCAAAATCCCTAGTCAGAGGGCCCTTCCCCGAACGTGCTACTGATCGCTGGCTTCGGGCATGGCCTCCAGAACCTGGCGGACCTGAGCGCGGCGGATGCCTTCACGCAGCCTGGTTTTCATGTCGCACGGGCATGTCGTGAACATAATCAGAATGTGTTTTTCATCGGTCCGCAGGTGGTGATGAGAAGCCAACGACCTGCCTGCCCGACTTAGCGACCGCACTACCGTCCCCCATCGTTCCTTGGACCAGGTTTCAGTGGGGTCGTTCTTCAAGTCGGATGTGGGCAGCTTCCAGACCGTTTTGAGGCCCGAGTCATGCATCATTCGGTCCCAAGCCCATCAACAAGATTGGAAGGCCAATGGGACGGTCGCATCAACGATGGGATCGAAGCTGGGATTCTTATGGGTGAGCAGAAGAGGGCGTAACGTGCGCAACTCCACTCGCTCCACTGATGCTCCCAGCTGAGGCCCTCAAGGCTCTAAGAGTCTCGTTCGTGACGCCCGAATCTGAGGCTCCTTGGCCTCCACTTGGCATCAGGCCCGTTCTCCGCAGGCCCGCCACGTTGGCTCTCTGGCCGTCTTGTGCAGCACGCGACCTCCTCGACCCTGCGACAGACACACGCCCGCCAGAGAGACCGTGCCCAGCATTTCTCGGAGGTGCCCCCTGGCGCGGGAGAGCGGGGCGAGGATGCCGACCTCGGCCTCCTCCTCCTCCTCCTCCTCCTCCTCCTCCTCCTCCTCCTCCTCCTCCTCCTCCTCTTCCTCCCCCGAGCGCTCCTCGGGGGGGGGGGCCCGCGGGCGGCCCAGGCCGCCCCCCCCCCCCCCCCCTCTTTGCCCCCCCCCCCCCCCGCGCGCGCCTGCCAGCTCCTTCGCCTTTTGGGTGTTGCTCCTGCTCGGCGAGGTGGCGTCCATGGGCGTGCACGCGGTCGCGGCCGCCCGCGAGGCGCTCCTCCTCCTGCTTCTGCTGCTGCTGCTGCTGCTCCTCCTCCTCTCGCTCCTCTGGTTCCTCGTCGTCGTCGTCCTCCTCCTCCTCCTCCTGTGCCTCCTCTCCCTCCTCTTCCTCCTCCTCGCACTCTCTTCTCCTTGTTCTTACTGGCACGAGTCTTCTCATTCGGAATCGAAGCATGACTTGTCTTATGAGTATTGTTACTCATATTAACCTCCTCTCCCTCTCCTCCTCCTCCTCCTCCTCCTCCTCCTCCTCCTCCTCCTCCTCCTCCTCCTCCTCCTCTTCCTCCACACCCTCCCTTATCATCCCTTGCTCATCCGCCTTTCTCTAACGCAGTGTCCGCCTAAGAAGTCGCACCTGGTGGCCGCACCGCCAGACAAGTCGGTAGGGCGGGCCCAGCGCTTCGCTCGAGGCATCCCCACATGTTGTCGAGACGCACCGGGCGAATCACCGCCGCCCCGTGTCTTCTGGGACCCCTCGTGTGTGGAGCGAAGGTGCGGCCACGCTGGTGGTCTGCGTGTTCCTTCCAGCGGTTGGGAAAAAAACACCAGGCAGCCCTGGGGAGGGGCCCTCTGTGGTCCTCGTTGGGCTCTCTTGGAGCTCTTCTCGCACCGTGTGGGCCCTTTGGGGGGTATGTTGGGGCTTTGTTTTGGGCCAGTTTGGGCCTCTCTTGGGCTTCCTCACACTCAGGCGAGCATTGTCGCCTAGTGACATTCTACACGGCGACGCAAGCACCCCACACACACACACACACACACACACACACACACACACACACACACACACACACACACACACACACACACACACACACACACACACACACACACGCACACACACACGCACACACACACACACACGCACACACACGCATACACAACACACACACACACGCACACCACACACACACTCACACTCACTCACTCACTCACTCACTCATTCTCATTCACTCACTCACTCGTGCACGCACACGCACGCACGCACGCACGCACGCACGCACGCACACGCACGTATGCACGCACGCACGCGGCGTGCACGCACGACTGGCCCAGATCACGCGGTGTGGAGATATTGGATCCACGGATATAGGGGATCGAAGACATCACTCGCGAGGGGGCAGTCGCAATGGAAGCAGCGGGGTAGAGGGGAAGGGGAGACACGAACGCGTACCCTCACACGCACGCGCGCACGCGCACGCGCACACGCACGCGCACACGCGCACGCGCACGCACACTCGCACGCTCACGCGCACGAACACGCAGACGCATGCGCGCACCTACACACACGAACACGAACACGAACACGAACACGCACACGCGCGCGCACGCGCACGCGCACGTGCACGCGCCAAGGATCGGGCTCGGGCCTGGGCTCGGGCCCAGGCCCGGGCTTTGGCTCGGGCTCGGGCTTGGGCTCGGGCTCCAGCTCCAGCTTGCGCTCGGGCTTGGGCTCGCGCTCGCGCGAGCGCGGAGATTCCCCAGGTTCCTCGGGTTCCCCGCCCCCGGTGCTTCCCATTGTTACGTTGCCCGTTCCACGGATGCTTCTCGGGTTCCCCGGGTTCTTTGCGTTCCCCGGGTTCCCCGGGTTCCCCGGGTTCCCCGGGTTCCCTGGGTTCCCCGGGGTCCCCGAGTTCTTCGGGTTTCCCAGGTTCCTTGGGTTCCCCGGCCCCGGTGCCTCGTATTCTTACTGTGCCCGTTCCAGGCAATGCCAAGCAATGTCAAGCACTGCGCCCATGCACTAGGAAGCTTTCCCCTAATGGGGGTCGCGCCAGGTTCATTTTTATGAAGAACAGTGGTTCCAGCAACCCACGGCGTCGGCTCTGGCACCCAATTTTGACGGGGGACAGTAGTTTCAGCAGATTATGCCGACAAGAAGTGTGGGCTCCATTATTGATTCTTAACTGAGCGCAGCGTTCCAGTAGCCAGCGGCGTGGGCTCCAGCACCCTTGTTTCACGAAGGAAAGTGGTTCCAGCAACCCACGGCGTTGGCTTCAGCACAGGACTTGTATGGAGCGCGAGCGCTCCAGCAGCCCAAGGCGTCTGCTCCAGCTTCCAGCACTGGATTTGTACTGAGCGCGCCCCAGGCACGCAGTCCGTCAAACATATCACGAGCAAAATATTCACCTAACTGCATGCTTTGGCCATTTGGCGTCTTCGGAGGCTGCCTTGGGGGCCTATCTGGACCGGCTTGCGGACTTACAGGTCTGGTCACAACTAACGAGACAAAGTTGAAGTCGCCTTGCGGGGAGCTCGCCCCCGCCATCCAAAGCTGAAGCCAGCGGATCGAGGTGCACGGGCAGGGACGCATCCAGCCACGAGCCCAGCGCGGCCGTCTACTTTGAAGGGGCCGCTCAACAGAGAGTACTCGATGCGCCCTCCAGCTTTGCAGAGACCACTGCGATGACGCATCGTCAAAAGCCACCCGGGGCCGTCTCGTTAACTGCGACCAGATTTGTGTGGGGTAAGGGTGCATGGCGAACCAACAACACACACACACAGACAGACAGACAGACAGACAGACAGACAGACAGACAGACATACATACATACATACATACATACATACATACATACATACATACACACATACACACACATACACACAACACACACACAACACACACAACACACACAACACACACAACACACACAACACACACAACACACACAACACACAACACACACACACACCCATACCCATAGGGGGGTCGGAGAGGGCTATGGGTGCGTGTTGTCGGATGGGGGTCCCCGTTCGAGGGGGAGCGTTCCCCAGGGGTTCCGACAGCCCGCACCCACACCCACAGCCAGCCCTCCTCCCAACGACCCCCCCCATGGGTACGAGGAGGAGGAGGGGGAGGAGGAGGGGGAGGAGGAGGGGGAGGAGGAGAGGAGGAGGAGGAGGAGGAGGAGGAGGAGGAGGAGGAGGAGGAGGAGGAGGAGGACTGGCTGTGTGTGTTGTTCGTTCGTCAGTGCAGGGCCCGCGGGGCCCAGCGCCCCCCGCACGGACGCGTGCGGCCTCCCCCGTTTGGGGGCGCCCCGCGCCGGCGGCTGCCGCCTCCACCCGGGGAGGCTCTTGGGACCCTCGGGGGGGCGGGGCCCTCGGGCGGGGTGCTCGGCGCTGCCACGGGTGCCCCGCGCCGGCGGCTGCCGCCTCCACCCGGGGAGGCTTTTGGGACTCGCGGGGGCGGGGCTCTCGGGCGGCGTGCTCGGTGCTGCCACGGGTGCCCCTGGCCTGCGAGGGCTGGCGGCGCGCACAAAGGGGGGGTAGGGGGGAGGGGGTAAGGCTTCTTAGCAGCACGCCTGCTTCTGAGAAGGCCTCGGCCCGACGTCCTACAGAGAAGGCCGGCGCCTTCTAAGAGGCAGGGGTGCCTCTGAGACGCCTTCCCCCCTCCCCCTATCCCCCTTCTGCGCGCCGCCAAAAGGGGTCCCAAGGGGATCCCAGGAGGCCCAGGTGGCCTCCAGGGCACCCCTCGCGAGGCCCAGAGGGCCCCAGGGGGCTCCAGACTGGAGCGAAAGGCCAGGGCACCCTGTGAGGATCCCCACGAGGGACAAAGCGTCAGCCCGATATTGACAAACACACTGCATCGACGTGCTTTGGTCTTCTGGCTTGATTGTCGCATCTTGAGCGGGGGAAAGGGGGCTCCCCGAAGAAGGTGCCGGAGGAAGGAGTTTCTCCTTCGTCCTTTCTCGCGTGTGCTCTTGGCGTGCCGTCGTGCGATATTCCTGGCTTGCCAGGAGGTCTATGGTGGCCTTCTGTCTCACACCATGGAGCCATCGTGTGTGTGTGTGTGCTTTGTTTTGCCTTCGAGATTGAGGTCGAACCTCCATGCTGGAGGAAATGCAGCGAGAACCGAGGTCGACCCTCCATTTTAACCTTTTTGACCCTATGTCGGCATCATTCAAACATATTTCATCTTATCAAAGACGCCTGAGGCGAATCACCGCCGCCCCCTGACTTTAAGGATACGCCTATGTGGCCACATGTTTGGGCAACATTTGGTCACGCTATTGGATCATGCGTTCCCCCAGCCGTTGTGGAAGCCCTTCGGGGAACACGTGGGGGAGGAAGAGGATGATGAGGCAAGGGATACACAATGAGGATAAGGAAAAGAATAAGAGGACCTCTTGGGAGCTTCTGAGGCCATTCTTGTGGCCTCCTAGGAGCTTCCTGGGGGCCTCTTGGAGGCCTCTTGTAGGCCTCCTTGGGTCCCTTGGACGCCTTTGGGGGCTTCTCGGGGGCTTCTTTGGCCCGTCTGACGCCGTCGGAAGCCGTCTTGGGAGCCTCTCTGGGCCGTCTTGGGGCCCTCTTGCGGCGCTTCAGGGTCGTCTTGACAGTCATCTTGGGCGTCTTGAAGGCCTCTTGGGTCGTCTTGGGGCCTTTTGGGAGCCGTCGTGGGAGCCTCTTGGGCCGTCATGGGGCCATCTTGGGGGCCTCTTGGGCGATCTTGGGGCAATCTTGGGGGCCGTCTTGGGCCGTCGGAAGGCCGTGTTGAAGCAAATGCCACAATCGTCGGGAAGACGTGGGCGGAGGACGAGGACGAAGAGGAGGAGAGGAGGAGGGGGGACAGAAGGAGGGAGGAGGGAGGAGAAGAAGCAGGAGGAGGAGGAGGAGGAGGAGGAGGAAAAGGAAGAGGAAAAGGAGGAGGAAAAGGAGGAGGAAAAGAGGAGGAAGGAGGAGGAGGAGGAGGAAAAGGAGGAGGAAAAGGAGGAGGAAAAGGAGGAGGAAGAGGAGGAGGAAAATGAGGAGAAGGAAAAGGTGCAGGTGGGAGGAGGATGGGGAGGAGGGGCTGCCCCCCCAAGAGGGCGCCGGAGAGCGCGACAGCGTCGGCGCGGCGGTGGTGCAGGCCCCCCGGCAACCAGCCGGCTGGCTAGCCTGCCTCTCTCTCCGTTCGCCGGGGAGGAGGAGGAGGAGGAGGAGGAGGGGGAGGAGGAGGAGGAGGAGGAGGAGGAGGAGGAGGAGGAGGAGGAGGAGGAGGGGGATGGGGGAGGAGGAGGGGGCAAGGAGGGGGAAGGAGGAGGGGGAGGAGAAGAAGGAGGAGGAAGGGGAAGAGCAGGAGGACCTGGCTTGGACCATATACACACTCCTGATCAAGCCAGGACTCAGGCGGCAGAATCACACCGAGGGGAAATGCATAGCACTCGAAGGGGGGGCAACCCTCGGGCAAGGCAAGACAGGACACTGGCACCAGCTTTGGTGGGGCCAGGGAAGGCCTGCTTTCAGCACGAGCCTTCGCAAATTGGCATTCATCACTGATCTGCTGGGCAGTCTTGGTGGCATACCGCCAACAGGCGCGGCAAAACAGGAGACTTTTGAAGACTGGCAGAGCAAGCGAAGAGTAGGCCTTCGTGGCTGCAGCATGCGCGGCGGCACCGCCGCGCCCCTCCTGCAGTCTCAACCCAGCAGGTTCCACACATTATGGAGGGACAAAGACACACAGACACAATTAATCGTCGATCCCCCAGAAAATATAGGAAAAAGACAACAACCCAGAACATGTAGGAAAATATGGGGCATCTCTTTATTTGTGTGTATGTATTGGTGTGTCCTGGGGCCCCTTCAAGATGACACTTGCCGGGCCAGAAATGACACACCCGACCTCGGAAAGAGCGCGCTCTGTGGACGCTTCGAAAGGGGGAGGAGCTCGCCCTGGGCGGGGGGGGGCCTTGGATTGCAGGGGGGGGGGGGGCGTCGAACCCGGGCCTCCCCCCTGAAAAACGGGGGGGGAGCTCCAACCAAGGAGGGCATAGCCCGGTAGCCCTGAACTGCACGGGGGGGCCGGGGTCGAACCGGGGGGAGGGGAGGGGGTGAGCGTCCTTCCTCGGGAGACTCTTCATGGGGGGGGATCCCATGGGGGGATGGGATCCCAGGGGGGGGGGATCCCATAGGATCCCCTGGGGATCCCATGGGGGGGGCAGGAGGGGATCCCATGGGGGGGATCCCCTCCTGCCCCCCCATGGGATCCCCCCCATGGAGAGTCTCCCGACTTCCCTGGTGGCAACCGACGATGGTGAGCGCCGTCGCCGGCGCCAGCGCCGGTGCCGTCGGGCAGCGACGACGACGACGACGACGACGACGACGACGACGACAATCGGGCCTTAGCACGATGCTATGAGGGTTGGATCGGGCCCTAGTGCGATTCTGTGAGAGCCGGATCGAGTACTCGTAGGATTTAAGTAGAGCTTGGTCTAGCCATAGCATGCTGTCAGAGTTGAATCGAACCTAGGTGCGATTCAATAAGAGCTGGATCCAGTGATTGGAAGATTCGATCAGGGTTGGATCGGGCCCAACTAGGATGTTATGAACAGTTGATCTAGGTATAGTAGGATTCCATTTGAACTGGATCGAGCCTTGATAAGATTCAATTAGAACCGGATCCAGCTACAATCGGATTTCATCAGAGTTGGATCGAGCCCGATTAGGATGTTATTAAAGTTGGATCCACCTATCGGATTTTATGAGAGCTTGGTCGAGCCTTGGGAGGTTTTGGGGGGGGTCGGTTTGACCCCCCCCTTGGAGGGGGGGGGGGCCGTAAAAAAAACGATGCCCGGGGGAGGGGGGGGGGGGGGCGATTTTCTGGGCGCACCAAATGTTTTCCCGTTTCCCCTCCACTGGGTTCCGACGTTTCCAAGGATTCTGTCAAGGCAGTCGTCCACGAAACGTGCTCTCTCATCAAGTAGCCTCGAACTTACGTCGATTTAGAGCCATTCCCCACGAGTCGGGGAGCGTGGCGTGGCCAGCAGCAGACAGGCGTTGTTTTTGCGTGAGGTCTCACGGAGCAACGGGAGGACGGGGCAGTGGGCGACCAAGCGATCATATTTCATGACACGTTAGACTGACCGATGCAACACACGAGAGGTCATATCACCAACCTCGTTCAGCATTTCGACACATTCATCAGGACTCTCACCTACGGCGGCAGCTGTCTCAGCGAACAAATCAGCACAAGCACTCAGAGACAACTTAATCTCAGAGACTCCCCAGGCCTCATAAACGGGCTTGCTGAAACAGGCCTTAGTCCAGAACGCTTCGACACACCCATCTCGAGCATCCAAGGAGTCCCAGATCCGAGCCCAAAGGTCATCATCGAGGAAATCTTTAGCCACACAATATTGATCCCGCCTCATCCCCCGAACCAGAGGTAAATAATCAGAATAGGCAACCACCGGGCCCGTGGTATGAGCGAGGGGCACAAGCAGGGCGTAACATGTACAGCTCGCACCGTGGGCTCGACGGAGCCCGCGTGGGAAGTCTCCACGCCAGGATAGCATCATGTCGATACCCACAGACGTCCAGGCTGGCCTCATCAAACTGAACGAACGCTTAAGCACAACGACCTAGACGAGGATCTTTCTAGCACATTTCCCATCCGAGCCTTTTGAAGCCATACCCCCCGCCGTTGACAATCCTCCCTCCTGAGCACAGCCCCCAAGAATCCGTGAGACCCTGAGGCGGTGGAAGAGCAGAAGCAGCGGCAGCAGTACCTGCAGTGCCACGACTGCAAACACGCGACCGAGCATGTTCACCATGCAAGAGTGAGCACACGCTCCCGTCACCCGAGCACGCCGCGCCGATCCGAACATCTCACCACTCTTACAGTCGGGGCCCTGAAGACGGAACCCTTTTCGTTGGGGAGGGGCTCCGCGTTCCTCAACGTGTCTCGCAGCTCGCCTCGGGCTCTCCTTCTGTTTTCGATGGGAAATCGAAGTTTAATTTATGGAAAAGAGGGGCCCCGTTCCTCAAGTGTCTCGCAGCTCGCCTCGGGTGTTCCCTGTGTCTTCGATGGGAGATCGGAGTTCAACTTGAGGAGAAGAGAGGGGGCCTCGCTCCCTATTTGGGGTTCCTTTTAGGTCACGGCCCCGTTTGTGCCACGGGTGCAGACCGTCGCCATGTATGGCCGGCGCGAGGAGGAGGAGGAGGAGGAGGAGGAGGAGGAGGAGGAGGAGGAGGAGGAGGAGGAGGAGGAGGAGGAGGAGGAGGAGGAGGAGGAGGGAGGAGG
>CAUYUJ010002696.1:0-16300 GCA_963575745.1 Prorocentrum cordatum
GGTGGTGGTGGTGGTGGTGGTGGTGGTGGTGGTGGTGGTGGTGGTAATAGTAGGAAGGCGTAGGATGTAGGATGTAGGATGTAGGATTTAGGATGTAGGATGTAGGATGTAGGTTGTAGGATGTGGGCAATCAGGAGGAGGAGGAGGCGGAGTAGGAGTAGTAGTAGTAGTAGGAGGAGGAGGCGGAGGAGAGCGGCGAGGAGGAGGAATGTATGATGTAATAATGTAGGATGTAGGACTGTAAACGGCTGATCTATGTACTGATGTAGGGTGTGTGTTGTGTGTGTGTGTGGATGTCGGATGTGGGATGTAGATGGGGAGGAGGATTGCAGATGTAGAGGATGTATGATGTAGGAAATATGAAATAAGGAGTAGGATGATGATGATGAGGAGATGATGAGGAGGAGGAGGAGAGGAGGAGAGGAGGAGGAGGAAGGATGGGGTGGAAAGGAAGGAGGAGGAGGAAGGAGGCAGGAGGAGAGGAGGAGGGAGGAGGAGGAGGAGGGAGGAGATGATGAGGAGGAGGAGAGGTGGAGGAGGTGAGGAGGAGGAGGAGGGAGGAGGAGGAGGAGGAGGAGGAAGAGGAAGGAGGGAGGAGGAGGAGGAGGAGGAGGAAGAAGGGCCGGAAGAGGAGAAGCAGGAGCTGCGGCAACAGGAGCAGGAGTATAATGAGCAGGGAGCAGGAGCAGCAGGAGCTGGTGGAGACGGTAACGACTTAGGAATATGAGTCGTGCGCTGAGTTCTACCCGCCCTGCCGCACGGCTTGCCGCCGTTGAGTTTGCTGAATCTCGGCCTCACGCGCCTCGGCCCTGAGCGCCCTGGTCTCCTCGCCAGACTCCAGCCCGTAGGAGGGGGAGGGGGAGGCGGAGGAGGAGGAGGAGGAGGAGGAGGCGGAGGCGGAGGAGGAGGAGGAGGAGGAGGAGGAGGAGGAGGAGGAGGAGGAGGAGGATACGCAAGGTGTAGTCCTTGGCCAGAGTGCCCCTTCCCCCTTGCGGACGGCTGTTGTTCGCTGCGTGCAGCGGTCATCCCTGGGAGGAGCTGGCGCAGAGCGTCGGTGGGACGCGCGTTGGCTACCCAGATTCGACGGCCCCCGTTGCCAGCTTCTTTCGGCTCGGTAGTGCCGAGGCGACGCTGCTCCTGGAGCCAACACCTCGACGCTCGTGACTTGTCTGAATTCGACTCCGCACGATTGCATCGCAGAGATCTTGGCCGTGGCTGCGAGGCCACCCTCGATCCCAGTGCACTCGAGCGACGAGGGAAAACGGAAGGACTTGCACACGATGGTCTGGCGGCCTTGCGCGGTGGCTCGCGCAGGCTGCCCGCGCGGCACACCGCGCGGAAAACGCAGGGCGCTGATGCGCGACCTCACGCGGGCAGCTTCCGAGCGAATCTCCGCGCGGTCGACCGCATTTCTGTTCGTCTGACGCTTGTGGGTTCAACGGGCTCCCGCCTCCGCGTGGTAGTGCGAGGAGAAGCTCGGGGGCTCGAGGCGGAGCTCTCGAGATTGAGGTCTGAGTGGAGTGGTTCGAGGTGGACCTCGACGACTCCGACGGGGGGTTGCCAAGACACGTTCACCGAACTCGGCCTGTGCCATTAACTAGAGCAGGTGGTGGTGGGGGACCTTTGGAATTATCCAGAATCCCTCCGGAGGCCTTTGGGAGGTCTCTGGAGCTCTCCAGGAGTACCTCCAGAGTCTTCGGATGCCTCCAGAGGCCTCCGGGGGCTACCAGACTGGCTAGGACCTGTCCAGCGCCAGGTTGCCTGGTGGCAAGGGGTCAAGGGGTCCAGCCCGCGCGCCCGAAGGCGAGCCCAGGCAGGGCGCAGGCGGTGGTTAGTCATCGTGCGTGGATGATTCGCAGTCTCGTTGCGTTCAGTGAGCCGCGCTCGTGAGATAGCAACGAGGAGAAACAAACACATTGCATGCTAATCAAGTCGTGCGGCACAAACTTTGAACATATGCAGCACGCTGGTGGAAGACATCTCCGGGCCTGGTGGAAGGCATCTCCGGGCCAATAACGCCAATGCGTCCCGCTGACTACAGGGCTAAATTCTTCAAGCCTGTGTGTTCAAGTGAGTATTGACGGGCCTGCTCTACGATGTCCGTGCGTTGACCAATCTAATACTAACGTGTTGTAATTTGTCAAACTTGTCTCCAGTAGATGCTGAATATATCAGGCCCAGCAACTTTTTCACCCTTCGCGTATCCCCACCAGCCTTTTGAAAAACGCTGACGATGAGAGCTGATCTTCCTGAGGCCCTCTGGGGGTCCTCTTGGGGCGCTCTCGGGCCCCTCTTGGGGCCCCATTGGGGCTCGTTTGGAAGATCTTGGGGCCCTCTTGGTTGCCTCTCGGGGGCCTTTTGGGAGCTCTGGAGGGGCTCACGGGTCCATCTTGGAGACCAAGAGGGGGTGTTCCTTACCTACGCCCCCCCCCCCCCTCAAGAGCTCCCAACACTGTCTCTTGGGGCCCTTGGGGGCGTTCTCGGGGCCCTCTGAGGCGCTCGCGGGGCCGACTGAGGGGCCTCTTGGGCCCCTCTTGGAGCTCTCTTGGGCCATCTTGAGGCAATCTTGAGGCCTCGAAGCCCATCGGACGCGAAAAGGCGAGCATACACACTTCATATACTCCGTCAAGCTTTTTCCCAACCCTCCAGTCGTGTTTGGTACTCGTTTTGAATAGAGCAGTGTGGTCTCCACCTCCTCGTCCTCCTCACCTCCTCTCCTCCTTCTCTCCTGTCTCCTGTGTTCTCTTCTCCTCTTCGCTCGTGCCGTCGGGCTGCGATCTGCGCAACTGCCGCCACTTTCGTGGGCTCCTGGGAGGCCCAGCGGAGGTACGTCATAAGCGGACCACCTCGGGACCTCGCCGCCCCCTGGGGGGCTTGCGATCTGCGCAATTGAGCCCACTTTCGTGGGCTCCTGGGAGGCCCAGCGGAGGTACGCCATACGCGGATCACCTCGGGACCTCGCCGCCCCCTTGGGGGCTTGCGATCCGCGCAACTGTCGCCACTTTCGTGGGCTCCTGGGAGGCCCAGCGGATGTACGTCATACGCGGACCACCTCGGGACCTCGCCGCCCCCTGGGGGGCTTGCGATCTGCGCAACTGCCGCCACTTTTGTGGGCTCCTGGGAGGCCCAGCGGAGGTACGCCATACGCGGACCACCTCGGGACCTCGCCGCCCCCTGGGTGGCTTGCGATCTGCGCAATTGTCGCCACTTTCGTGGGCTCCTGGGAGGCCCAGCGGAGGTACGTCATACCCGGACCACCATGGGACCTCGCCGCCGCCTGGGGGGCTTGCGATCTGCACAACTGTCGCCACTTTCGTGGGCTCCTGGGAGGCCCAGCGGCGGTACGCCATACACGGACCACTTCGGGACCTCGCCGCCCCCTGGGGGGCTTGCGATCTGCGCAACTGTAGCCACTTTCGTGGGCTCCTGGGAGGCCCAGACGAGGTACGGCATACGCGGACCACCTCGGGACCTCGCCGCCCCCTGGGGGGCTTGCGATCTGCGCAACTGTAGCCACTTTCGTGGGCTCCTGGGAGGCCCAGCGGAGGTACGTCATACGCGGACCACCTCGCGACCTCGCCGCCCCCTGGGGGGCTTGCGATCTGTGCAACTGTCGCCACTTTCGTGGGCTCCTGGGAGGCCCAGCGGAGGTACGCCATACGCGGACCACCTCGGGACCTCGCCGCCGCCTGGGGGGCTTGCGATCTGTGCAACTGTCGCCACTTTCGTGGGCTACTGGGAGGCCCAGCGGAGGTACGGCATATGCGGACCACCTCGGGGACCTCGCCCCCCCTTTTGTGTTCACTTCTTGGGCGCGTTTCTTTCAACGCCCCTGTGTTTCCATTTTGTATATTTGCCGTTCCTCTTCTTGCTGCGCTCTTCTGAAATCACTGCTGGGTGCTCTTCTTGCGCACTGCGGGTCCTTCATAATGCTAGTCAGCATTGAGTGGTCCTGAGTATAATCGCCACATGTATGGAACGGGTTGGGTACATCATAGGGTAATTTAACGTAATATGGACTCTTGGGGAGATCTTTGGGTGGCTGGCATGTGCTGAATATCTAGTGGCCTTCGGCCCATCCCGCCACTGTGACGGGCTTGTGGGTTAGAGGCCTCTTGGATGTTCGTTTGGATACCGTGGGAGGCCTCTCGGGGGCCTCTTGGAGGCAGTTTAGAAGCCTCTTGGGGGCGTTTGGGGGCCTCTTGAGGCCTCTTTTGGGGCCTCTTGGGGGCCTCTTGGGGGCCTCGTGGGGCCTCTAGGAAGCCTCTTGGGCTCTCTTGGGGGCCTCTTGGGGCCTCCTGGGGGCCTCTTGGGGCGGAAGGCTCGAATTGTCGGTTTGTGTTCCACCTCTTTGGGCTCCTCTTGGGGCCGTCTCGCGGGGCCCCCTTGGGCGATCTTGGGCACCTCTTGGGCCGTTTTGGGGCCCTCTTGGACTGTCTTGGGCCCTCTTGGGCCGTCTTGGGGCGGTCTTGGGGGCTTCTGGGGCCATCTTGGAGCGTCGGAAGCCCGAACACGCGCACGCGAGAGAGCGTGATCCTTCGCCGCTGCTTTACTGTGGAAAATTCCCCCCCCCCCCCCCCCCCCCCCTCTCTTCCTCCGGAACCCGGGTCTCTCCCTGCTCGAACCTCCCCCCCTCCCTCTCTTTTCCCGGCAACCCCCCCCTCCTAACCCCTCCCTCCCCTCCGGAAAACCGGGGGGGGTCACTACCGGTTCGTACCACCCTCCCCCCTCCAGCAAACCAGTGGGGGCTACTACCGGTTTGATCCCCCCGCACTCGCCGCTGGCAAACGACTCCCAGGTCCCCACCACCGTCCTCACCACCGCCCTCACCACTGTCCCCACTGCCACCACCACCGTCCCCACCATCGTCCCACTGTCCCCACTGTTCCCACCACTGTCCCCACTGTCCCCACCAGTGCCCCCACCACTGTCGCACTGTCCCCGCTGTCCCCACCACTGTCCCCACCACGGCCCCACTCTCCCCACTGTCTCCACTGTCCCCACTACTGTCCCACTGTCCCCACTTTCCCCACCACTGTCCCACTGTCCCCACTTTCCTCACCGCTGTCCCGCTGAGCTGTCTCATTGTTTCCGCCACTGTGCCATTGTCCCCATTGTCCCGACCACGGTCCCCACTGTACCACTGTCCTAATGTCCCACCACCGTCCTTATCATTGTCTTATCATTACCGTCTTCACCACTGTCTCACTGTCCTCATTGTCCCCGTCACTGTCCCACTGTCCCCACAACACTGTCCCCACCACCACCGTCCCCACCACTGCCCAGTCCCCACTGTCCCACCACTGTCCCACTGCTCCCACTGTTCCAACCATTGTCCCCGCTGTCCTCACCAGTGCCCCCACCACTGTCCCGCTGTCCCCACTGTCACCACCACTGTCCCCACCACGGTCCCACTCTCCCCATTGTCCCCGCTGTCCCCACCACTGTCCCGCTGTCCCCACTGTCTCCACCACTGTCCCACTGTCCCCACTGTCCCCGCCACTGTTCCATTGTGCTGCCCCACTGTCCCCACTGTTCCCGCCACTGTCCCACTGTTCCCACTGTCCCCACTGTCCCCACCACTTTCCCCACTGTACCACTGTCCCATTGTCCCACCACTGTCGTCACCACCGCCCTCATCACTGTCCCCACCACTACCGTCCCCACCACTGTCCCACTGTCCCCACTGTCCCCACTACTGTCCCACTGTCCCCACTGTCCCCACCACCGTCCCCACCACTGCCCAGTCCCCACTGTCCCCACCCCCACCACTGTCCCGCTGTCCCCACAGTCCCCACCACCGTCCCACTATCCCGACACCACTGTCCCCACCACCACCGTCCCCACCATTATCCCGCTGTCCTGTCCCCACCACTGTCCCACTGTCCCGAGACGCGGGAGTTGTTTGCCGGCGGCGAGGATGGGGGGGGTGTTCGAACCGGTAGAGGCCCCCCCTTTTTCATGATGGACCGGGAGGGGGTTCGAACCGCCGACCAGTATTGCCCCCCCCCCCCCCCCCCCCCCCAGTTTTCGGGGGAGGTTGGAAACCCCCAGTGACCCCACCTGTTTTCTGCCTGCAGCGGCAGAACATGCTCTTTGCGAGCAAAACATACGGACAATCCATGTTTTTTGCCTCTTTGGGCCCTCTTTGGAGGTCTTCTTGGAGCACCCTTGGGACTTCTTTGGGGACTTTTGGGTGTCTTGGAGCGCTCTTTGGCTGTCACGGAGGCCTCCTGGACCCTCTTGGGCGCTTTCTTGGGACCTCTCGGTCGTCTTGGGGTCCTCTGGCCTCGGGAAAAAGCACGCGGGGCAGCCCAAGAACGCGCGGAAGCACCCAGGAAATTTGAGAATTTGGGGTCCCAGCGGGTATGATATCACAGTCCCAGAGTCATGGGTACAGAGAACAGAGGACTCGCGAGGACCTGGAGAAAACTCCATTTCGCGCCTCGCGGCACGGTGGCGGATAGTAGGCCCAGCAAATTACCAAACGTGATGGATACAGTTCAGACCATGTGTAGTTTCGAGCCTGCGCGATAAATCTGCGCGCGCTCGCTCCAAGCGTGTAATCTATCATGCAGTGGTTCTTCCCAAGCGACGTGTGGAGGCGGTCCAACGATCCTTCGCACGAGGCTTCGGGGTTCAGTATCCACCTGTCTCAAGTCTTCCATGTACATCGGGCGGGCGATTTTTCGACTTCCTCGGATTTTGCTGCGCTCTGCTGCAACACATTCGTCCGATTTTGTGACGGCGTTGATCAGTTTCAACCTCTGTGTGATGGAAGCCCGCTCGTCGCAGAAGACGCGGCGATTTGCATAGCATGCTTTGGCTGCGCCCTCCAGGTGGCAGCTCAGATCCAAGCTGCGGGTCCCCGGGACCCCCTGTGGGAAGCACGCAGCCAAGGCATTCGCTGGCAGGCTGCTCGCGGATCAAGTCAAATGCCGAAGCCTTGGGGTGTTTGAATCGTGGTGGGGGCCCTGTGCGACAGCAGGCAGCGCCTTCATCTTCTCGGGACTGGGAACAAGCCTAACTTGCAGCAACTCCGGCACGAGCGTGTCGAGCAGGAAACACATCTTCGTTTCCGAGTACGCAAATCGAGGCGAGTCATTTGCAAAGCGCAGATTCGTCAAATGTTCGCCCTATCTCAAAGGTGTATTCCCAGATGTCGAGTTTTTTGATTCCAAAGGGGCAGCCCAAGCAGCCTAGCGCTCAGAAACCGCCAGAACACATTGGACGTTAAGCGCTGTACGTGGTTTAATTGGCAACGGCAATGATGCCCAACTGATTCGCGCACACCTGCAGAAGAACTCCAACCGTGTTCCAACACCGATGCCGCCTATCGTTTTCGTCTTTTCGGGGCTCCTGGGGGCGCCCTCGTCGCCACGGCTGGATTCACCTCGGAGTCCAGCTGGTAGAATTGGTGGGGCCAGTTTGTGGTGCCTGGATGATCCATGGTCCTGGCCATCTGGGCATCTCACCATGTTGGTCCAGATGGTCCTGCTGGACTAGGACCCACAGGTTCAGGACCAGGACTTGCGGTCGCGGCACCCTCCAAATAAACCGGACTTGCGGCTTCGATAATGGCAATTGCGTTTTTTACCAGGGCCCAGACGTCCCCATGGGTCTCCCTCCAGACCGGGTTGCTAGAGCCACCTTCGCCACTACCCTGCCACACCACGCTCCACGCTCGGATGCAGACGGCCCCATCCGCACTGTTTACGCTCGCAACTCTGACTCGGAAGCGGAAAATCGACCGTCGATCTTTCGTGCTAGCAGTTTTCCTGAGGAGGGAAAAGTGTATTCAGCGATTCCGTAAGGCGGGGAACGCGACTCAGAGCGGACAGGAAGCAGAGCGGCGGGATGAGGGGATCGGCCAGCTTGCCAGCGAGCCCCATTGTCGTGACCCTGCCTTTGCTCCCCATCCCTGTCTCTGCCTCCCAACCCCCTCTTCCCCTCCCTTCCCATTCCCTCCTTACCACTCCACCCCACTTCCCCCTCCCTTCACATTCCATCCCCCCTCCTCCCCTTCCCCCCTCCTCCCCTTTCCCATCTTTCTCCCCCTCCCCTCCCCCTTCCCCTCTCCACCGGTCCCCTCCGTCTTCACCGTGCCCCCCTCGTTCCCCTCCCGCTTTACATCGTTCTCTGAGCAGCCCAAGAGGTGGCTACTTGAGATGCGCGAGCGCGGCGTCCAGCCGAATACCATCAGTTATAACATCCTGATGGATGCGTGCGTGGGGACCTTGGGAGCGGGAGGAGGATGAAGGAAGGAGGAGGAGAAGGAGGAGAAGGAGGAGGAGGAGGAGGAGAGGAAAAGAGGACGGTGGGAGGAAGAGAACTATGAACGAGGAGGGAGGCCAGAGGAGGAGGGGGAACTGGGAGGGAGGAGGGCGGAGAGGGGTCGGGGGGAGGCCTCTTGCTTTTCGGCCCTCCTGCCCCCGACCTCCCCTGCGTAGACGTGCGTGCCTGCGAAGATCGCCAGGGCCCGAGGTCGTCGTCGTAGTCGTCGTTGCCGCATCCCTCGTCGTCGCCGCCGTCAAGGTTGTTGTCGTCGTCGTCGTCGTCGTCGTCGCCGCCGTCCAGGTTGTTGTCGTCGTCGTCGTCGTTGTCGTCGTCGTCGTCGTCGTCGGCGTTGGCGTCGGCGTCGGCGTCGTCCTCGTCTTTCTTCTCCTGATCCTGCTGCTGCTGTTTCCGCTTCTTCACCCGCCTGCTCCTACCGTCGTCGTTGCCGCCGCCGTCGCTGTCGCTCCTCCCTGTCCAGCTTCTTTCGGGCCTGACGAAAGCAGGGATATGAAAAGGGGGGTTGCGAATCTGCTGCATTAAGCTGGTTTCGGTCCCGCTGCCGGGCCCATTCCTCGATACATGGGCGCCTCCTGGCGCTAGGAGGCGCTAATGAGGGAAACCAGCTACGTGAGCTGATTCTCTGCTCTACCCTTTTGCTGTCCTACCTTCTCGCCCCCCCCGATCCCTTTAGCCCCAGCACAAGAGGGCTTCTCCGTAGAGCCAAGGCGCTGCTATGAATTTCGGGTGTGTTCATGGAGCGCGAGTTGGTCTAGGCCTCCCAACCGAGGCTGGCGCAAATGGGGTCGGAGGATCGCGCCGCATCGCCAACGCCAATGCATCGGCGATGCGGCTCGACTTGGAGCCCGATTTCTCCACGCCGACGTCGCCCATGCATCGCCGACGCCGCCTGTGCATCGCCGGTGCAACAGCGAGACATCGCCTATTTGGCGTGATCCTCCGACCACATCCAATCCGGCCCTATTTGGGAGCCCTCTAGTTCGGGCCTGCTCCATCAACTCTCTTGACAAGACTACCTGTGATCCGAGCCGAAAAGTAAAAGAAAAACAGCCTCAAGAGTGATTTAACGCCACAGCCCAAACCTATCGCACGAAAAGGTCAGGCCTCACAATCTGCATTGGGTTTGTTTGGTGCGGATTTCAAGAACTGCCGATCTCCCGCGGGAATCTTGCGGAGCTCCGCAGGGAATGTAAAAGAGAGGATCAGCGTTGAATTCACGGTGAGCCCTTCGTTCAGTTCTGAATGAACAAGAGGGGGATAGGAGCCCACTGACATTCACAGACGGATGGCCTTCTGATTCCGTCGGCCTGACGTTATGATACCGGTCTGATCGCATGTCGCGTGAAGCGTTGCAAGCGAGGCATAGTCGCACTGAGACGACCGATTCAGACCTGGAACGATGTTATAACAAGTTACTGTGTCGAGAACCGACTTGATACTCATGCTACAAGAGAAAATTGTCATGCTAGGTGCACGGCCACGGGATGCGAGGATGCCTTGCCGAGTGCATGGCCAATAACTCCATCTATCATTCAGTGGGAATCCCAACACCTACTTTCGCCAAGACAGGCTGCCAGTTAGAAAAGATGGGAGCATCGTATCCTCATTCAGCTGTACGCTAGTAAAGTGAGGCTCTCGTGCACATCAGATCGTTAGACCCTGCGGTACGATCATAATGCCTCCCTTCTACATGACATGCGCCTTCATCCCGCGATCTTGGACAACTCGTTGGCTCAAAACAACAGTTTTCACCATCGCCCAGAATCTGCGACAACTCGCCACGCTCATGACGCTGGGGTATCGGACGCCCCCGCTGCGGTTCGCTTGGCTGCAGGCATCCCTCAAATGCCGAACCCCCGCCAGTCTTTTCAGACATCCGACTTGCATGCTCTGGGCTCGCACGTGGCTGCCCGCAGAAAGTGCTGCCCATCAGTTCTTCAGAGTGGGGCACGTCCATCCCAGCCCCCGGCCGTGCTCTGTGCAAGGCTCCGTCGCTGGGGTCTCAAACGAGTGGCGGCACCGTGAGGGGTTTGGTGCACTGGCAGGTGCAGTCGCGCAGCTGGGCGGCCCAGTCCCATAGCTGCAGATGCTGGACGACAGTTCTTCTATAGTGAGCTCCCAAGGTGAATATCCATGCTGCCTGCCCTCAGGAGATGGCACCTGCCCAGGCCACGCACGGCTTCCACTCGGCTCTTGAGGCCACGGAGTCGCGGACCCACTGTGGCGCAGAGTCGCGTCGAGCCTGTCCGCGTTGGAGTGCCTGAGCCACGCCGCCACACCGCTGAGGGCGCAGCGGGGCGTGCCGTGGACTGTCCTGTTGGCCTTCCACGTCCAGTTGCAGGCTGGAACAGGCGATGGCGACTCGGGCAGCACGCCGTCTTGGTCATGGCACAGGTCGGGATCTCCGACGGCATCGGATGCCACCTAGCACAGCAGTAACGCTCGCCGAGTTTTGCCGCTGGGCAGCGTGGCGTTCTCGCTCGAGGGACGCGCACGCTCGGGACCCGACGAGCTGTGATAGGCTCGGCGGGGTTTGGCCGCGGACCGCCAGTGAGAACCTCGATCGCCTTCTCGTCGTTGGGGATGGCCGCGCTGGGGGCCTTCCCTCTCGAGCCCACTGGCGTACACCTTAGGCGATGCTTAAGAAAACCTAAGTTTTCGGCCAGAGTCTCGATTATTCTTAACGTTTCAATGTAAATCTTAAGATTTTGATAGAACTGTTGGCTTTTTATTCAAGTTCTGAGACCATGAATTTCTTAACCCATGATTTCTTAACCATTTCGCGTGGTGTAGGGCCGGCTCCGCAGTCTCCTTCTTGCTCCGTGGACCGCCCCACTGTGGGGCGGTCCACGGAGCAAGAAGGAGTGTGGCACACGCCGTGTGGCACACGGCGTGTGGCACACGCGTGTGGCACACGCGTGTGGCGGTCCAGATGCGCACGGCGTGTGGCACACGCCGTGCGCATCACCTTGCTGCGGAGGTGGTCGCTGGAGAAGTGCGCAGGGGGGTCCGCAGGCCCTCGGACTGACCGTCTCTCCAGGCCGCGGGTGCGACGCTGCGTCGCCGCCGTCGACGTCGCCGCCGCTGTCGTCGCCGTCCTCCTGGTGCTGCCCCTGCCGCTCCCGCGCCGCCTCCCCCCTCCTGCTCGGGCCCACCGCGGGCAGCGGCGAGACCCTCCTGCACGGGGGGGGGGCCACCCGCGGCGAGCGTCCCCCCTCGCCATCATGAGGACCGGAGGAGTGGAGGAGGAAAGGAGGGAGTGAGGGAGGAGTGGGATGAGGGGGTCGAGATGGGGAGGTGTTGTGAGGGATGCGGGGTGGTGGTGGTGGTGGTGGTGATGATGATGCTGATGCTGATGCTGATGCTGCTGCTGATGCTGATGCTGCTGATGATGCTGCCGATGCTGATGATGATGATGATGATGATGATGATGATGATGATGATGATGATGATGATGATGATGCTGGTGGTCTTGGTGGCAATGATGGTGGCGGTGGTGGTGATGCTGATGATGCTCACGATGGGGTGGTGGTGAGGAGGAGGCCGAGGAGGAGGAGGAGGTGATAGGGGGACGAGATGTGACTCAGATGGACTAGGTGGAGGAGGACTTGATGATGATGATGCTTCTGATAATGATGATGCTGCTGCTGATGATGATGATGATGATGGTGATGGTGATGGTGATGGTGATGGTGATGCTGTTGCTGATGAATGATGATGATGATGCTGCTGCTGCTGCTGCTGATGATGATGATGATGATGATGATGATGATGATGAGCAGGGGGAGCAGGATGAGGAGGAAGAGGAGGAGGAGGAGGAGGAGGAGGAGGGGGGATGATGAGGATTAACCAGCTTACGCCGATGCGGATGCTGATGCCGAATACGAGTTTTAGGATGATGATGATGATGGTGAAGATGGTGGTGATGGTAACGGTGCTTGTGATGATGAGGCTGACGACGACGATGAGGATGATGACGATGATGGTGATGCTGATTCTGATGATGATGCTGATGATGATTATGTTGCTGCTGATGATGCTGACGATGAAAATGATGACTACGATGATGACGATGCTGATGCTGATGATGCTGCTGATGATGATGGAGACGACGATGATGATGCTGGTGCTGATGATGATGCTGACGATCGCGATTATCAACGACGATAGCGACGACGATGCTGCTGATGCTGATGATGACGCTGATGATATTGATGATGCTGATTACGATGATGATGATGATGATGATGATGATGATGATGACGATGACAACGTCAAGGGGGATGAGGAGGAGGATCAGGAGGAGAAGGATGGTAAGGCTGATGAGGCTGATGATGCTGATGACGACGACATCGAGGATGATGACGGTGCTGGGGATGTTGATGCTGCTGATGCAGATGATGATGCTGATGATGATGATGCAGAAGCAGATGAATATGAGGATGATGATGTTGATCAGGATGATGATGATTCTGGTGACGATGCTCATGTGACGACGGCGAGGCTGATGATTGTGACGATGCTGATGACGGTGATCCCTTCTTTTCCCGCTGATGATGATGACGATGATGATGACGATGCTGCTGGTGCTGATGAGGATGATGCGAATGATGATAAGGATGATGACGATGATGATGCTCAGGATGCTGATGATGATGATGCTGATGCTGCTGATGATGATGATGATGATGATTCTGGTGACGATGATAATGGTGATGATGTCGATGCGATTGCTGCTGCTGCTGCTTCTTGCGTGAAGGACGAGCTGTGAATGGTATTTTGCATGCTTATCATTATGGTAATGCTGTTGATGGTGCCGGTGCTGTTGGTGGTGGTTGTGATGATGACGATGCTGATGCCGATGATGATGCTGATGCTGGTGATGATGCTTCTGATGATAATGCTGATGATGATGCTTATGGTGATGTTGATGATGCTGCTGATGACGATGATAGTGATGATGGTGATGATGCTGCTGCTGATGATGATGGTAAGGTGGAGTCGATTGTGATGAGGAGGCATATGATGATGAGGATCAGTGTGAGAAGGAGGGGGAGAGAGAAGAGCAGGGAGAGGAGGGGGGCACGATGATGATGTGGATGATGGTGATGCGGATAGTGATTGTAACGGCGATAGTGGCTCTGATGTCGGTGGTCATGATGATGATGATGAGGATGCGGATTGTGATCCTTATGATGGTGACTATGACGATGATTATGCTCATGCTGATGACGCGGCTGCTGATGAGGACCATGATGATGATGCTGAACATGATGATGATGCTGCTGATGCTGATGCTGCTGATGCTGCTGATGATGGTGATGATGACGACGATGCTGACGAGTCTGATGCTGACGATGCTGATGATGGTGGTGGTGGTGGAGATTATGGTGCCGTTGCTGTTACTGATGTTCATGGCGATGTTGATGATGCTGATGCGGATGGTTATACTGCTGATGCTGCTGATGCTGATGATGATGATGATGATGTTGCTCGTGATTCTGATGCTGATGTTGATCATGCGGGTGCTGATGCTGGTGATGATGATGATGATGATGCTGATGCTGATGATGATGCTGATCCATATGATGACGATGAACACGATGGTGATGATGGTGCTGATGATGATGATGTCGAGGATGATGATGCCGACGATGATGGTTGATGATGCTGGTGATGCTGGCGAGGCTGATGCTGATGCTGCTGCTGATGAGGGTCATGATGATGATGCTGATGTGGCTGCTGCTGATGATGGTGATGATGATGTTGACGGTGATGGTGATGCTGATGCTGATGCTGCTGATGCCGATTACGATGATGATGAGCAGGGGGAGAGCGATGATGAGGATGAGGAGGAGGAGGGGGATGATGAGGATGAACCAGCTTACGCCGATGCGGATGCATGATGCCGAATGCGACTTTTCGGATGGTGATGATGGTGAAGATGGTGGAAATGGTCACGGTGCTGGTGATGATGCGGTTGACGGCGATTCTGATGGCGATGATGGTGCTGCTGATTCTGGATGATGATGCTGATGCTGGTGATGATGCTGATGTTGATGATGCTGCTGCTGATGATAAGGCTGATGATGAGGATGCTGATGATACGGATGATTGTGATGATGGTGCTGCTGCTGCTGCTGCTGCGTGTGATGATGATGATGATGATGATGATGATGATGATGATGATGATGACTATGCTGCTGATGAGGATGATGGTGAGGTGGAATCGAGGAGGAGGATGAGGCATATGATGATGCGGATCAGGGTGAGAAGGAGGGGGAGAGAGAAGAGCAGGGAGAGGAGGATGCCACGATGATGATATGGATGATGGTGGTGCGGATGGTGACGGTAACGGCGATGGTGGCTCTGATGATGATGATGAGGGTCGGATGCTTATATTTTAGACCATGCTTATGAGTATGCTGATGCTGAGGCTGCTGCTGGTGAGGATCATGATGATGATGATGATGAACCTGCTGATGCTGATGATGCTGATGCTGCTGATGATGGTGATAATGATGCCGACGATGATGATGAGGCTGACGCTGATGATGATGATGATGCTGATTCTGATGATTCTGATGATGGTTGTGGTGGTGCTGTTGCTGATGATGGCGATGATGCTGATGTTGATGGTAAGAATGATGGTGATGCTGATGATGATGCTGCCGATGCTGATGGTGATGCTCTTGGTGCTGATGATGTCGGTGCTTGTGGTGATGATGATGATCACTCTGATGATGATGATGATGATGATGGTGATGGTGATGATGATGATGATGATGCTGATGATGATGATGCTGATGGTGCTGATGCTGGCAATGATGATGATGATGATGATGCTGATGATGATGATGATGATGATGATGATGATGCTGATGATGATGTCGAGGATGATGATGCCGATGCTGATGCTGATGCTGTTGATGATGATGATGCTGACGATGAGGATGGTGGTGTTGATATGCTGGTGATGATGGCGATGCTGACGATGATGCTGTTGCTGATGATGGCGATGCTGCTGATGATGATGATGGTGATGCTGCTGATGATGATGCTGATGATGATGCTGATGATGATGATGATGATGATGATGATGATGATGGTGCTGATGGTGGTGATGATGCTGATGCTGGCACTGGTGGTGATGATACTGATGATGCTGATGCTCATGCTGATGCTGATGCTGAAGCTGCTGCTGCTGATGCTGATGATGGTGATGATGCTGATGCTGATGGTGATGATGATGCCGCTGCTGATTCTGAGTATGATGATGATGATGATGATGATGATGATGATGATAATGATCATGATCATGAACATGATGATGATGCTGATGTCGATGATGACGATTATGCTGCTGATGCTGACGATGATGATGATGATGCTGATTCTGATGATGCTGACGCTGATGCTGATGATGCTGATGGTGGTGTCGATGATGATTATGATGTGGATGCTGCTGATGATGATGATGATGAGGATGATGATGCTGATGATGCTGATGATGATGACGATGATGATGATAATGCTGCTGCTGATGCTGATGACGATGCTGATGCTGATGCTGATGCTCATGCTGATACGGATGCTGATGCTGATGTTGATGCTGATGCGGAAGATGCTGAAGAGGAGGGGGAGGAGAGGAGGAGGAGGAGGACGAGGAGGAGGAGGAGGAGGAGACGCAGGAGGAGGAGGAGGAGGAGAGACGATAAAGGGGATGATGAGGGCGAGGGGGACGGGGGAGGGGATGGGGAGGAGGAGGAGGAGGAGGAGGAAGAGGAGGAACAAGAGGATGATGAGGGACGGGAATTAGTAGCGAAGGCTTATCACGTAACTGCGGTGAAACATCGCTGGGGCGAGGGCGTGGGGATCCTACAGCCCGCAGCGTCGCCATGGTGGAGGAGGGTAGGGGAGGAGGAGGAAGAGGAGGAGGAGGAAGAGGAGGAGGAGGAAGAGGAGGAGGAGGAGGCGGATGAGGAGGAGGAGGAGGAGGAGGAGG
>CAUYUJ010002696.1:16400-33900 GCA_963575745.1 Prorocentrum cordatum
GTAGTAGGTAGTAGTAGTAGTAGTAGTAGTAGTTATTAGTAGTAGTAGTAGTTGTTGTTAGTAGTAGTAGTAGTACTAGTAGTAGCAGTAGTAGTAGTAGTAGTAGTAGTAGTTAGTTAGTTAGTTAGTTAGTAGTTAGTAGTTAGTAGTTAGTAGTTAGTAGTTAGTAGTAGTAGTAGTAGTTAGTAGTAGTAGTAGTAGTAGTAGTAGTAGTAGTAGTAGTAGTAGTAGTAGTAGTAGTAGTAGTAGTAGTGGTCGTACTCGCACTCGTAGTATCATTCAAATAGCTTAGGCCATTTTGCGGGCCCCCCAGATTGTGCCTCTTCGAGGCTCTTCGGGGCATCTGGGGGTGTTTTCGGGGCTTCTGGAGGGCACCTGGGGGTCGTCTTGGTGACCTCGTGGAGGCCTTGGTGTCTTTGGGGGGCGCCTCGGGGGCTTCGGGGGGTCTCTTAGAACCATCTTGGGGGGGAAGGCTCGAAATGTCAATTCGTATTCCCTGTCTTGGGCCAGTCTTAGGGCCCTCTTTGTGCTTTTTTGGGTTGTCCTGGGGCCCTCTTTGGGGCCTTCTGGCCGTCTTGCTGCCCTCTTTGGTTTTTTTCGCGCTGTCGACGTTGCTCAATGTCCCTTCGGCTAGCGCGCTGGAGGAGGAACGCCGAGAGAAAGGGCCCCCCCCCCCCCCCCTTTGGGGCCTCCCAGGGGGGATGGTATTCTGATTTGGGATCCCCTCTGGGACCCCCCCGGCTCCCCCCCGCCTCATCACCCCCTGGTAGGGGCGGGATCAAAGGGAAGGGGCTTCCTTTCGAATCAACTGCGATGTTGCTCAGTGTCCCTGTGGCTAGCGCGCTTGAGGAGAAAGCCCAGGGCAAGGGGGGGCGGCGGCGAGGACGACGACGACGACGACGACGAACGGAAGACATCGACGACGACGAGGACGAGGAGCAGGAAGAGGACGACGACGAATGGAAGACAGCGACGACGACGATAAGAAGACTTTGATTTCGACGTCGCCTTCGACGACGACGAATGGAAGACGACGACGACGAACGGCAGACAACGACGACGACGAACGGAAGACGACGAGGACGAGGACGAGAAGGAGGAGAAGGAGGACGACGACGACGAACGGAAGACAACGCCGACGACGAGAAGGAAACCTCGTTGTCGACTTCGACTTTGGCGATGACGACCGGAAGCTGACGACGACAAAAGTGACGACGACGATGACGACGACGACCACAACGACCAACGGCAGAGCGTCCCGTACACGCCGGCACCGACAGGGACGGCGGATTCATAAGGAAGAGAGGTTGAGGAGGTGGAGGGGGGGAGGAGCGGAGGAAAAACGGAGGAACAGTAGGAGGAGGAGGAGGGCAGGCAGGGAGGGATGGAGAGCAGGAGGATATTGGCGGATTACACAGCCTTTGAGGGTGGCTGGTCCCTGTGGAATGTTGTGGCAAGTCAGGCTAGGGAAGGCTAGCCCTCGGACCACCATGCCAAGAGGCACGTTGGGGAACGCTCACACCCACGCCACGCCGCCAGATCATGACGCATAATGGGGATGGCGTGCGCACTAACGGCCAGATAAAACGGCACAATGGTGGATCAGCTGCCCATGGACACACAGGATACACCATGGACGAGCTGGCCGAAGCCGTTAAGTTCCTTGCGCTTGGAAAAGTAGCGGGATGGGCTAGAAGATACAAGAAGGCCGGGTAAGCACAATGACAGAGGACGACGGAGCAACAGCGAAGGGAGAGAAAGAAGCAAGAAGAGAGAGGCAGGCTGGGGAAGGCACACACCGCCACAGACGTATCTGGAGGCAAACGGGGATTGATGAGCCCCGTGCAGCGGAAGATTGGGGAAGGTTCCACAGCCATATCAAGAAGCCTGCGGGGCACCACATTAAGGAACGGTGTGCGGACGGTCTGTGCTGGATTCTGGATGGCAAAACGTGCGGGACCGCGCGGGGGAAACGACAGGGAAAGAGCGAGCGAGGGAGAGGGAAGCAAAGGGAGAAAGCAAAGGGAGCGGCGCGAGAGCGAAAGAGAGAAAGAGAGAGAGAGAGAGATAGAGAGAAAGAGAGGGAGAGAAAGAGAAAGAGAGGGAGAGGGAAGCAATGGGAGAAAACAAAGGAAGCGGCAGCAAGACAATGAAACGGCATAACACATGAAGATATTCCCACACTTCCGTACAAACGACGGGGACGAGAGGCCCCATCGCGCTATGTGTCCAAGGTTGCAATGAAACAAGGTTGTGCATTTCGGGATAGAGAGATACATGTAGATCGCGTGGAGGCCTGACCTCATCGAAACAAGTGGCGAGGGCAGTGGGAAGAACAGGGAGACAACAAGGGAAACGGGACAGCAGTGCGGCCGGGAAAAATTGGGTAGCAGTGGTGGAGAAACGGATGAGGGGGTGGTGGTGGCGCCCCAGCTTCATGGCCTTTGAAGGCTAGTGAGGCTGGTGTGATCCTGGACGCCCATCTGGTCAGGATCTGGGCCACTGCGTTCGAGATTTCCGCCTCGAGCCGAGTACCCAGTTTCGACTCCAAAGGGGGCAGGGGGGCGGACAAATCATGCCCCCCCCCCTCGAAAAGAAAGTAGCGGAAACCGTGACAAAACAGATGCCAGGGATTGGGGAATTCATCCTCTGGTGCGCTTGCACAGAAAATGCTGCCAGGCCCATCCGACCGCCGGCCGAACAAGTTAAACATTTCCGCCACTGCTTGAGGGAACACGGACTGGCACGTACAGGGTCAGAACTTTGGCAACAGAGACAAGTCTACTGCGGAGAGTAAGATGTCCCACGCTGTGTTGCTTCCGTTTGTGCGGAACTGGGTCTGGCTCAGAAAACGGACAATGCGGGAACCGACCAACACACAAGCTCGCAGGCCCTTTGTCGTCACGACGGCCTGGCACAGATGAAACGGACACAGCGGGAACCGGCCAAATTCTCGGCGGCGGGGTTGATGGTGATGCAGTGGGCCTTCGCCGAACCATTGTGCAGCCCCACAAGAGTGTGGTGCGCAGACACGTCCTGTCCTCGTAGCCAGAAGTGGCGTCACCAAGGGCGGTCCTTTGGAGGGCTCTCGGCGGGGAGGGCATCTGCCCTGCGTATCAGCAGAGATGCGCGGGGCCCGTGGAGAAAAGCAGAGCGGACGGACCAGAGTCCACAGTCAAAGACTCGAGAGGGGAAGTGTGGGGGGCCAGCGGGGGAACGAGAGGGAGAGATGAATGTCACGGAGACGGTGCTGGACTGCCTGCAGAGACATAGCAAGAATGGCCAATCTCCTGTGGACTCGGCAACGGGTTCTTGTGGGACGAAGCTTTCCCCGCAGGGGGGCACTGAACCGCGGGACAGGGGAGCATCGGCATAGCATCGGCATGACTAGTCAGCAGCCTGTCAGGGTGATGCCAGCCCATCCTCGGACGCGAAACCCTCGCGCGCCAAAACCGCCACCTGAGGCCCAATCCAAGAAGAGCTGATAGACCAGCTCAGGTGACCGGAAAACGGTTCCCAGTTTTCCCGCGCCGACTTTGTAGAGTAACGGTCTGGACGGGCCTGGGGTTCGCCCTCCAAGCGGCGGTAGGGGTGGCAACGCCCCTCGCGCTCCAGACGCGGCGTCGTCCATAAACGCTTGGCTCAAGATGACCGCGCGCATGGAAGCGGACGAAAAAATAAAGGTGAGGAGCGAATCTCATGTGGAAGGAGGGAGTGGGTAACAGGGAAGACAGAACGAGGGACAAAGGAAGCAGGGATGGAAGCAGAAGTAAGCCGGCAGAGGATAATGGCGCACAGCAGTTAGACGGGGGAGGGGCGAGTAGGGTAGAACCTTGCCGTGCCGACCTCATCGGCCACGCGGCTGGGACAGAGCCAAGTCGACCAGGCCGTCGCGGGTAAATGCCAAGGAGTGTGGGGAGATTGGGGGGACTAGGTGGCAACAGTGCAGCAAGAAGAAGAGGCGGAAGCAGAAGCAAGACAGAAGCCATGGTGCGAAGGGACTGGGGAGCACGATGGCCAAGAAAGATGGGGGAAACAGCGGCGGAAGCAGGAAGAAGGAACGGGACAGGCGGCCGGGAAAGAGGGGATAGCAGCGGTGGAGACAGGATGAAGGATAGTTGGTGACGCCCCCGTTCCCTTGCCTTCGAGGGCTTGGGTGGGTCCGCTCGAGATCGCTACGTCCTACTGTCTTCATAAGCGGGCAGGGAGGCGGACAAATCGTGCCCTCCCCCTCAAAAGGATGATGGCCGTCTAGAGGTCAATATACGCCACAGTAGCTAGCACATCATAGTGGGGAAGGGGGGCAATTAATCGATGTGCAGGTGCGAAGTACAACCCATGGCATAGCAGCGTGGTGACAAGACCAAGGTTTCACCATGTAACGGCTCTTGCGGCCTCTCTGTAGTAAAGTTCCAACCAAAAGTAAGAACAAGCGAATGCCATTAAGGAGATGTCGCCCGGAGGCGCCCGGAGGCCTCCAGGGAGGCATTCCGACAGCGCGGCAGACCAAGTTTTCAGAGCTGCGTCCAGCCGTGCAGGCGAGGGGCCCCATAGAGGCCATGGGCAGGGCGGCCCCAAAGGACAGGGCCGCCGCCGCCCCGGTCCAGGAGAGAAGGAGGGAGAAGAGACCCAGAGCTCAGCACTCCAGCCACTGCTGTGAACCTTCTTCACAGTCGGGCGTCCGAATGAACAAGTAGAACCCTCTGGTGAGCTGCGATGCAAAAACGAATACCATCGCAAGATGGTGCGCCTCAGGAACGGAGTAGCAGGAAGACATGGGAAGAACAAGGAAACCGGGGAAAACAAAAAGGCAAAGCAGGACGGGGCAGCAGACAGAGGGAGGACGAGAAGAGGGAAGACGGGGCAAGCGAACAACCCACGCAACAAATGATACCATATTCCCAAGTTGGGCTCGTAGGCTACGGCCTGCGGGGGAAAGTAATTTCGTCCCGCGGGGAGGTAGGCCCGAACCTATCAGAAGGACGGGGGTAGCGGGATGAGCTGGGAGAGAGCAAGGGCACCGGGGTAGCACAATGGCAAAGAAGGATGGGGTAGCAGCGGTGCAAGCAGGATGAAGGATGGATCGCTGGTGTCGCCCCAGCTCCCTAGCCTTCGGGGGCTTGTGAGGGTGCTCGTCGAGAGTGCCCGAGTTGCACTCTCTTACCAGCGCCCCGTGCGTCCCTCACAAGGATCGACCCCTAAGGATGCAGGTAGCCTTTGGCACGGGGAGGGAACGCAGGAGGAGGAGGAGGAGGAGGAGGAGGAGCAGGAGGGAAGGATGAGGATGAGGAGGAGGACGAGAAGGAGGAGGAGGACGAGGAGGAGGAGGAGGAGGAGGACCAGTGTAATCCCAAGAGGCATCAACGATGTTGGAATAAACCCTCCCTCCAAGCTCCCTCTTCATAGGCCCATACAACGGTTCATTTCCATGTTGGAAGACAGGCTCTTCTTGAGGAAATTGCCTCGTTGGAAGACAAGCTGTTGAAGACCCTACAGTATGCTAAGCCATTGTTCTTTGGATTCCAACGCCACGGGTCAACCTGACTGTTGCGTGTTGACGATCCAGAATCGTGCCAGGACGCCATTCCTGGGACTTCAACACAGCGAATCAACGTAACTGTTGGGCCCGGGCCCGCGTAATCCTGAATCCTTCCAACACATCATGTCTGGTACGTTGGTGATGGAAAATCTGTGAAATTCGTCAAATTTTGAAGGCCGAGTGTGCGCGGCGCTAAGGCGAGAGCCACATTTCGAAAAGGAGCCGCCCTCAATCCGTGACGCTCTTGTAATGTTTTAGGAGGAATGTGCGCCGCGCTCATGCCTGAGCCACATTTTGAAAACGACCCGCCCTCAATCCGTGAACCTCTTCAATTTTTTAAAACGAGTGTGCGCCGAGCTAAGACGAGAGCCACATTTTGAAAACGACCCGACCTCTATCCGTGAAGCAGCGGCAAATCTTAAATACGAATGAATGTGCGCCGCGCTAAGGCGAGAGCCGCGTTCTGAAAACGACCCGCCCCCAACCCGTGAAACTCTTTCAATTTTTTAGGACGAATGTGCGCCGCGCTAAGGCGAGATCCATGTTCTGAAAACGACCCGCCCTCAATCCGCGACGCTCTTGTAATGTTTTGGGACGAATGTGCGCGGCGCTGAGGCGAGAGCCACGTTCCGAAAACGACCCGCCCTCAATCTGTGAAACTCTGGGTTATTTGTAGAACGAATGTGCGCCGCACTAAGGCGATAGCCGCATTTTGAAAACCACCCGCCCTCCATCTTGGAAGCTGTTCCCAACTTTACAGTTTCAGAGTCATAATTGAATGAAGTCTCAGGCGAAACGCTGGCCCGGCCCGCCCTAAAAACTGGCCTCGGGGTGCGACAAGGAGATGTTATTTATAAGGAAAAGGAATGGAGGAGGAGAAGGAGGAGGAGAAGGAGGAGGAGGAGGAGCAGAAGCAGGAGGAGGAGGACGAGGAGGAGGAGGAGGAGGAGGAAGAGGAGGGGGGGGGGGAAGGAGGAGGAGGACGAGGAGAGGAGGAGGAAGGAGGAGGAGGAGGAGGAGGAAGGAGGAGGAGGAGGAGGAGGGAGGAGGATGGAGGAGCGAGGAGGAGGAGGAGGAGGAGGAGGAGGAGGAGGAGGGAGAGGAGGAGGTGGGGGAGGAGGCGGAGCAGGAGGAGGAGGGGGAGGAGGAGGAGGAGGAGGAGGAGGAGGAGGAGGAGGAGGAGGAGGAGGAGGAGGAGGAGGAGGGCATAGCCACTGTGCCAACTCTGGGTTGGACCTGGGCCTCGGGCCGGTCCACGGGTCCCCAGCAGGTGGTTGGCCTGCATGCAGGCGGCCGGCGTGCAGGCGAACGAGGTGAGTTACGCAACGGTAGCGCTCCCCTGGCGGCGGGCTGGAAGGGAGGAAGCGGGGAGAACGAGAAGGACCTGGAGGGAGGATCTGGAGGATCTTCTGCTGTCGCCGTGTACCTTCACATTTTGCAAGTATCTCCACCAGCTAGCGACTCCTGGAGCAAGTGCTCCAGGAGTCGCCTGGCTACTAGTTTGATCCCCCCCCCGGGCCGACCGGCCCTGGGAAGGGGATGGCGGCATCCGACGGATCCTTTCGCCTCCAAGCACCAGGCACCAGGTGGAGGAGGAGGCGGAGGACGTGGAGGAGGAGGATGAGGAGGAGGATGAGGAAGAGGAGGGCCAGAGTAAAGCCAGGACTCATTGGCGTTAACGCTCAGTTTGGGTCGGTCAGGATTTCCCAACGAGCGCGTGGCAGTGCCACTCTTCAGCTCCCAGGGCGTTGGTTCCGGTTTTGTGGCAGCACAGCTTTGCCTGAGCCTTCGTTCGCTCCGTTTGCGCTGTCAGGGGGGTCAAGAGAGAGCCTTGGGTGTTCGATCATGTGCCCCCGTTCGTAGGAAGGAGGAGAGGAGGAGGAGGAGGAGGAGGGAGGAGGGAGGAGGAGAGGAGGAGGAGGAGGAGGAGGGAGAGTAGGAGTAGTGATAGGGGGAGGTAGGAGAGAGGAGAGGAGGAGGAGAGGAGGAGGAGGGAGGAGGAGGAGGAGGAGGTTCGAACGCGCAGTAGCACCTGACTGCCGCGGGACGACCCCATGGGCAGACTGGCCTCGGCGGGGGGCAGGGCGCCGCCGCCCACCGCCGGGGCCCAGCACCCCGGCGGGGCCCGGGCGGGCGGAGCGGCGAGCGGGCCACGCCAGGGGGCGCCGCCCTCGGGGCTGCGGCGGCCGCCCTCGGGGCTGAGGGGCCAGGGGTCCGCTCCTCCGCCGCCTCCTCCCCCTCGGGGCTGAGGGGCCAGGGGTCCGCTCCTCCGCCGCCTCCTCCCCCTGCACCTCCTCCTCCTCCTCCGTCCTCCTCACTCCTCCTCCTCCCTCATCCTCCTCCTCCCCTCTCCTCCTCCTCCTCCTCCTCTCCTCCTCCTCCTCCACCACCACCTCCTCCTTCCCCTCCTGGCGCACACTCCAAGTCCCCAAGGCCGCACATGACGCGGAGGGACGGCGCGCGCGTGAAACTACCCTGCACCCAGCCCCTTGCCAAGCTCGTCTGGTCAGGTCTTCAGACCTGGGGGGAGGCGGCCATCCATGAGTTTGGACAGCACCTTCTTGCCCCAGTCTGTTGGGCGGTGGCAGGTGCCTTACAACCCTGCGCTTATCTTCGCACTGCTGTAAGCCCCACACTTGCGACACCACCAGAGTTCACGAGTACAAGACACATCGTGGCTCTGATGGATCTGGTGCTGCCGACCTGGGCAATGCGAGGCAAGCCACTCCAGCGTCCCACACTCTTTGGTAGGGCGCCCGCGGCAGACAATACACAATTTATACCCCCCCTTCTCGATCACGCTGTGTGTGGTCTCCTGCAGTGCTTGCTCAACGTTCGATTGACGCTGGGCCCTGGACGCTCGACTGCGGGCCACACGATCAGCTCTAGAGGTGGCCGAATATAGGGATGGGGTCTGGATAGCCACTTGCAGAGCGACTTCTGTCTGGCGCCTCTGCACGCGGACAGCTTTATTATCTATGTCGATTACCTGCTGGATGATATGCTGTGGGAGCCTGGCCATGCGCGCCCCTTCACTGGCACACTCATCCGCGGCCTGGTTGGCGGTAAAATCTTCCCGGGCCTCCTCCTCCTCCTCCTCCTCCTCCTCCTCCTCCTCCTCCTCCTCCTCCTACCGGGGGTCAGGGGCAGCGTTTGGCGGGGAGAGGCTCCCAAGGGTCGGATGAGGAAGAGGTACCTAATCCATACCGCCACCCTTGCCCAGCGTTCCCCCTCTTTGGGCCTCCTGGGAGGCCCTCGTCGCCTCCGCTGGGGGGCTCTGGCCGTGCCCGCGGTCTTGGGCGAGCCCGAGCCCGCGGGGAGCACGGCAGGTGCAGGCCAAAGCCAGGGGTTCGGGGCGGGCGGCGGCAGGCCGCACTCCGCGGCGAGGGTCGAGGGGTTCACTCCTCCGCCTCCGCCTCCTCCGCCTCCGCCTCCTCCTCCTCCTCCTCCTCCGCCTCCTCCCCCTTCTTCCCCCTCCTCCTCCGCCTCCTCCCCCTCTTTCCCTCCTCCTCCTCCTCCTCCGCCTCCTTCCATCCTCCTCCTCCTCCTCCTCCTCCTTCTTCTCCTCCTCCTCCTCCCCCTCCTCCTCCTCCTCCTCCTCTTTCTCGTCTTTCTCCTCCTCCTTCTTTCCTCCTCCTCCTCCTCCTCCTCCTCGTCTTCTCTCTCGCCCTGGCCGGCGCCGCGCCTTGGCGCGAGGTCATCCACGCGCGCGCCAAGCTCGGCGACATGGAGGCCGCGGAAGGTGGGCGGCGCTCGACGACGACGACGACGACGCCGACGCCGACGCCGACGGACGCCGACGCCGACGCCGACGCCGACGACGACGACGACGACGACGGCGGCGGCGGCGACGGCGACGACGACGACGACGACGACGGCGACGGCGACGGCGACGGTGACGGCGACGGCGACGGCGACGGCGATCCCCCGCGGTCCCCCTGGGCCCCCCTCGCGTGCCGCAGCCGTCGGGCTCCCCGCGAGGGGAGCTCGGGTGCCAGATGCGGGCGGATGCTGGCGAGCGCGGGTGTCGCGCAGAGGGTTCCGTGCAGAGCGCCTCTCGGGGCAGAGGTCCGCGGGCGCAGCGGCCGAGGGCACCTCCTGGGTTGCCCCATGCAGCCGCAGGTGCTGCACTGCTGGGAGGGTCGCGCTTCGCCCCTCTCGCGGTTCTGGGGCGACCGCCGCCTGCGGAGTCACTGCGGCCAGGTTGGGAGGTTGGGGTGATCAGGAGGGGAGAAGACACACAGGCACCAGTAATCGGCGACTCCCGAGGAAGAGATGAGAAGCTGTGGGAAGTGGGGGGGGAGACAAAACCCAGGAAATGTAGGAAAATATGGAGAATCCTGTTATTTGTGTGAGATGAGGGGATACAGGGCGGCGGGTTCTCGTGGCTGCCCAGGGATGCGACCCGAGGGTGGCATCTCGGGGTGTCTTGGCCAGGTCACTCGACGCCCTCAGGCGCCCGCCCGTCGGGTACCTTTTGGCCAGGCGGATCCCTTCTCCACAGCGTCGCACCCAGGCGCGCGCCCATACCATCAGAGCATGCCGCTCCCGTCCGCTTATCTTAGTCTTCTGGGTCCATGGCGCTCTTGCGCAGTTCCTGCCTGAGCGGCCCCGCGACGACCACTGATTGAGGATAAAATAGCCCCTAACCTCAATAACACGATGAAGACGTAGCCTGAAACTGAGGTCCCCGTCTTCGCATTGGGGATAACAACTCTGGGCGGTTGGGGTCGATAGATAGGATTCCCTATCGCCAGGGATCCTGGCCCCCCTAACTTAGGTCCCCTCCCAAAGGGTTAGGATGATGGGAATGTTTTCCACCACCACCACCATAAGTTGGAGGGGGAGGGGGTCCTCCTCCTCCTCTTCCTCCTCCTCCTCCTCCTCCTTCTCCACCTCCTCCTCCTCCTCCTCCTGTCCGTCCTCCTCCTCGTCCTCCTCCTCCTTCCCCCCTCCAACTTATGGTGGTGGTGGTGGTGGAAAACAGGCTCATCACAGGAGTTTTTATTGGGTTCATCAGCCACCGTGCCGCCGCTCCAGGCTCCCGCGGGGTCTCTCGCCACGCGGGGGAGCCCTCTCGTCGTCGGAGAGGCGTCTTGCCTGGACGGAGCTGTGAGTGTCAGGCGATCGCAAACATGGATCAAGGGGGCGTGGATTAGCGACGGGAACCGTTTCCATGGGCCATCGCGGATTTCCGCCGCCGAGCGAGGCGGCACCGGCCGCATTTTGGGGAGGCGCACCAAATCCATGGGTCGCGAATCCATGTTTGCGCGCTCCCGATGATGTCGCTCAGATCGCCCACGCGCGGTGGCATGCGGGCTCGCGCGGTGCGAGGGGGGCGGGGCGGCTTTCCCATTGCGCGGGGAGTTCCCGAGATAAGCCCTCCCTCTTCCTAAGGATCAGGAGGGGAAAAAACACACAGGCACAATTAATCGTCGATTTCCCAGAAAATATGGGAACATATGGGGAAGACAAAAACCCAGAAAGCATGGGAAAATATGGAGAATCTTATCATTTGTGTCTATTTATTTTTCGGTCCCAGGGCCCCTTCAAAGGAGCCTTCTTGACCCCCCCCGACTCGTTCCAAGAATCCCCCCCCCCCCCCTTAGTCTAATTTTTGGAGGCCGCTCCCCCGCAGCCATTCTGGCTCAAGAGTTGTGGAGGACGAGCAATGGAGGAAGCATGTTGCCAAATCATTTCCAGATGTCTAAAACATGGGTTAAGCATGTTTAAAACACGTAGAAAACATGTCTTAAGCATGTTTAGAACACTTCCGACATTTTAAACACATGTTTAGTTCGATGATAGGACTGTTAGGGTGTCCATAGTCGTGGCATCCACAACTTAAGAGCGTAGCCATTTCGGCTCAAGGGAGCGTTTGGGCGCAATCGACCGTTTGGGTTCCAAGCGCGACAGTGAGCTTGCAATCATCATCCTCACATTTCGGATCCGAATAGCTTGTCGGAGGCTGGCAGTTTGAACTTGCCGAGATGGCGAGCTCAGGAAAGCGCAGCACCGCACCATCAGGGCTCACCCCAGAACGGCTCAAGGCGAAGCACCAGGCACTCGACGATACCTCGGATGTGGATTTGGCCGACGCTGGCGAAATTACACCCGTGGGAAAAGAACCTCCGGCGTGGTTCAAGCAGTTCGAGCGTCGCCAGAACAAACAGTTCGAAACGATCAGTTAGGAGTTTTGCCAGGTGCGTAAGATGATCAAGGAGGTGAGGAATACTGCGGAGGAGGCAAAGGAAGTGGCGGAGGACGCGAACGATAAGTGTGGAGATCTTGAAGATGAGCTCCATAATCTCCGGGAGGACGTGGAATAATTATATATACATATATATATATAAAAGGAAGAATTACGTCTGACGATGGAAATTATGGTAGCAGCGGAGGTCAAGGAAGTTTCGGACAAGGTGTGATGGGGAGGGCATGAACATCGAGAAGGGGCAGAAAGGGAAGGATGTGGGAGAGGAGGGACTTGCAGGTCATCGTTGGGGGGGTCCAGCGGGACACGGATGCGGAAAACATCGTTTCGGCAATCGAGGGTTTCCTAAAGGTCGATTCGCAGCGCCACAAGGTCCAACAAGTTTCTACTCTCAGCGACCCCTCCAGCATCGGGTACATTCAGTTTGATTCGGTCGCTGCGGAAATCGGCTTCTACAAGAAAATCCAAAATGCCAGTAAGAAGACGCCTGAAGGAATATATTTGTGGCTCGCAAACAACAGGACATTTGAACAGAGGGTCTGGGACAAGACCCTAGGACTTATCAGGCGCCGCATCATCAACGGCCAGGGCGAAGCCAAAGAGGACGTCATCATCAATCGGAAGGAAGGTACAGTCAGCGTCAACTCCAATAAGGTTGCCTGGGTGAACGACGCTGCCAGCATGATCCTGGAGGGCGTGGCAGAGGGCGTGAACGGATTCGTAGTCACCAGCGTGACGACGTGGAAAAAACAACGAGAGGTGGCCGAACAATCATAGGAGTAGGGGCTAACAGAACGACAGCCCCTAAGTACCCGTAGAAGGAAATCGGCATCTACACGTTTATTTGGTTACTGTGGCGTGTGTCTTACAATTTTGATTTTGAACATCAATTTTCCCATGAGGTTTGACTGCAGACTTGAAGCGCTTTTCCAAGAATTGAAGGGACGTTGCCGGGACGCCATTTTTTCTTTAACGGGGACTTGGCGCGAAGAAGCAAACTGTTCGCCACGGAGGGCAGCCCGCGTGGTTCGGCAGCGGCGGGAGCAGAGGGAAAAACGGCGCCGGCATTCTCTTGCATAAGAAATGGAACCGCAAGTCTTTCGATGCAGTGTGCGATCGAGTTGCCGTCGTCGATGTGGCGACGAATGGTGCCATTATTCGAATCCTCGGCGTGTATATGCCGCATTCAAGGATGGGGGACTGTCATGTGGAAGCTGTGTATGTGCGCTTGGGCTGCGTTTGGCAATCTAATGGGGACTCAGGGCCACGACGTATAATTGCCAGTGGTTTCAACGTAGAAGTGGGCCCGTGCAGCGGCGAGGACGACAGCGACATCTTAGGGCCAACCCTAATTCGACGTCGCACGGCCCGCGGGGAGTGGCATCTGCATTTCTGTATTCTCCTTGGTCTGGTGCTGGCTAGTTCTTCCGATACTGTGGGAGCGGATGAACTTTGGACTTGTTCAAATCAGGATAGTCAGAAGCAGCTTGGATTCATATAGGTGGATTCTCGTGTCGAGTATGATGTGGTCTTTTGCCGTGTGTGCGAGCGGCCAGATACTCGCTCTGATCATCGAGCTGTCGAGCTTCGTATCTCTATTCATGTGCCAGAGTTGACGTTGGGCAGTAACATCAACTGGCATGGAACCCGGGCGTGGACCCAGAGAGATTTTGCTGTGTGTTCAATGAAAAGTTCGTGCACCAACCAACGGCAAGCCATGTTATATCTGATAGAACAGAGGCGCTGAAAAGCTGCATGGTAAGCGCTTTGGTGGAGGTTCTTCCAGACAGAGCCCGTGGGCGCGCGCCCGACGACGCCGACCAGGAGCTGCTACAGTCGCTGATTGCAGAGCGGCGCCGCATTCGACGACGCCCAGGTTTGAGTGCGCAAGAGAAGAAAACGCGTCGATTCGATATCAGCAAGAGCATAAAGAAGCTGGTCGAACGAACGCTCAATTCGAAGCGGGGGGCACACAGCAGCAAGGTATTGGCAGATGTCCGTGGGGTTTCGGGGCTTGCAGCAATAGGGTGCCCCAAGAAGAGAACGCGCCGCGGCTATTGAAGATGATTCGGGGGCAGAATACGTAGACCGAAGCAGCGTTTCGGAAGTTCTTGTGAGATTCTAGGAGAAGCTGTGCGCAAGGCGCCAGCGCACACTTGGAGTCTGCGCCTGCGCTGCAGAAGTTCGCCCGCCATTCGTTTCGGTTGAGTTGGGGCGGTCTTTGAAATCTATGAAATGTGGCAGGCGCAGAGATGAGTCTGCGATTGCAGCGGAGATGCTGAGATCGCCCAGTAACGTTTTCAGCCAGGCCGTTCTTGATTTGTTCCATAGTGTATCGAAGCCCAGCGCAGAAGTGCCAGCAACAACGTGGACGATAACGAGGCTTGTGGTCATATTTAAGAAAGGGGTCCCCTTGCTCACGGAGAACAGCAGGCCGATCGCGGTGCTGCCTATATTGAACAAGCTGTTTGCACGTATGCTATGTGATCGGCATCAATCTGCAATCGTCGCAACGCAGAGCCCAGGCCAGGCTGCGTTCAGGAGTGGCTACTCGACTGTAGACCATTTGCTAGTACTTGCATTACTCATTGAAGGCTTCGCAGAGTGGACTCAGCAGTTGTGGGTGGGCCTCGTAGACTTCGAAAAGGCTGTCGACGCTGTCGAACATTCCGCGCTCTGGGAAGTTTTCCAGTCCTTGGGGGTGGGCGCAACTTATATTTGATTGTTGCAGAGGCTGTGCCACCGCCAAGCCGCAGTGGTTGAGGCGTGGGGGGGGGGGGGGGGGCCCGACCTTTTATTTCGCGGTGTCAAACCGGGTGATCCACTTGCTGCGGTGCGATTTATTGCTGCGATAGAAGGGTGCCTTCGCGCGTTGGAAAAAGATGGCGCGGGCTGAATGAGCGCAGGGCCGGGCAACGTTGCGGCTTTGTTGTCGGCTTCGCGTCGGGCCTGCTCACCAATTTGAGGTTTGTTGATGGGGTGCTGCTCCTGGCATGCAGCAGGGCTGATGTCGTGAAAATGCCGCGGGGCTCGTCGCGGGGGGCTGACAAATGCGGCCTGGCAGTGCATTCGGGAAAAACGAAAATCTTGGCACATGCCGCAACTAAGTTTCTTAGATCAGTGCAGATGTTTGGCGAGAGCGTTGAAATCTTGATGCGGGGGGAGTCTGAGCGGTGCTTGGGCCGCCAACTGTCGCTGCGTGAATATCATGGCGTGGAGTTTACGCGCCGTTTATCTTCGGCGTGGAGAGCCTTCGCACAATTCAAGCATGTGCTGTGCTCGCGGTCATGCACGCCGCGGAAGCGGTTGCGTCTGTCTGAGAGCGTTGCCACCCCGGCTGCGCTGCATGGGTGTGAGTGCTGGACATTGGATTCTCTTTCCAGGGACAGACTAAACATTGCGAGGGGGAAGATGCTTCGCAGCATGTTCTGGACAACGAGGGGCGTCACGGAGTCGTGCGTCCATTACATCCGGCGTTCCACGGAGGTCGTGGAGGCCCACTGCGCAAACGCCAACATCAAGAGCTGGGTTGACCTTCGGCGCAATCGCAAAGCATTGCTGGCCGTCCGCGTTTTTTTCTGGGCCCGGAACACAAGTGGTGCAATCTGTTTTTGATTTGGAAGCCGTGGTTCAGAAGGGACGCCAAACGATCTGCCGGCAGACGCGTCTGAGATAGGTGGGTTCGTTGAATGCGTGCGTTTTCCCCGTTGCCTGTCTCACCAATATTTGTTTTGCCCGATCGCGCGTGCACGGTCTGCCCCTCAGGGGGCCGCTCCAGCTACCAGAGCAGGTGCGCAGAGTTCCTGTCCTGTCTTGTCCTGTCCCCATCGTGCCTCCGCCCTGGAGCATTCCGCCAGCAGGTGGGCAGCGTCTTCGCCAGCCTTGGCGCGCCAGTTGTCCGCGCAAGGTCGCGCGTAAGCGCCCTCGTCTCCAACGCTCACCGAGCGCGTTCCACTATTCGCAGAGTGCATGTCTGCTTCCGGGTAAGTTATCGTAGATCCCCCTCGGCGGATTCAGGTCATTTGCAAGTAGTTACTTTGTGAGTGGTGAAGCACGCTCGTCTAAATGCAGCGTGCCGCGCTGGCGGCCCGCGTCAGCCACCGCGTAAGGTCGCTACGCCATCTCGCGTAAAAGCCCTTACTTCTCGTCGCCCAAGTGGGAGTTGGTAGGCAATCGTTCGTCGGAGTGGCAGGGTGCACGAGCGGTAGAATTAGCGCCTGGAACAGTGGAGGCAACTCGGCTGCGCCTGTCGAGACCTCCCGTGCAAGTGTCGCCTCGATTCGGTCTGCTCCTTGCAGGCAGTCTTGGATTCTGCGCACGGTTGGAGGTCCCGACCATCCTGTGGTGTGGGGTGCTTGCTGTGAAAAGAGAACGCCCCCTTCCCTTCCACCTCCCTTCCTCCCTCCTCCCACCCCTGCCTCCGCCTTCCGCGTGTCCCTTCGGCACGCCCCTCACACGTTTCGTGGCCCCATAGGGAGCTTCACCGAAGGCCCCACTGACAGCGCCCGCATGCGGCTTCACCCCTATTTCGGTTGACCTTCACACGTTTCTTTACCCCGCAGTGACAGCGCCCGCTTGCGCACCCTTCACGTGTTTCGTTGCACCATGGGGAGCTCCACTGAAGGTCCCATCGACAACGCCTGCGTGCGGTTCCACCCCGCATTTCGGCGCACTCCTCACGCGTTTCGTGGCCCTGCGGAGAGTTATGCCGAATCCCCAATGGCAGCGTCCGCTCCCGTTTCGGCACAGCCGTCACGCGCGTCGTGGCTTCCAAGGGAGCTCCACCGAGGACGATACTTACAGTTGCGTTACCCACAACTGCATCTGGTTGGGTCCTTCGTCCGGTTAATTACTCCCCTGTGTGCCCCCCAGCCTTTTCTGCTGATACTATGCCTCCTGCGCGTTGTAGCAGAGGCGCTCGCGGGCAAGTTGCTTGCACTCTCATGGCTCGCGTCTCTAGAATACACTGCGTCCTGCTCTTCCTATCGCGCCTCCTCGTCCACGTCCTGATACTTTTGCTGCCCCTCGTCCTCGTCCACCACCTCTTTCACCGCAGCAGTCGCCACTCTGCTGCCTCGCGTTTACTTTGTGATACTCGCGGCACGGCTGTGCACGAGTAGTTTCGCGGTTTGACCTGTGGGCTAAGGAGGATGACGAGGAGCAGGAGGAAGAGGAGGAATGAGCGAATGGTCGATTCGGTCCATTGCGTGAGCATCCTTTATTGTGGTGCTTGCACGCCCAATTGTATGTTGCTAGCGATCCCGCGAGAGGTATACCACTGGCCAAGCGGGGCCGCACAGGAGGTCGAGGGCAGCGTTGGCTAGGGCGTTCCATCTGAACGACGCACAAGGGGAGTCGGCTGTTCGGACATTCGCGCGTACGCTAACTGCGTAGAGTCGCGCCTGGGCGCTCTCTTCTCTGCGTCGTGTGCCGCGTGAGCGGCCTACGTAGGCTGTCGCGTGAGGTCGCCACTTTCTCTCGAGTATGGCCCCCTTTCCTCTCGTTGTTCTGTTGCTGCTAGTTCCGCCCCCCCATCCTCGGTCTATCCGTTTCCCCTATTTTGCGGGAGGGGTCTGGGGTACTCACCGATGGTTGAACGCATGTATTTCTGGAATCCCAGATGCCATTCCACATTTAGTCGGCTTCCCGTTTCAAGCACTGAACGGTTTCTTTCTTCCCTCCTCTTGAGGGGGTTTGCGGTGACCCAATCATCTTCCAATTGTTGACGCTTCGCTTGTCCCCACCAGCCC
>CAUYUJ010002696.1:53900-86885 GCA_963575745.1 Prorocentrum cordatum
CGGGAGCGTTGATTTTGTCGGGGCGGCGGTTTTCGGCGGCGAGGAGGAACACCGCCTCGAGTAAGAGAGGAGGAAGCATCGAGCGGGACCCGTGGTTTTGTCGGGACGGGGGCTGTCGGCGGCGAGGAACAACACCGTCCCGAGGAAAAAGAGAGGACGTCTCGAGCGGGAACGTTGTTCTTGCTGGGGGCGGCGCCAATTCAAAAGACAGTTGGCCGCCAGTCCAGCGTAAAACGGAAGGAAGTCTCAGGCGGGAGCGCTGATTTTGTCGGGGCGGCGATTTTCGGTGGCGACGAGGAGCAGCGCCTTGAGTAACAAAGTGAGGAGGCCTCGAGAGGGAGCGTTGTTTTTGCTGGGGGCGGCGCCGATGAGAGAAAGACTAGCGCGCCAGTCCAAGGTAAAACGGAAGGAAGTCTCGAGCGGGAGCGCTGGTTTTGTTAGGACGGCGGCTTTCGGCGGCGAGCAAGACCACCAGCCCTGAGTAAAAAAGGAGGAAGTCTCGAGCGGGAGCGTTGTTGTTGTTTGGGGGCCGGTTTTGGCGGTCCCCAAACTCGCTCGAGCGTGAGCCTCATTTTCGATGAACATGTAGCCGGCACTTCGGCGAGAGCGCAAGGGCGCCTGTAAGGGTTCCAACATTAATAACTGTTTAGTAATTATCTTTCAACAGCGACAGCACCAACACCAACACCAACAACACCATCAACAACAACAACGCGATCACCAACAACAACACCAACACCAACACCAACACAAACACAAACACTAACACCAACAACAACAGCAACAACAACAACAACCATGCTACAACCATAATCCAAACCACGGGTTCCCACTTCAGCCACGCACCCAGGGACACTGAATGACTGTTCGGCCCCCTCACTCTGATAAGTGGTCAACATAGTCTGCCTGCCCCCTGGCGGCGGGCGCGCGGATCTACGCCTGTGGCCGGCGGGGCGACGTGGAGAAGGCCGAGTCATGGGTGGCCGAGGCTGCTTTCCTTCCAGGGGGAGTAGGAGGAGGAGGAGGAGGAGGAGCCTCGTCGTCCTCCCCTCGCGGCCCTTCGCCGCTGCCCGACGCGGCTGGCACCGCGTCCTCATCGGGTCGTTTTTCTTCTCCGCCTCATGCCCGACCACTCGTCCTTATAGACAAATCCACTTCGTCTGACCACCAGACGTGTTGGTAGGGCGGGTTTGGTGTTTCGCCAGCGATCTCCTCTCTGTTTATGACCCCGAGCCTTTCCAACATTTCAACTGGCGCGCGGATGGAGTCGGGTGGCTGCCAAACTGTGGCCCTCGCCCTACCACCGCGCGCCTTCGTTTCAAACGTTTCCAACAAGTTGTGAGGGTGGGCTGCGCTTCCTCTTCAAGGTGCAACTCTCGGCGCTCGCGCCACGCGCACTCGTCCTAGCAGCTCCCAGCAGCGCCACTGATGGAGATTAGCTTCTCTTCAAACTGCAACTGTCGTTTGAGACTTTGTAATTGTCTTCTGGCCAGAACACGCATACTCACTTACACACACACTTACACACTCGCACACACACACACACTTCACTCACGTACACGCACTGACACGCATTCTTGCACTTACACGCACACACACGCACACGCACACATACACACACGCACACACGCGCACACACGACAAACATGTGCAACAGCTAGACGAGTGGAGGGCGACTCCCTTTCCTATCGCGCCTCTTGCCTGGGACTTCCTCAGGCGTTGTGACCGGGCGTTTCGGGCCGGAGAACGTTTGCGCGGAACGAGGGCGGCTGTTTCTCAAAGCGGGGCCCCCGCTGGACTTTTCCTATCGACTCCGTGCTCGTGCCTGGGCCTCGCTGCCGCCTCTCATCATGCAGGAGCAGGAAGCGGGGCCCTCGCCAGGGATGGCAGGATCGTAGGGGCGCCCGTCTCTCTCGAGGGGGTGGCACCCCCCGCAGCGGGGAGCACACGCTTCTCTCTTTGGTCGGGGCCTGTGGGGAAGAGGCTCGGGGCGGTTGGGCGTGCTGCAGCACCTTTTCCTCCTGCGTCCCCTCTCCTCGTCGCCCTCGTCCTCTCTCGTCCTCTCCCCGCCTCCGTGTCCACCTCCCTCGCCTTCCCTGCGGCGCCCTCCGCCTTCTCCTCCGGCTCCTCCCGCTCCGCACCCCCCCCTGTGGACCGCTGCCGTGCCGCTCGTGGCGTCGGCCACTGAGCCCGGGACCTGCTGCCCCGCCGTGCGCTCTGCCTGTGCTCCGCGTCTGGCATCCGTCTCGGGCTCGGGTTGGCCGATCCCGCCTCGCGCTCGGTTCCTTCTCTTGCTGCCTCTCGTCTGTGACCCCGAAGGCCCCGTCGCGCGTATTTTTGCGGAGGACGACCAATGGAGAGGAAGCGTGTTGCCCAATCATTTCCAGATGTCTGTAAGGAACAACTTGTGCACCAGGGGGGGAGGCCCATGATTGATCATCGTGGTTGCGTATGTGTTTCCACATACATGTGCGCCCGTGTGCCAACACGAGATGCTATCCTCTCACTCTGCCCGCTGCCTGTTCCCATTTGAGCTCAGGCACTCGGCCGATTTTGAAGAGCAGTTGGGCGCAGATGCTGGCCCTTGGGCCGTGCGCCCTCGACGCCGCGCGGCGGCTGGTCAGCAAGGTGCTTCACATGACCCTACACCCTGGACCCTGAGGGCCTAAGAATACCCACAGACCTCGATACCCAGGGAACCTCAACACCCAGAGACCCGCGGTCCCTACGTAAGACCATGGGTCCCCAAGGCCATGAGACCCTAGGATCACAATATCCTAACACCATAAGACCCTGTGACCCGCGGGCCCTAAGCGCGCTAACGCCAAACTGCTCCAAATAACTTGGGACACTGTGGCCCAAAGGCCCTTACAGATCCCCCACTTTTTACCCGCGACATTTTGGACCTCTTCCGGGGCCTCCCGGGCTTCCGCCCCGCCGCTCGAAACAGCTCTGGAGGCCACCTAACAGCGACCAGAGCGGCCTGATAGGGCCGAAGATGCCCGAATATCTTTGAAGAAGGCTCAAGAAGCCCCAAAAACGTCCTAAGAAGGTTTCAAGATGCGCCCCCAGAGGGCCCAGGGAGGCCAATATTGTCTGATTCGTGGGAACTTGCATTTTTTGCATCTTCGCACTTTGGGTTTTGACAGCGTCGAAAACGGCCCAAGAGACCCCAAACATTGCCCCAAGACGGCCCCAGAGGCCCCCGAGAGGGCCCCAGGACGGCCCAAACGAGCCCCAAGACGGTCCAAGAGGCGCCTGAAACGGCCCAAGAGGGCCTCCGCAACCATTTGGCCCAGGCCGTTCTAGCTCCAGAGCCCATGTGGATTCAGGCTCCCTTCTCTGGGAAGGCGGGGCCTCTTCCCCGAGCATCGCCAAGGACGGCATGCCAGGCTCGTAGGCCCGTGCCTCGCCGTGCGGAAGAGGTAGCATGGCCAAGCCTGACGCGAACTACTGCAGGCTATACCAGCGCAGTGAGTGCCTGAGGGGCAGTGAGTGCCCGATGCTGCACGCCGTGCACCTGACGACGGGCGCCGCGCCGGCGCACTCCCAGTCAAGCCAGACAAGGCGTGATGACATCAGCGAGGGCTTCTCCATGGACAGCAGCAGCGAGGACAACTGGACGTCGAGCTCTGGCAGTCGCAGCTGGGCGGACATGTCCGAGGGCCTGTGGACCGTCCAGCGAGCCGGGCTGCCGCGCACCCGGCCTGCAGCCGAGCCCCCCCGTGCCTGGTCCGCCAGGGCCGCCTCGTCCCGCGATGAGTTTCCATCCTTCGACGAGCGCATATCTCATATCCCCGAGTTCATGCCCAGCGAGTCGCGCGAGAACGATGCGGCCGGCTACAGCCACAAATCCAAGTCGGCCATTCGGCGGAGGCAGCGGCAGATGACCGTCAAGTGGGCTGCGATGAGGGAGGTCAACAGCACCATGTCTTTGCCGGTCATGCATGCACTGAGCGGGATGCCATCGTCGCTGCCACCCGCTCGATATTCGCCGCGGACCGAGTCGGCTTCGCCAGAGAGACCTCCAGCCCCAGCGCCGTCGCCGAGGCGGCCTCGGCGCATGGATGACCACGACCCTGGCGACTCCTGCGACGACGGCCATGCGTTCGAGAACACGAAAGTCTCGTTGTGACATCGGGGTCGCGCATATTTCAACCAGGCGCCTGGAGACGGCAAGCTTGGGGATTCCAGTTTGATTCGGCCAATGCCAGTTAGCCTTGCCTCTCCAGATGTCTACTAGGTCATTCTGAGTTTGGCGGCCATATCTCACGGAACCCACTGCCAAGTCAGAGATTGACCATTTTTTTTTACAGAATGGCCACGATCGTGCCCACATTGTTTCCAACATGTTCTTCCGCAAATGTATAAGTGCATTTGCGTTCTACGCGATCCTACGCCCTGGGAGTTGCGAAGCATTGCTTCGGCATTGCGTGCACTGGATGATTCCAAATAATCTCATACCCCAAACAGTAGTTTTTTTGTTTTTTTTTTTTTTTTTAAAAAAATTTGGAGTAGACAACGCAGTAACATGCCCAGCGGCCACTACGCTGCCGCTACGCTTTCACTTCGAGTCCTCCTTACTCTCTACCAGCATCATGTTTTCCATTCTGGAGAGCTGGGCTCTCCGCAACCTTGATTTCTCCACTTACCCAAGTGAGTGCAGTGCTTAGTGCAACAACCGCAGCTGGCGTCCACAGGCGGCGAACACATTGTGCAGCGATTAGTGCAGTGCTTAGTGTTTGGCGTCCACAGGTCGGCGAACACATTGCCTTTCGGAATAAAAACGGCCTACGAGGGCCCCAAGAGGGATCCAAGAGTGGGAACTCCAACTGACATTTCGAGCCCTTTGCTCCCAGTGGGCCCCGGGCCGCCAGCAGGCCCCCAAGAGACCCCAAACAGCCCCCAGAGGGCCACACAAAACTTCAGAAATCGCTCCATGAGGGGCCCGAGACGCATGCCAACATAACCCCGAATCACATGTAATTATTCAAGGATCCCTTGGCCCACAACTCAGGCACAGCAGCAGAGTGGACCGAAGGCCATACATGAGCAAGCAACTGGCTTAGCGACGGACCCATCCCTGTGCAGTCATGTGCAGCGCAGGGCGCGGGTCTCTGGGGAAGACCCCGTGCGGGACATGCTCCGACATATCGGCGGGGGGACGACGCGCGAAGCTTTGCAAATTGGTTCCATAAGTAAGGTGGAGCTCCTTTTTGGGCATGGTTCGCGCGGCGGGTGTGCCGACATGGGCGGAGGGGCGCTGTGCAAACCTTGTCTCTGGGCCTGTACACTGTAGGCGATGCTTAAGAAAACCTAAATTTTCGTCCAGAGTCTCGATTATTCTTAACTTTTCCATGTAAATCCCAAGATGTTGATAGAAGTTCTGGGTTTTTATTCAAATTCTGAGACTATGAATTTCTTAACCCATGATTTCTTAAGCATTTCGCAGGGTGTAGGCGGGGGGGCGGGATGCAAGCCTTGACTCTGGGGCCGTCCGTGGAGCTGCTTGCGGGCCTCGATCCGTGCGAGAGGTGTGACGAAGCGAGCGGGGCGACGCTACGAGTCTTCCCTCTGGTGCCGCAGATGTAGTCACCTGCGGGGCACGATCCGCGTGAGGGGCGTACCACTGTGCGAACCTTGTCTCTGGGGACGTAGGTGGAGCTCCCTGTCGGGCGCGATCCCTGTGAGTGGTGTGCCGATATGGGCGGGGGGACGCTGAGCCAAGCCTGTCTGTGGGGCCGTCGGTGAAGCTCCCTGAGGGGCACGATCCGCGTGACAATACATGTCCTCCGATGCCGAACACTTGAGTCTACAACTAGAGCTTGCTAGAACCTAAGCGCGCGCGAAGCGCGCCCGTGGTTCTAGTACTCGTATGTCCGTTTGCGTCCCATCTCTCTATCTCTCTCTGCCACCGCCCTTCTTTCGTCCACCCCGATTGTCGAGCGCGCTCGAACTGACATCTGACACTGTGCTCTGAACATCCCGGTTCAGGCGGAGTTGCGCGGTCTGAGCGCCAGGGTCACGACGTACACCGCGCTCGTTGACGCCTGCGCGAAGTGTGGCGATGTTCCAAGGGCGGGCCAGGGGGGGGTTACACGCTTGCAGAGGTACGGTACGAGGGTTCGTGGCGCCTCCACGCAGTGCGAATGCTGGCGCGGGCCGTTCAGGATACAATGCCCTCGTGGTGCCAGCCGCGGGCTCTGGCATCCACAGAAAGCAACCCACGGCGCGGAATCGGTACGGAAGGCAGGGTCGACAGCCTTTGGAGACCGAGAGCGGAGATCCTTCAATGTAGTCAGGCCGCACAGGAAGGGTGAGCGATTTTCCAAGATTACCCTTGCATCCTTCCCCTTCGGCCCATCATTGGCCGCTTTTGCTGGGCGCGCCCCACCCGCAAAGTGTCGACATAGCCTTCCAAGGTCCCCGCATCCTTATCGTGCGTCCTTAATTGAACGGGTTGGCTGCACAGTGGTTCACACCGAATCATAAACAGTGGCCCGCGTCGTCAATTCATAAATTTGACATCAGCGTGAAGGTTGCTACAGCTTTGCATCTCGCTTTTCCTCATGCTCGCCCTCGTTCCCTTTACTTACCCGCTTATGACCTTTGGGGCGAAGCTTCATACACTCTTGTACGGAGGTGGCAGGGAGCACTCGAGTCGGCCGCTATTGGCCTTGGGCGCGCACAGCAGAACAGAACAGCTTTTGCACAGCGAACCTTGTGCACCCAGCACGAGTCCCTGTGAGCGGAATCCAAGGCGACTGTGGACCAGAAGCTGACCGAACGCATCTCACGATTTTCCCCAGCATGGTCAAATGTGCCATTTCTGCAATGGACATCAGTTGAAGGTAAGGCGAACCTGCTTGTGCACTTGCGAGTTAGCACGGGCTGATTCGCAATCGAAGCGCAGGGGTGGACCGAGACGGTGTTTTGGCGATTTCGTGGGCCGCTTTCGTTTCGACTTCGTTTTGCGGTACAGGCGGATTGAAGACAAACCGAATGAAAACGAAAACACAACGAAAGCAGAAAACACTGGTTAGGTCAAGCCCTGTCGAAGCGTATCCAGTGGCCCTCGTCCCCTTCCCGCCGCCGTGCTCGGGCCGCGAGCACGAGGCCTCTTCGATGCCTCTTGGGGCCTCGCTGTATTGGGACCCTTTTTTGGGGGCCTGCTGGGGGCCTCTTGGGCCTCGGGGTGCATCTTTGGGGCACCTTTGGTACATCTTTGGGGCCCCCGGGGCCCTCCTTGGGGCCTCTCAGGGGCTTCCTGGGGGTCCGCCACCGGCAGCACAGTTCGAGCTTCCCCCCCTCCTCCTCCTCCTCCTCCTCCTCCTCCTCCTCGGACTCCTGCTCCTGCTCCTCCTCCTCCTCCTCCTCCTTCTCCTCCTCCTCCTCCGCTCCCATGGGCCCCTCTTTGGAGCTTCTTGGGCACCCCTTGGATGCCTCGGGGGCCCTCTTGGGAGGGTCTCCAGGGCCTCCTCTAGCGGCCGAAGCGCCCGGGAATGTCTCGACTATACAGAAGCATTTCCTCTTAGCAGCGCTCGCATTTGGAGGCTCTTATTTTCTCAAGTGACCGACGCAAAACAACGGGGTGGTCTGCACCGACATCGGCGCGCAAGCTGCCCGCGTAAGCTCGCGCGTAAGCGCCCTCGCTTCAAGCGTGTCGTGCCGCGCTGGCGGCCCGCGTAAGCCGCGTAGGGTCGCTAAGTCATCTCGCGTAAGACCCGTTTTTGAGCGTCGCTCAAGTTATTTCCGCAGAAGGTTTCCACGCACCATCCTGAAATCGGGCCTGTCCCTCTACAGGAATAATATTCCAAACTAGTTCAAAAATAGGCTGGGGACTATTTTTTCAGTCTTTGGGGGCATTTTTGGATTATTTTTGGGGTATCTTTTATGTCTCGTCCAAGATCGGCCTGTAGGGGGACAGGCCCGACTTAACACCACACCCATTCGGATGCAACTCCTTTGGAGATCAAATTCTGATCTTGCCCTGGTCCGAAATCCGGCTTAATCTGGCTTGCTCCCGCTTAATCCCGCCTAATCCCGCTTAGTCCCGCTTGCTCCGGTTTAATCCCGCTTAATCCGAGGCCCACTCCGGCGTGACAGCTCCCGAATGCGGCTTAATCCTCCTAACTCAGACGAAGCCTCCCAGTAGTTGCCTCCTGACCCCATGCCTGGCCAGGGCCAATCTTGGCCCCGGGACGCCGTGCGGGCCCTCCCAGCCTCGGCGAGGGACGGCGTGCACACCGTGGCAGGGCCCCGGAGGGCCCTGGCCACATGCATGACGGTGGCGTCTGCAGGTGGCGGCCCCTGCCAAGAACCACCCCGCGTGCCTCCAGGGTGCCCTGGGTCTCTTCAAGAAGCCCAAGACTCCTCTTCTTCCTCCTCCTCCTCTTCCTCCTCCAGCGTCCTCCCCCCTGTCCTCCCCCACTTCACACAGCAGGTAATCACAGGGAGGCTCCGCGCCGTCTTTCGGCGGGAGCCCAGCCTCCAGCGTCTGCTCAGGTAGGCGGAGACCAGGACTGCGCCCTCCGCGGTTGGGGCTCCTCCTCTCCTCCTCCTCCTCCTCCTCCTCCTCCTCCTCCTCCTCCTACTTAAACGGATTGAGGTGTCATTAAGCGGATGCCGATGTGGTGAACATCTGGCCCAACCATCGAGATCCACCGGGTCTCGATGGCTTCGCTGTGGAAGGCGTGTCGCTCCCGCACCAAAAGTCCACGGATCGTCCTGGGGCCTCGGGGCTGGGCTTCTCGTGGAAGGCCTCTTGTGGACTGGCCGCCACTGCGCTCTCCTGTTGGCCCTTACGAATCGACACCAGTCGACGCCAACCGACGCGTATCATTGCCTTCCGCTGCAGAGCTCTTTGCCTCTATTCGGCGTCGCCCCAACCTGCTCGTATTATGCGTGCGTGGCCCCCCCCGGGGGCGACGCGCGCGCTGAGAAATCTTCGAGTGTGTGCGCCGTGGCGGGCGCTTTCGGGCCGCGCCGCTCGGGAGACGATGTGCTGCGCGATGGGTGCGCTACGTGACCGGGTCGGAGGCGTGCCTCCAAGGAGGACGCACCGTCTTAGCGTGTCTCTGTGCGTCCCATACACTTTCCCTGCGCTGCCGGGCTCTCCGCCCGTCGCCGACCGCGGCCGCCCGTGGGCGCGCCTGAGAGGGCGCCCCGCGCGCCCCCCCTGGGCCCTCCGCCACGTCGCCGCGCTTCGCGGGCGCCCGCGCTTGGTCGGCAGGCGCTGCCGAGGCCCTCGCCCGGGGATGCCCCCGTGGGCGCGCCCCGTGCGCTGGCTGCACCGCGTTGGCTGGCGCGCGCCCCACAGCTCGCACCGCATGGATTTCAGAGGAGGAATCTATCCCGGCAAAGCAACCCAACAGCGATACGTATAAGCACATCTGGAAGAATTCCCCTTCAGATTCAGGTGAGAGTCCAGTTGTAGAATTCTGCTGTTCTCGCAGTCGCAGTCGCATTCGCAATGACAGTCGCAGTGGCAACGGCCTTAGGATCCAATGGAATCCTAAGGATTCCTAGGGATTCCTACGGATGCCTCAGCCTGCCTCAGTTTCAGCCTCAGCCTCAGCCTGACTCGGATTGCCTCAGCCTCAGCCTCAGCCTGCCTCGGCCTCAGCCTGCGTCAGCCATAGCTTCAGCCTGCCTCAGCCTGAACCTGCCTCAGCCTCAGCCTCAGCCTCAGCCTCAGCCTGCTTCGGCGTGCCTCAGCCTCAGCCTCAGCTTGCCTCGGCCTCAGCCTGCCTGGGCCTCAGCCTGCCTCAGCCTCCCCTCCTCCCCCCCCCGTCCCCCCCCCCTTCAGCCTCACCTTGTCTCAGCTTCGGCCTGCCTCCGCCTCATCCTCAACTTCAGCCTCAGTCTCAGCCTCAGCCTGTCTCGGCCTGAGCGTGCCTCGGCCTCAGCCTCAGCCTACCTCAGCCTCAGCCTGCCTCAGCCTCTGCCTCAGCCTGTCTCAGCCTCAGCCTGCCTCAGCATCAGCCTCAGCCTCAGCCTGCCTCGGCTTGCCTCGGCCTCAGCCTCAACCTGCCTCAGCCTCAGCTTCAGCCTCAGCCTCAGCCTGCGTCAGCCCCAGCCTGCATCAGCCTCAGCCTCAGCCTGCCTCAGCTGCAGCTTGCGTCAGCCTTAGCCTGCCTCGGCTTGCTTCAGCCTCAGCCTCAGCTTGCCTTGGCCTCAGCCTGCCTCAGTTTCAGCCTCAGCCTCAGCGTGCTTCGGCTTGCCTCAGCCTCAGCGTCAGCCTCTCAGCCTCAGCCTGCCTCAGCCTCAGTCTCAGCCTGCCTCAGCCTCAGCCTGCCTCAGCCTCAGCCTCAGCCTGCCTCGGCCTCAGCCTGCGTCAGCCTCAGCCTCAGCCTGCCTCAGCCTCAGCCTGCCTCAGCCTCAGCCTCAGACAGCCTCGGCGTGCCTCAGCCTCAGCCTCAGCCTGCCTCGGCCTCAGCCCGCCTCGGCCTCAGCCTGCCTCAGCTCGGGCATTCAAAATATGGCACAGGACTGGTGCTATAGGAACACAAAGATCACGAAGTGGCCCACAGTTGGCTCCGGGCAATCAAAATATGGTACAAGAGTGGTGTTTTGGGAACACGAAGAACACGAAGTGGCCTACAGTTGGCTCCGGGCATTCAAAAATGTGGCCTGGGAGTGGTGTTCTGGGAGCACGAAGAACATGAAGTAGCCTACAGTTGGCTCCGGGCATTCAAAATGTGGCCTGGGAATTGTTTTCTGGGAGCACGAAGAGAACACGAAGTGGCCTACAGCTGGCTCCGGGCATTCAAAATGTGGCCTGGGAGTGGTGTTCTGGTTCAAAATGTGGCCTGGGAGTGGTGTCTTGGGGAGTCCCCGGATCTCCCCGGATTCCCGCGGCACCCGCCCGGCATCTGCCCAAACCCCCCTGGGGAGTAATGGTCGGGGGCGGAAAAGGAGGAGACCTACTTCGGCCTGATCAAGAGCTTCCTTTTGAAACCACTGGATTACGGGCACCGCCACGAGGGGACCTGGTCGTGGCGGAAATGGTGCTTTTCTTTTGAAACCACTGGAAGCCTATCAGTCGTCGCTGCAAGGTAAAAACGTGCCCCTGCTGCTGCCCTTCCCCCGTTTTTTACACTCTTGGGGGCCTCCCGGGAGGCCCTCGGGCCTCCCGGGAGGCCCTCGTCGCCGCCGCTGGGTTCGCTTCGAAGTTCGAAGCAGAACGCACCCTGGGACAAGTATCGGTACGTTTTGGTTCCCCTGTAGATTCTCTCGGGACTGGACAGAACCCCCAACAGTGACACGTCGATTAGTGAATTGCCCGTTTTCGACTCTCGAGAGGGCGCCGTGGCCGTTATTTTCCAGGCTTGCGCCCGCCGGGTTTGGGCCCGAGGTCGTTTTCACTAAACCACGTTTTGCTAAAGGGGGTTCTGTCCATCCCTGATTCTCCTTTCTAAAAAGAGAATAGACTCTACTCCCCCCCCGGACTTATCGCTTCCCCCTGGGATAGGATGAATTCATATATTTTCTGCACGCTCGTCCATCCTGACTATGAAATCATACCATCCCAGCCAGGCCGGGTCCCCCCCCCGAGGTTCCCTTGTAATTATCCCGGCAAAACAACCTAACAGCGATGTGTAGGAGCATATTTGGAAGCATCCCCCTTCAGATTCAGATGAGAATCCAGTTGTAGAATTCTGCTGTTCTCGCAGTCGTAGTCGCATTCGCGATGACAGTCGCAGTGGCAACGGCAGTCGCAGTCACAGCCTCAGCCTCAGCCTGCCTCAGCCTCAGCCTGCCTCAGCCTCAGCCTCAGCCTGCTTCAGCCTCAGCATCAGTCTGCCTTCAGCCTCGGCCTCAGCCTCAGCCTGCCTCAGCCTCAGCCTGCATCAGCCTCAGCCTCAGCCTCAGCCTGCCTCAGCATCAGCCTCAGCCTCCTCAGCCTCAGCCCTCAGCCTGCCTCAGCCTCAGCCTCAGCCTCAGCCTCAGCCTCAGCCTGCCTCAGCCTCAGCCTCAGCCTCAGCCTCTGCCTCAGCCTCCTCAGCCTCAGCCTCAGCAGCCTCAGCCTCAGCCTCAGCCTCAGCCTCAGCCTCAGCCTCAGCCTCAGCCTCAGCCTCAGCCTCAGCCTGCCTCAGCATCAGCCTGCCTCAGCCTCAGCCTCAGCCTGCCTCAGCCTCAGCCTCAGCCTGCTTCAGCCTCAGCCTCAGCCTTCAGCCTCGGCCTCAGCCTCAGCCTCAGCCTGCCTCAGCCTCAGCCTCAGCCTCAGCCTGCCTCAGCCTCAGCCTCAGCCTGCCTCAGCCTCAGCCTGCCTCAGCCTCAGCCTCATCAGCCTCAGCCTCAGCCTCAGCCTGCCTCAGCCTCAGCCTCAGCCTCAGCCTCAGCCTCAGCCTCAGCCTCAGCCTGCCTCAGCCTCAGCCTGCCTCAGCCTCAGCCTCAGCCTCAGTCTGCCTTCAGCCTCGGCCTCAGCCTCAGCCTGCCTCAGCCTCAGCCTGCATCAGCCTCAGCCTCAGCCTCAGCCTCAGCCTGCCTCAGCCTCAGCCTGCCTCAGCCTCAGCCTCAGCCTGCTTCAGCCTCAGCCTCAGTCTGCCTTCAGCCTCAGCCTCCTGTCTCAGCCTTCAGCCTCAGCCTCAGCCTCAGCCCTCAGCCTCAGCCTCAGCCTCCTCAGCCTGCATCAGCCTCAGCCTCAGCCTCAGCCTGCCTCAGCATCAGCCTCAGCCTCAGCCTCAGCCTCAGCCTGCCTCAGCCTCAGCCTCAGCCTGCTTCAGCCTCAGCCTCAGCCTCAGCCAGCCTGCCTCAGCCTCAGCCTCAGCCTCAGCCTGCCTCAGCCTCAGCCCTCAGCCTCAGCCTCCTGCCTCAGCCTCAGCCTCAGCCTGCTTCAGCCTCAGCCTCAGTCTGCCTTCAGCCTCGCCTCAGCCTCAGCCTGCCTCAGCCTCAGCCTCAGCCTCAGCCTCAGCCTCAGCCTCCTCAGCCTGCCTCAGCCTCAGCCTGCCTCAGCCTCAGCCTCAGCCTCAGCCTCAGCCTCAGCCTGCCTCAGCGTCAGCCTGCCTCAGCCTCAGCCTACATCAGCCTCAGCCTCAGCCTCAGCCTGCCTCAGCATCAGCCTGCCTCTGGCTCAGCCTCAGCCTGCCTGAGCTTCAGCCTCAGCCCGCTCGAGCCTCAGCCTCAGCCTGCCTTCAGCCTCGGCCTCAGCCTCAGCCTGCCTCAGCCTCAGCCTGCACCAGCCTCAGCCTCAGCCTCAGCCTGCGTCAGCATCAGTCAGCCTCAGCCTCAGCCTCAGCCTGCCTCTGGCTCAGCCTCAGCCTTCTTCAGCCTCAGCATCAGTCTGCCTTTAGCCTCGGCCTCAGCCTCCGCCTGCCTCAGCCTCAGCCTGCCTCAGCCTCAGCATCAGCCTGCTTCAGCAGTCAAAATATGGCCCGGGAATGGAGTTCTGGGAACTCGAAGACCTCGAAGTGGCCTACAGTTGGCTCCGGGCATTCAAAATCATGCCCAGGAATGGAGTTCTGGGAACTCGATCACCACGAAGTGGCTTACAGTTGGCTCCGGGCATTCAAAATCATGCCCAGGAATGGAGTTCTGGGAACTCGAAGACCACGAAGTGGCCTACAGTTGGCTCCGGGCATTCAAAATCATGTCCAGGAATGGAGTTTTGGGAACTCGAAGAACACGAAGTGGCCTACAGTTGGCTCCGGGCATTCAAAATCATGCCCAGGAATGGAGTTCTGAGAACTCGAAGACCACGAAGTGCGTTACTGTTGGCTAAAAAAGAGTCCCGGGCATCCTCCCCCGGATCGCGCCCAGACCCCCCTGGGGCGTCATGATGCTCTCTTTTGACCCTACTAGAAACCTATCAGTCTTCGCTGTTAGGTAGAAAACTCTATGCGGTGACATTTTTGTTCTACCATAACACTTTTTCGCGAATCCCTTGCAACAAATGGGACGAAGTGCACACGCGCGCGTCGTCGCGCGCGCATGCCGAAATCCTTCAAAAACCTTCGGTGGAGGAAGGATTTCGCAATCGAGTTTCCAAAAAACATACAAAAACGCAGGGTTTCGCAACACTGATTTGCTAAAAAAGCTTCCGCGCGAGCTCTTGCGAAATCTTAAGAAAACCAAAGGTTTTTCAAGATTTTCACAAAATGGTGCCAAACGGGCTTCGCGCGCGCGCATGTCGAAATCTGTCGAACGCCCTTGCTCGTGTGCCGTCGCGAGATTCCTCTGCAAAAAAATGGGAAGCAGTGCAGACGCGCGCGTCGTCGCGGGCGTATGCCGAAAACCTTCAAAACCCAGCGGTTTCGGAAGGATTTGAAAATTGTGCGTCCAAAAAACATACAAAAACCCAAGGTTTCGCAACACGGATTTTCAACAAAAGCGTGCGCGCGCGCTCTTGCGTCGTCGTCGTCGTCGTCGCCGTCCTCCTTCCTCCCGCGTCGTCGTCGTCGTCGTCGCCTACGTCGTCCTCTGTCTTTTCTCGTGTTCGTCGTCGTCGTCCTCTTTGGCGTCGTGGTCGTTTCCGTCGTCATTGTCGCCGTGGTCGTCCTTCCTCCTCCTCCCACGTCTTCGTCGTCGTCCGTCGTCGGCGTCTTGTCGTCGTCCCTCATATTTCGTCGCCGTCGTCGTCGTCGTTGTCGTCGTCGTCTTCCCTCCTCCCTCGTCGTTGTCGTCGTCGGCGTCGCCGTCCTTCCTCCTTCGTCGTCGTTCGCGTCGTCGCCGTCCTCCCTCCTCCCTCGTCGTTGTCGTCGTTGTCGTCGTTGTCGCCGCCGTCGTCCTTCCTCCTCCCTCGTCGTCGCCTTCGTTGGCGTCGTCGTCGTCGTCTTCGTCGTCGTCGGCGTCGGCGTCGTTGTCGTCGTCGAAGTCGTCGGAGACGTCGTTGGTGTCGTCCTTGTCGTTGTCGTCGGTGTCGTCGTAGTCGGTCTTAAGAGGTTTTGCAAACCAAGTTGCGGGTGGGTGGGTGGGATGTTTGCGCGAGCAGTGGAGGTGACGACTTTGAAGTTCAGCAGAGTGATTTGCACCACATAGATTGCACAGTACATTCTCCACCAAGTAGTTTGCACCACGCATCGGCGGCGAGCGAGGGGGGGAAGTGAGAAGGAGGACGCCTTCTCAGGAGGCTCAGAAGTCCATCGGCCGTTTGAGAAGTTTTCTGAGCATTTCTCGAAGACCCAGAAAACTTATCAGAAGGCTGTAGGGGCTTCTGAGAAGCCCGGCCGCCTTCTGAGAAGGCCTCCTCCTTCTCATTTTCCCCCGTCGCCCGCCGCCGAACATAGTTTGCACATCCAGCGTCCACAAACAGACTGCTCGGGGTCCACGTTTGGCTTGTCGGGCCGTCCCCAAGAACATCCAAGACGGCTTACGGGGCCCCCAAGAGAACCCCAGTTCGGTCTTGGAGGCTGTCTTGGAGCATGTTGGCACTTGGGCTCCCGATTCAAGTTCCCGAGGCTTGGAGCGGCTAGAAGCGCGCGCGAGCGCCCAGAACCTTTGGGCCTGAGCCCCCAATCGATCTAGGCCTCCTAGATGGGGTCGGAGTAAATGGGGTCGGAGGGTCACACCGCATCGCCGATGCATCGCCGATGCGGCTCGATGTGCAGCATGACTTGTTTCACGTCGACGTCGCCGACGCATCGCCGACGTCGAGGATGCATCGTGGGGGCATCACCGATGTATCGCCGATGCATCGCCGATGTATCGGCGATGCGGCGCGATCCTCCGACTCCATCTACTCCGACCCTATTTAGGAGGCCTCTGATAGGGCACCGGCAATAATTGGTACTGAGAGCTATCCAGGCCACAGGATCTTCCACTCGGTGCCGAAACACTGCCCCGTGGCTCGGTTGCGGATGCTGGCCTGATGCGCGAGTTCGAGGAGAGGGTGCTGTTCGCCTTCGGTGCTCGTCGTCCCTGTGCTGTCTTTCCCGAGCCGTGCTTGCACTTGGGGGGCTTCTTGTAAATCGGGCCTGTCCCTCTACTACTTGTTTTGATTCTGTTGGGCTAGTTTGGAGTGTATTATTTGGGTATTTTTGGCTACTGCTGCTTATTGTTTGTGATTCTTTGCGAGTTAAAAATCGCTGAAAAGGGAAGCGAATGTAACCATCATTGCTTGGCAATATTGTCGGGTGCACGACGCGCTTGATCGTCTCATGCCTTGTGTGTCAACGCCAGTTCGCGATCGAGGAAAACTTCAGGGTCATGGTAGCTGGTCTACGGGTGAGTGAATAGCCTTGGCAAAACTCATTTGCGGACTGTTTTTTCGTGTCGGGTTGCAGTGTCCTTGGCATTTTGGAAGCTCGTCTTGGTTTGCCACTGGCGGGGGCGCAGGCGATGTTTGTGCCAATCGATAAGAAGGGGAGGCCGAGAAGTGGATGGAGCGTATGTTCGCCTTTGATATCGAGCCGAACGTTGTGAGCTACTCCGCGATGATCGATGCCTGCGCCAAGGTGTCTGCTTCACTCTACTCTGCCAGCCGATGCGGCGACTTTTCGCAACGATCACGACGGCGACGGTGCTGTCCGAGGGTCTCCAGCGAGTCTCTGTAACGATTGTTAGCGCGTGTCCGGCCCAGAAACGCAAACCCAGCACGGGCACCAGCCAGTTTTGACGACGACAGCGGGGCCTGAGACCACTTCTCTCCCTCTCTCTCTCTCTCTCTTTCCTGGGCGTGAATGCAAGGAGCACGCTCCCTTGGGCTTCCCCTCCCTCCGCTTCTTCCTCTTCCCTCCGCTCGCCTCCACTCCAACTACCGCTCTGCTATCATGCAGGCACGGTGGCGGATAAGGTTTAGCTCTTACGTAGGATGGAGTTCAAGTAGGGAGGACTCGTGATTCTGTAGGCCGCGCATACCGTGACATGCGGTGGTGCCGCGCCGTACCATGTCTTGGTTTTGTGCCGTTCCGTGGTGTTCGGATGGAAACAGCTCGTGACATCCAAGATGATTCCGCCATTCGGCCGATCCCCAGAAGAGGACATGTGCGGCTTCCGATTTCGTGTGCGTTGTTTGCCATGTCTCGTCTTGCCGCTAGCGTGGAGTTGTTGCTGATTCGTCCTCTTCGTCCGTGTCTGTTGCGGGGTCTCTTGGGGGCCTCTTGGAGGCCCAGGGGGTGGCCTCTGGAAGCTTTTTCAAGGCTGCAGGAGGCTTTTTAGGGCCCTCAGGGGGCTTCTTGGGGGCCGCTTGGGGCCCTGTTGGGCTTCTTAAGGGCCATCTTGTGGTGGAGGGCTCCTGTGGTCCCTGCGGGTTTCCCTTCCTGGGCCTCTCTTGGGCCCCTCTTGGGGCCTCTTGAGAGTTTCTGTCGCCGTGTGGGGGACCCTTGAGCCGTCTTGGGGCCTCTTGGGCCGTCTCCGGGCCTCATTGGAGACCTCTTGGGCTGTGTTGGGCCAATCTGGTGGGCCTCTCGGGCCGTTGTGGGTTTGCACATGCCCGAGAAGGCGAGAGGGCGAACATCATGATGGTGTTAGTTAGCCAGCGTGGACACCAAGCAGTGAGTCCGTGCATTGCGAAGACAGAAGATATGTGGTCTAAGTTATGGTGTGCAAGCTTTATCGTGTAAACTTTGCGTTGTACGCTATGTGGTGCAACTTATGTTTTGTAAGCTACTAGTATGTGGTTCGAGTTATGTGTTGAAAGCTAGGTTGTGTAAGCCATGTGGTGAAAGCTATGTTGTGTGTAAACGACTTGGTTTGTGCTATATGGTGAGAGCTATTCGTGTAGGCTATGCGGTGTACGCTAGGTGGTGTAACTTAAGCAGTGTAAGCTCTGGCGTCAGCTATGCGGTGCAAGCTATGTGGCGTGATGCTAGGTGCTGTAAGCTGTGTGAGCTCTGTGGCTTCAGCTGTGCGGTGCAAGCTATGTGGCGTGATGCTAGGAGCTGTAAGCTGTGTAAGCTCTGTGGCGTCAGCTATGCGGTGCAAGCTATGTGGCGTGGTGCTAGGTGCTGTAAGCTGTGTGAGCTTTGTGGCGTAAACTATGCTGTGCAAGCTATGTGGCGTGATGCTAGGTGCTGTAAGCTGTGTGAGCTCTGTGGCGTCAGCTATGCGGTGCAAGCTACGTGGCGTGATGCTAGGTGCTGTAAGCTATGCGGCGTAGGCCATGTTGTATGAGCGACGAGGCGGCTACGAGGCGGTCACGGCGGGCGACGCGGCGAAGCTTCGGTGTGCGGTGTAGTATACTCGGTGCAAGGTGGAGGCGGCCACGGACGGCAGTGTGGCGAAACCTCGCCAGAGCCACCCCGCGCACGAGGCGGCCACGAAGCGGCCGCGGGCGGACAAGGCGGCCACGAGGCGGCCACGGGCGGCAACATGGCGAACCCTCTCCCGAGGGGGCTCCGGGAGCACTTGGAACCGTTTTGTGGCCTTCGTCGGGCCTCTTTGAAGTATCGGAGGCCATTTTGAAGCATCGGAGGCCCTCTTGGAGCCACATTGGGCGAACACGGGTCCCCTCCAACCTCGCGGCTCCTGCCGAAGTTAGCCTGGCGAAGGGCCCAACCATCTGCAGTTGTGAGTACCGTCGTTGTGAGTATCGTCTTCGGTGGATGTCCTTGTGGGGCCACGAACTGCGTAAACTGTGTGCCGAAATCTCGCAGGGACACTGTGCGGGCGCTGCCACTAGGGCCTTCGAGCATCGCGCGGGGAATGTAATGACAGAGGATGGCCAGCAACAGGGGCAACTGGGACCTTCGGTGGAGCCCCCTTCGGGGCCACGGAAAATGTGAGAGTTGTGCAGGAATGGCGGTCGGGACCGCATGCGGGCGCTGCCCCTGGAGCCTTGGGTGGAGCTCCCTATGGCATATCGCTATCGGGCCACGGAACGTTTGAGGGAGACGCCGAAACGGAAGGTGGAACCCCATGCGGGCGCTGCCACTGGGGCCTTCGGTGGAGCTCTCTAGGAGGTCAGGAAACGTGTGAGGGATGCACCGAAATGGGACTGGAACTGCATGCGGGCGCTGCCTCTGGGGCCTTGAGTGGAGCTCCCCATGCAGCCACGAGGGTGGAACTGCATGCGGGCGCTGCCCCTGGGGCCTTCGGAGGAGCTCCCCGTGTGACCAGGAAACGTGTGAGGGGTACACCGAAATGGAGGGTGCGACTGCATGCGGGCGCTGCCATTCGGGCCTTAAGTGGAGCTCCCTGAGGGGCCACGAGGGTGGAACTGTATGTGGGCGCTGCCACTGGGGCCTTAGGAGGAGCTCCCTATGAGGCCGCGAAGCGTGTGAGAGGTGTGCCGACATGGAGGGTGGAGCTGCATGCGGGCACTTCCGCTGGGGCCGTACGTGGAGCTCCCTATGAAGCCACGGAACGTGTGAGAGGTGTGCCAATATGGACGTCCGAACCGCATGCGGGCGCTGTCAGTGGGGTTTTCGGTTGGGCTCCTTATGGGGCCACGAAGCGGGTGAGGGGCATGCATACATGGAGGTTGGAACCGCATGCGGGCGCTGCCACTGGGGCCTTCGGTGGAGCTGCCTATGGGGCCACGAAGCGTGTGAGGGATGCGCCGAATTGGCGGTCGGGACCGCATGCGGGCGCTGCCACTGTGGCCCTCGGTGGAGCTCCCTTTGACGCCACGAAGCGGTGTGCCGAAATGGAGGGTGGAACTGCATGCGGGCGCTGCCACTGGGGCCTTCGGTGGGGCTCACTATGGGGCCACGAAGCGTGCGAGAGGTGCAGCGACATGGGGGTGGAACTGCATGCGGGCGCTGCCATTGGGGCCTTAAGTGGAGCTCCCTGCGGGGCCACGAGGGTGGAACTGCATGCGGGCGCTGCGACTGGGGCCTTAGGAGGAGCTCCCTATGAGGCCACGAAGCGTGCGAGGGGTGTGCCGACATGGACGTCGGAACCGCATGCGGGCGCTGTCACTTGGCCCTTCGGTGGCGCTCCCCATGAAGCCACGGAACGTGTGAGGGGTGTGCCGAAGTGGGGGTGGAATTGCATATGGACGTTGCCATTGGGCCTTGAATGGATCTCCCTAGGAGCTCAGGAAACGTGTGCGGGATGCACCGACCTGGGACTGGAACTGCATGCGGGCGCTGCCTCTGGGGTCTTGGCTGGAGCTCCCTATTGGGCCTCGAAGGTTGAACTGCGTTGCGTGCAGGCGCTTCCACTGGGGCCTTCGGTGGAGCTCCCTATGAAGCCACGGAACGCGTGACAGGTGTGCCAACATGGACGTCGGAATTGCAAGCGGGCGCTGCCAGGAGTGTTTTCGGTGGAGTTGCTTATGGGGCCACGAAGCGTGTGAGGGGCGTGCCGAAACGGAGGGTGGAACTGCATGCGGGCGCTGCCACTGAGGCCTTCGGTGGAGCTCCCCATGAGGCCACGAAGCGTGTGAAGGGTGTGCCGAAATGGCGGTCGAACTGCATGCGGGCGCTGCCATTTGGGCTTTCGGTGGGGCTCCCTATGGGGCCACGAAGCGTGTGAGGTTGTGCCGAAATCAGGGCAGAGGCACGGATGTGAGGCGGAAGGAGATGGGAGGAGGGAGGAGGGAGGAGGCGGGAGGAGGGAGGCGGGAGGAGAATTCGGGGCGTTGTCTTCTCAAAACGAAGGCCCAACACCACAGGATGGTCGGGACGAATTCAGGGAGGGGAGGGGGAGGGGGGAGGGTACCCTTCCCCGGAGGGTAGAGGGTTTGGGAGGAGAGAGGACAGACTTCGTTTGACCACCTTAGCCCAAAGAACTGGTGGGATTCAGCCCCCCCCCTCGGAGGCCGAAAACGGAGTCTTGATGCCATCTAGGGTTGCTCTTGGGGCGCTCTTGGGCGCTCTTGGGGCTGTCTTGTGGCCCTCTTAGGCCCTACTTGAGGCTCTCTTGGGCCATCTTAGGGCCATCGTGAGACTTCAAAGCAAACCGAAACCGACAGGGCGAGAAGGCAACGCACACATGCATGTTCCTCCGTTGTTATCGTTTCCGGATTTGGGCCTCTTGGAGGGTTCTTACGAGGGCTCGGAGGGCACTTGGAACCGTCTTGGGGCGGCCTGAGGACCTCTTGGGGGTATGTCGGGGGCTAGCCTGAGCCATCTTGGAGTAGCATGATCCATCTTGGAGACCATCTTGCAGCATCTGACGCCCTTTTGGAGCCTTCTTGGGCAATACGGACGCTCTAACACCTCGCCCCCCCGTCCAGACCCAGGGGAGGAGGCAGAGGGAGGGGTCAAGGCGCCTCTCCCAGACGCAGACTGTTTGGCTCACTCACACCCGCTCTCCCGACACGAGCAGCACCTACCCGAGTCTCAGCACATTCAGTGGTCGTCTTTGGATGGACAGCCACTGGGAACCAACACAGGCCCCAGGTGCGCGACGCTGCGGCGAGGTGCGCCACGCATGCCAGGCGCCAAGCGCCCCTGGGGCCCAAGCGTGACAGGCACGCCTGGTGCGCCATGTGCGCCACGCACTCCGCGTGCGCCAAGCGTGCCGCATGCTCCAGCCGCGCCATGTGCGCCACGTTTGGGGCACGCGCAGAGTGTGCGTGTGCCAGGTACGCCTGCGCACAGCGGGAAACATGTCGGCCCCCACACAATCGCGACGGAGTGGACATCATGATGTCTTTTGTAGGCCTGCACGCAGCATGCAATGTGCCAGCACTTTCCCCGTCCCTGTCAAAAGCCAGTGTAAGGTCATTTCAATTCCTCCGATTCTATTCGATTCGAGTTCGGTGTCTTCCGATTCCGATTTGATTCGACTTCGGACTCCGATTTGGGCTCCGATGTATCAATGGAGGCTTACTATGCTGCCGAGTTTTTTGTCCGATTAACTTCCAGATTCGGCTGCCGATTTCCGCCAATCCGATTGATTTCGATCGCCGCTCCGACTCATCGATTCGGTTCTGGGCCCTCCTGTCAATATTGAGCCGCGAAGTGCAACTTGTGTGTTTTTTTTCCCGGGACGGTTCTCTTTTAGAGGCTTCATCCCTGGGGTCGACTTGAAACGGCCCGGAGAATGTATGTGTTTTTCCGCAAAATATGGAGCTCGAGACGGGCCAGCGAATCAATAGTTGAGGATATCATTTTCCCGGAAAGGGCAAGAGCCCAGGGTTCTCTTTTAGTGGGTAAACCTGTCCCCCGGTGCCAACTTGAAGGAGGCCGGCGAATTGCCGGCGAATTTTTTCCCTGATAAATAACGAGGTCGAAGGAGGCCGGCGAATTAAAATTTGAGGATGTCTCGAGCGAAACGCTTGTTTTTGAAATCCCGATCGATAAATCACAGGGTGCGGGCCACTTTTTCGTGTGTTGAGGATGTCTCGAGCGAAACGCTTGCTCCGCAGAGTTTGCCGAGGATGTCTCGAGCGAAACGCTTGTTTTGCAGAGCCGACCGCGACGCGGAAAAGCGCCCCGCGCGAAGGAATTTCGATGATGTCTCGACTAATTCCTTTGTTTTTGCACGATTTCCTGGAATTTTGGCAGGATGTCCAGCACGACCACGCCCAGCACGACCACGCCCCAGCACGACCACACCCCAGCACGAACACACCTCAGCACGACCACGCCCCAGCACGACCACACCCCAGCACGACCCACCCCAGCACCAGCACGACCACACCCCAGCACGACCCGATCGATAAGTCACAGGGTGCGGACCACCCCAGCACGACCACACCCCAGCACGACCCCACTCCAGCACGACCCCACCCCAGCACGACCACGCCCCAGCACGACCACACCCCAACACGACCACACCCCAGCACGACCACACCCCAGCACGACCCCGACCCAGCACGACCCCACCCCAGCCCGACCACACCCCAGCACGACCACACCCCAGAACGACCACACCCCAGCCCGACCCCACCCAAGCACGACCCCACCCCAGCACGACCACACCCCAGCAGGACCACACCCCAGCACGACCACATCCCAGCAGGACCCCACCGCAGCAAGACCACACCCCAGCACGACCACACCCCAGCACGACCTCACCACAGCACGACCACACCCCAGCACGACCACGCCCCAGCACGACCACGCCCCAGCACCACCACGCCCCAGCACGACCCCACCCCAGCACGACCACCCCCCCAGCACGACCACACCGCAGCACGACCACCCCCCAGCACGCCCACCCCCCAGCACGACCACTCCCCAGCACGAGCACACCGCCTTGGTTGAGTGGTTGCCTGCACGACCACACCCCAGCACGACCACACCCCAGCACGACCACACCCCAGCACGATCACACCCGAGCACGACCACACCCCAGCACCAGCACGACCACACCCCAGCACGACCCGATCGATAAGTCACAGGGTTCGGACCACCCCAGCACGACCACACCCCAGCACGACCCCACTCCAGCACGACCCCACCCCAGCACGACCACGCCCCAGCACGACCACACCCCAACACGACCACACCCCAGCACGACCACACTCCAGCACGACCCCGACCCAGCACGACCCCACCCCAGCACGACCACACCCCAGCACGACCACACCCCAGAACGACCACACCCCAGCACGACCACACCCCAGCACGACCCGACCCCAGCACGACCCTACCCCAGCAAGACCACACCCCAGCACGACCACACCCCAGCACGACCTCACCACAGCACGACCACACCCCAGCACGACCACGCCCCAGCACGACCACGCCCCAGCACGACCACGCCCCAGCACGACCACCCCCCAGCACGACCACCCCCCAGCACGACCACCCCCCAGCACGACCACACCCCAGCACGACCACACCCCAGCACGACCACACCCCAACACGACCATACTCCAGCACGACCACACCCCAGCACGACCACACCCAGTCGCACCCCCGTGGAATGTTTCGTGGGGTGTCTGGTTGAGTGGTTGCCTGTTCGTGGGGTGTCTCGTGGAATGTTTCACGGGGTGTCTCGTGGAATGTTTCGTGAGGTGTCTCGTGGGTTGTTTCGTGAGGTGTCTCCTAGGATGTTTCGCGGGGTGTCTCGTGGGATGTTTCGTGAGGTGTCGCCCAGTTGGATATCGTGAAAACGTGACCATGCTGCACATGTCTATATCCCTTTCCGGGTTCGTGGGTCCATCATGTTTGAAATTCCGATCGATAAAACAATGGGTAAATTTTGGTGAAGGTGTCTCGAGCGAAACGCTGATTTTGCAGAATGTATTGAGGATGTCTCGAGCGAAACGCTTGTTTTGTGCTACAGATCGTTCCCTGGGGACCATAATTCAGAGGATGTCTCAGGCGAGAAGCGTATTTTCACGCGCCCAGGTCTTGAGAATGTCAGGTTACCCAGGCAGGATTTGTTGAGGTTGTCTCTGACGAGACGTTTGTTTTCACGCGTCCAGGTCGCCCAGGCAGATGTCTAGCACCAGGATTTGTTGAGGACGTCTCGAGCGAGACGCTTGGTTTCGCGTGTCCAGGTCGCCCAGGCGGGTGTCTAGCATGAGGATGTGTTGAGGATGCGTTGAGCGACACGCTTGGTTTCACGTGTCCAGGTCGCTCAGGCGCATGTCTAGCATGAGGATATCTCGAGCGAGACGCTTGGTTTCACGTGTCCATGCCGCCCAGGCGGATGTCTAGCATGAAGATGTGTTGAAGACGTCCTGAGCGAAACGCTTGATTTCACCTGTCCAGGTCGCCCAGGCGGATGTCTAACTTGAGGATGTGTTGGGAACGTCTCGAGAGCGAGAAACTTGTTTTCACGTGTCCAGGTCGCTCAGGCAGATGTCTAGCATGAGGAGGTGTTGAGAACGTCTCGAGCGAGACGCTTGGCCTCACGTGTCCAGATCGCCCCTGCGGATGTCTAACATGAGGATTTGTCGAGGGTGTCTCGAGCGAAACGCTTGTCGCAGTAGAGTGCGTCGCAGTCCGATCCCGCCCGTCCGTGGGGCGTCCCCTGGCGCCCTGGCGCGCCCCCTGGTGCGTCCCTTGCGACGTTCTGGCGTGACGTGCCCCAGCACGTCCCCTAGCACGCCACTCGGCGTGGCACGTTCCCTGGCTCGTCCTCTGTCGCCTTTGTTTCCCCTGCCCGTTCCGTGGCGGGCCCCTTGCAACGTCATGGCACGCGCTTTGGCACGTCCCGTGGCAGGTCCCTGACACGTCCAGGGCACGTCCCTTGATGCGTCCCCTGGCGCATTCCCTAGTGCGCCCCTGGCACATCCTGTGGCGCGTCCGTGACCCTGTGCCCCGTGTCGTGTCGTTCCTTGTCGGAGCTGAGCCGGATAGTTGATTGAACGTCCGTCACGTTTCCACTTCAAGTAGCTCTGGGGCGGCTACTATGTACTCAGGTAGCTCGAGCTTAAGATCCAGATCAGTTCGGTCAGGACTCGAATGCCAAGGAGGACTCGATCCACAACGCTATGGAGCACAACCGCGGCATGGCACATCGCAGTTCAGCACGGCCCAGAACAGCACAGCCGTCGGCACGGTACGTCAAGATCGATACGTTCAGCATTGCAATTGCCAGTCGCCCAATCAGGTGTTTTGAAAACGTTGCCATGCTTCACAGTTCTATATCCCTTTCCGGGTTCGTGGGCCGATCATGTTTTGCAAGGGATGGTCGGGCCGTGTTTGCATTGTCCAGGGCTTGTTACGGGCCGGGTTGGGGAGGGGATGCATATCAATAAGGAACATTGATCAAACCCTCCACCGACCACGGGAATGAGGGTTTTTGGAATTGGGATGGAAACGATTGTTTATAGCACCTTCGCCCAGAGGGCTGGTGGGATTTTCCCGGAAAGGGCGGGGGCCCAGGGTTCTCTTTTAGTAGGTAAACCTGTCCCCCGGTGCCAACTTGAAGGAGGCCGGCGAATTTTTTCCCTGATAAATATCGAGGTCGAAGGAGGCCGGCGAATTAAAATTTGAGGATGTCTCGAGCGAAACGCTTGTTTTTGAAATCCCGATCGATAAATCACAGGGTGCGGGCCACTTTTTCGTGTGTTGAGGATGTCTCGAGCGAAACGCTTGCTCCGCAGAGTTTGCCGAGGATGTCTCGAGCGAAACGCTTGTTTTGCAGAGCCGACCGCGACGCGGAAAAGCGCCCCGCGCGAAGGAATTTCGATGATGTCTCGACTAATTCGTTTGTTTTTGTACGATTTCCTGGAATTTTGGCAGGATGTCTCGAGCGAAATGCACGACCCCACCCTAGCACGACCATACCCCAGCACGACCACACCCCAGCACGACCAGACCCCAGCACGACCCCACCCCAGCACGACCCCACCCCAGCACGACCATACCCCAGCACGACCACACCCCAGCACGACCCGACCCCAGCACGACCCTACCCCAGCAAGACCACACCCCAGCACGACCACACCCCAGCACGACCTCACCACAGCACGACCACGCCCCAGCACGACCACGCCCCAGCACGACCACGCCCCAGCACGACCACGCCCCAGCACGACCACCCCCCAGCACGACCACACCCCACACGACCACACCGACCACACCCCAGCACGACCACACCCCAGCACGACCACCATTCCCCAGCACGACCCCACCCCACGCTCCCAGCACTACCAACCCCACGACCCCCATACCCCAGCACGAACCATACCCCAGCACGACCACACCCCAGCACGACCGACCCCAGCACGCCCCAGCACGGACCATACCCCAGCACGACCACACCCCAGCACGACCCGACCCCAGCACGACCCTACCCCAGCAAGACCACACCCCAGCACGACCACACCCCAGCACGACCTCACCACAGCACGACCACACCCCAGCACGACCACGCCCCAGCACGACCACGCCCCAGCACGACCACGCCCCCAGCACGACCACCCCCAGCACGACACGACCACACCCCAGCACGACCACACCCCAGCACGACCACACCCCAGCACGACCACACCCCAGCACGACCACACCCCAGCACGACCACACCCCAGCACGACCCCACCCCAGCACGACCCCACCCCAGCACGACCCCACCCTAGCAAGACCACACCCCAGCACGACCACACCCCAGCACGACCTCACCACAGCACGACCACACCCCAGCACGACCACGCCCCAGCACGACCACGCCCCAGCACGACCACGCCCCAGCACGCACGACCACCCCCCCAGCACGACCACCCCCCAGCACGACCACCCCCCAGCACGACCACACCCCAGCACGACCACTCCCCAGCACGACCACACCGCCTTGGTTGAGTGGTTGCCTGTCGTCGTGGAATGTTTCGTGGGGTGTCTCGTGGAATGTTTCGCGGGGTGTCTCCTGGAATGTTTCGTGAGGTGTCTCGCGGAATGTTTCGTGAGGTGTCTCGTGGGATGTTTCGTGAGGTGTCTCGTGGGATGTTTCGTGAGGTGTTGCCCCGTTGGGTATCGTGAAAACGTGCCCATGCTCCACATGTCTATATCCCTTTCCGGGTTCGTGGGTCCATCATGTTTTGGATAACGGTTGGCGGCTGCTGCATCTGGGGGACTTGGCTATTTGTGAATGATCTTGGCTATCATTTGGATGTTGGTCGGAGTCGGCTGCAACGCGTCCGACGTTGTAGATGACGATCGCAATACTCGTAGCTTGTTGAAGTTGGGTGCAAGGTTGCAGTCGTTCGGTGTGAGGTTGCAGTTCCTCGTGTCCTGACAGCTCAAAGCGCAGAGTATTTGTTGTGAAGGGTCTTGGTCGTTGGTCAATTCGTGTACGTGTTCGTTGGACTTTGTCGTATTGGTTTTGCAAGCTTGAGTAGTCGCAGTATCACCGAGTCTGTCAGTGTGGAGTAGGCGCGAGTCTACCACATCGATACATGATTACGCTACCGAGGACCCCCACATACTCATGTTATGGCTGGAGTGATGGTAGCTGAAGTGAAGCATGTGATGCTGATGCTGGTGGCCGTTGCCCCGCCGATACCGTTGTGCCCCGGACGACCGTCACGGATAGCGGCCGCGGTGAGAGACCACCACCTGCGCACTTCCCATTGTGTCGAGAGTCTGCCATTCTTGCCTAGCCATGGACGGCGTTCACGGATAGCGGCCCTGGTGAGAGGCCACCCTTTGCACACCCCCTTATGGTGTCGATCATCTGCCATGCCTGCTGTTCCCTGGACGACCGTCACGGATAGCGGCAGCGGTGAGAGGCCACCCCCTGCGCACCCCCTATGGTGTTGAGAATATGCCATGCCTGCTGTGCCCCGGACGGCCGTCACGGATAGCGGCCGCGGTGAGAGACCACCCCTTGCGCACCCCGTTATGGTGTCGATAATTTGCCATGTCTGCTGTGCCATGGACGGCCGTCACGGATGGCGGTCGCGGTGAAAAACCCCATGCGCACCTCTAATGGTGCCGAGAATACGCCGTGACTGCTGTGCCATGGGCGACTTTCACGGATAGCGGCCGCGGTGAGAAACCACCGCCTGCGCACCCCTTATGGTGTCGAGGATTTGCCATGCCTGGTGTGCCATGGACGGCCGTCACGGATAGCGGCCGCGGTGAGAAACCACCGCCTGCGCACCCCTTATGGTGTCGAGAATCTGCCATGCTTGTTGAGCCATGGACCACCGTCACGGATAGCGGCCGCGGTGGGAGGCCACCCCCTGCGCATTCCCTATGGTGTCGACAACATGCAATGACGGCTCTGCCATGGACGACCGTCACGGATAGCGGTGAGAGACCACCCCTTGCGCACCTCATCATGGTGCCGAGAATATGCCATTCTTCCTGTGCCATGGACGACCGTCACGGATAGCGAGAGCTGTGAGAGACCACCCCTTGCGCACCCCCTGTGGTGTCGAGAATCTGCCATGCCTGCTGTGCCATGGACCACCGTCACGGATAGCGAGAGCGGTGAGAGACCATCCCTGCGCACCCGTTGTGGTGTCGAGAGTATGCCATGCTTGCTGTGCCATGGACGACCGTCACGGATAGCGGCCGCGGTGAGAGACCACCCCTATGGTGTCAAGATTATGCCGTGCCTGCCGTGCCATGGACGACCGTCACGGATAGCGGCCGCGGTGGGGGACCACCTCTTGCGCACCCCCTATGGTGTCGATGATTTGCCATGCCGGCTGTGCCCTGGACGACCGTCACGGATAGCGGCCGCGGTGAGAGACCATCCCCTGCGCACCTGTTACGGTGTCGAGAATATGCCATGCCGGCTGTGCCCTGGGCAACCGTCACGGATAGCGGCACTGGTGAGAGACCACACCCTGCGCACCCCCTATGGTTTCGAGAATCTGCCATGGTTGCTGTGCTTTGGGCGACCGTCACGGATAGCGGCTGCGGTGGCGCACCCCCTTGTGGTGTCGAGAGTATGCCATGCCTGCTGTGCCATGCACGACCGTCACGGATAGCGGCAGCCCTGAGAGACCACCCCCTGCGCACCCCCTGTGGTGTCGAGAATTTGCCATGCCTGCTGTGCCATGGACGACCGTCACTGATAGCGGCCGCGGTGAGAGACCACCCCTTTGCGCACCCCCTATGGTGTCGAGCAAATGCCATGGCTTTTCCATGGGCGACCAGATAACGGCCGCGGTGAGAGACCACCCCTTTGCGCACCCCTTATGGTGTCGATAACCTGCCATTCGTGCTGTGCCTTGGACGACCGTCACGGGTAGCGGCCGCGGTGGTAGACCACCCCGTGCGCACCCGCTTTGGTGTCGAGAATCTGCCATGCCTGCTGTGCCATGGACGACCTTCACGGATAACGGCCTCGGTGAGAGACTACCCCTTGCGCACCTGTTACGGTGCCGAGAATCTGCCATGCCTCCTGTGCCATGGACGACCGTCACGGATAGCGGCCGCGTTGAGAGACCACCCCCTGCGCACCCCTTTTATCGTGTCGAGAATCTGCCACGCCTGCCATGCTTTGCGAGCCCGCAAGGGAGGTGAGTGAGCTTCGCGGGTGAGCTGTGCTGAGATGAGTTGTGCTGTGCTGTGCTGAGCTGAGCGGAGCTGTGTTGGGCAGTGCTGTGCTGTGCTGTGCTGTGCTGTGTAAGTGCTGTGTGTCAATGTGCTGTGTGCTGTTCTTTGCTGAGTTGTATTGTGCTGTGCTGAGCTGCGCTGTGCTGCGGTGTGCTGTTCGAGAAGGAGCAGGAAGGGGAGGTGTGTGCGTGTGTGTGTGGGCGTGAAACGCGGGTGCGACGCGGCAGGGATGAAAACCAGAATTGCGTTGTGTTGTGCTGTGCTGTGTTGAACTGTGCTGTGCTGTGCTGCGCTGCGGTGTGCTGTGCTGTGCTGCGTAGGAAGGAGAAGGAAGAGGAAAGGGTGAGGAGGAGACGCGGGTGCGACGCGGGAAGGAAGAAAACCATAACCCCATTAAACACGTGGGGAACAACTTTTTCAGCGGGAAAACGCAGCCGCTTTGGCTCAAGAAGCCAAGCCCCCCATCTCCCCGACACCAGCGGTCTCCCTCAAGAAGCCGTTTGCCGTTTCGCTTGAGAACCATGGCGGAATCCAAGGTGAAGGACATGGGCCTTGCCGAGTTCGGCCGCAAGGAGCTCACCCTGGCAGAGCACGAGATGCCAGGCCTCATGGCGGCCCGCAAGGAGTTCGGCCCGAAGCAGCCCTTCAAGGGCATGAACATCAATGGCTCCCTCCACATGACCATTCAGACCGGCGTCTTGATCGAGACGCTGCATGCCCTGGGAGCCAAGGTGCGCTGGTGCTCCTGCAACATCTTCAGCACCCAGGACCACGCTGCCGCAGCGATCGCAAAGGCCGAGACTTCCACCGTCTTCGCTTGGAAGGGAGAGACGCTCCAGGAGTACTGGTGGTGCACCGAGCAGATGATGACCGTGCCCGGCGCGGACGGCTGCGACCAGCTCGTCGACGACGGCGGCGACGCCACCCTCCTGATCCACAAGGGCAAGGAGTTCGAGGAGAAGTTCGCCAAGGACGGATCTCTTCCTGATCCTGCGTCGACGGACAACGCTGAGTTCAAGTGCATCCTGCAGCTCCTGAAGGATTCGATCCCGGCTGACAAGACGAAATACACCCGCATGGCTGCCAAGTGTAAGGGTGTCAGCGAGGAAACCACGACTGGCGTTCACCGGCTGAAGGAGATGGCTGCGAAGGGCGAGCTCCTGTTCCCAGCCATCAATGTGAACGACTGCGTGACAAAGTCTAAGTTTGACAATGTCTACGGGTGCAGGCATTCGCTGCCAGATGGCATCATGCGCGCCACAGACGTCATGATCGGGGGCAAGCGTGCGCTGATTTGTGGTTATGGTGATGTGGGCAAGGGTTGCGCGTTCGCCATGCGCGGTGCTGGTGCTAGGGTGCTGATCACTGAGTGTGACCCCATCTGTGCGCTACAGGCATGCATGGAGGGCTTCCAGGTGGTTACGATGGAGAGCGTTGTCGGCGAGATCGACATCTTCACGACCACCACCGGAAACTTCAAGATCATCACGCTGGAGCACATGAAGAAGATGAAGAACAACGCCATTGTTGGCAACATCGGCCACTTTGATAACGAGATCGAGATGGAGAATCTGGAAAAGTTTGCTGGCATCAAGGTGGAGAACATCAAGCCGCAGGTGGACCGCTACGTCTTCCCAGACGGGCACGGCATCATCGTCCTGGCGGCTGGGCGACTGCTCAATCTCGGCTGCGCCACCGGACACCCGTCCTTCGTGATGTCCTGCTCGTTCACGAACCAGGTCCTCGCGCAGATCGACCTGCTCACGGCGAAGGAGAAGGGCTACAAGAACAACGTGTACCTCCTCCCGAAAGACCTCGACGAGAAGGTTGCAGCCCTGCACCTGCCGGCACTCGGTGCCGAGCTCACGACCCTCACGAAAGAGCAGGCCGATTACATCGGTGTGAAGGTCACTGGCCCCTTCAAGCCCGACACCTACCGGTACTGAGCGCGCAGAGCCAAGGGCCAGCAGAGCCTTTGGCGAGGCTCAGATTTTGACAGCCCTTTCGCACGTGGGGCCGACAGCGGCCGCAGCGTTATTGTCCTCCTGGGTCGATGGATCCTGCGGCAAGCTGTCGATGGTGCTTGGGTGACCTCGCGGCAAGTCGATGATCTGCAAAAGAGAGTCGGTTTCGTTGTCTGTTGGCTTTGGAACCTCTCCAACGTAATCGCTGGGTATTCGCGCTGTTGCGACAGGCGGGAAGGTGTACCACTTAGGTATGATTTGACCAGGGACAGGGCATTCGAAACCAAACGACACTAATGATCACGGCGTGCTTTGTTGTCGCATGAGGTCGTTTGTCATTGCTGCATAAATCGAATCCGAACTTGCTGCAATCGGGTTTGAGCGCATGAGGTATCAATGATTTTTTCCCGGAAAGGGCAAGAGCCCAGGGTTCTCTTTTAGTTGGTAAACCTGTCCCCCGGTGCCAACTTGAGGGAGGCCGGCGAATTTTTTCCCTGATAAATAACGAGGTCGAAAGAGGCCGGCGAATTAAAATTTGAGGATGTCTCGAGCGAAACGCTTGTTTTTCAGAATTTCTTGAGGATGTCTCGAGCGAAACGCTGGTTTTGCAGAGTTGAGGATGTCTCGAGCGAAACGCTTGTTTTCAGAATTTGCTGAGGATGTCTCAAGCGAAACGCTGGTTTTGCAGAGCCGACCGCGACGCGGAAAAGCGCCCCGCGCGAAGGAATTTCGATGATGTCTCGACTAATTCGTTTGTTCCCGGAAAGGGCATAGGCCCAGGGTTCTCTTTTAGTAGGTAAACCTGTCCCCCGGTGCCAACTTGAGGGAGGCCGGCGAATTTTTTCCCTGATAAATAACGAGGTCGAAGGAGGCCGGCGAATTAAAATTTGAGGATGTCTCGAGCGAAACGCTTGTTTTTGAAATCCCGATCGATAAACTTTTTCGTGTGTTGAGGATGTCTCGAGCGAAACGCTTGCTCCGCAGAGTTTGCCGAGGATGTCTCGAGCGAAACGCTTGTTTTGCAGAGCCGACCGCGACGCGGAAAAGCGCCCCGCGCGAAGGAATTTCGATGATGTTTCGACTAATTTGTTTGTTTTTGTACGATTTCCTGGAATTTTGGCAGGATGTCTCGAGCGAAATGCACGACCCCACCCTAGCACGACCATACCCCAGCACGACCACACCCCAGCACGACCAGACCCCAGCACGACCCCACCCCAGCACGACCCCACCCCAGCACGACCATACCCCAGCACGACCACACCCCAGCACGACCCGAC
>CAUYUJ010002697.1:0-56062 GCA_963575745.1 Prorocentrum cordatum
GCTGCGCCGCCGCTGTCTCTGTACTCTGGGCCGTAGGGACCAGCTGCCCGCGGATAAGCGCTCGCCGCTGCATGCACGTCAGACCCGCCATTTCACCCGGAAGAGGTGTTCGCTACATATTGGAAATGAGGCTGCCACAAGGACGCCCATCCCAAGGCGGTTGAGCCGTGGCGATGTGGTGCACGAGACCGAGCAGTAGTAGTAGTAGTAGTAGTAGTAGTAGTAGTAGTACTACTACTAGTCGTCGTAGAAGTAGTAATAGTAGTAGTGGTGGTAGTATAGTTTGTAGTGGTAGTAGTAGTAGTAGTAGTAGTAGTAGTAGTAGTAGTAGTAGTAGTAGTAGTAAGAGTAGTGGTGGTAGTAGTAGTAGTAGTAGTAGTAGTAGTAGTGGTAGTAGTAGTAGTAGTAGTAGTAGTAGTAGTAGTAGCAGTAGTAGTAGTAGTGTGTAGTAGTAGTGGTAGAAGTAGTAGTAGCAGTAGTAGTAGTAGGTAGTAGTAGTAGTAGTAGTAGTAGTAGTAGTAGTAGTAGTAGTAGTAGTGGTAGTAGTAGTGGTAGTCGTAGTAGTAGTAGTAGTAGTAGTAGTAGTAGTAGTAGTAGTAGTAGTAGTAGTAGTAGTAGTAGAGTAGTAGTAATATTAGTAGCAGCAGTAGTAGTATGTTGGAGTGACGCCGATTCAAATCGGATCGCATCGGGACGCGCGTCGGCTCGGTCTGCACCCGTACGGACTCGAAATCGAATCGGATCGGCCGCGCCAGGACGCACAAGAGCGCCGTGCAAGCATCAAACCGCATCGGGTCGTCGGGATATCGAAGTCGAGCCGAATTGGTCGGATTGGTGTGGGCCCTTGGATGGGGGGCCGCATCGGCCTCCGCATATCGTGAATGGATGCTGCGCTGACGCGTCGTCGGTGGATCCCCGATCGGCGAACCGCGAAATTGGGTCCTGGGGAGCGCGAGGCGTTCCCGGGGCAGCGCATGGGCCACTGTGGCATGCAGGCAGCTCGGATTAATTTTGTAGACACATAAAGACACGCAAACCAGAACGACGGTCAAAGTACGTAGCGCCCCGCAGTTGCGGGCTGCGGATAAGAGTGAAGGGGCGGCGGGGTCGGCGTCATCCTGCGAGGCTCTGAAGCAGCCCGCCGCAGGCGCCGACCTTCGACAAATTCTACAACGAGCCCGCCGCAGGCGCCGACTGCTCAGTCGAAGCATCAGGTCGGGCACGTCCTCCTACATGCGGATTCTGGACGAAAAATGAAACATACTTGAAACAGTCAACAAAAAAGCATAAGTAGTCAAACAATCTTCCCACAACTATTTTTCTACTATTTCTGAATGTTCCTCCTGTAGAGGGACGTGCCCGACTTAAGCCGAAGCAGCGCGGGTGCGTCGCGGGTGGGCCGCGAGGTGGTCACCCTGTGGGCCGCGCGGTGGGCGGGTCGGGGGTCGGCTCGCGGGGTGGGCCGCGGGGTGGGTCGCGGGGCGGGCCGCGGGCGAGGACGACGACAACAACAACAGCAACAACAACAACAACCACAACAACAACAACAACCACAGCAACAACAACAACACCAACAACAACCACAGCAACAACAACAACAACAACAACCACAACACCAACAACAACAACAACAACAACAACAACAACAACAACAACAACAACCACAGCAACAACAACAACAACAACCACAGCAACAACAACAACAACAGCAACAACGACAACAGCAACAACCACAGCAACAACAACAACCACAACAACAGCATCAGCAACAACAACAACAACAACAACCACAACAACAACAACCAGAACAACGGTTTTACGACTGTTCGCTCCTACCACCCACCACGTACATCCCAAACCCTCGGTGCACGCCCTCTGCGTCTGAGATCGCGCCCCCTTTGGGAAAGTATCTTTCTTACCTGCCACGCGCAGTCAGCGCAGCCCCTAACACAAAAAGCGGACGGATGGAAAAGGGAAGGGAGAAGGATGGAACACGACAGCAATTAGTAGGAGGGGGGCTAGGAACAGAACGCACGTGGCAAAACCAGACGGGCAGATCGGGCGGGTAGACCCTAGCGGGCGGGTCGGGAAGGCAGGCCCAGGCGGCCTGATCGAGAAGAAGCACGCTCGGCTGGCGACCTTCACCGAGACTACCCAGCCGAAGGCAGTCCCAACGCGCACCATGATCACGAACGGCAACATCCAGGCTCCTGGCAACGACACCTACGACACGAGGTGTCCACCTGTGATAGCCGACATGGAGGCGATCACGACGATCATGAGGACGAGGCGAACCTCGGGAACGACAACCTGGACAACGCTGCGAGGAAGGCCATCGACGCCGCCAAGACTCCCACATTGGTCACACCACGACGCCATCTCAACAGCTGGCAAGCAGCGACACCGCCATTCAAGCGGAAAGGATGACACAATGGAAACCGTGGCCGCCCTTCGCACAGGTCTGCCAGCCAATAACCAGCCGTTTAGTAAACGCGCCGCCTGAAGGAATCGAACAGGGCAGGGCTGTTTGGTAAACGCCCAGGCCCGTTTAGTACACACCAATTATCGGGTCCAGGTGGTGTTTTTCCGGGTACCTATGGGTGAGGTGGGGGGCTTCTGAAGGAAAGCCACCGCCACGAAAAGCGCTTGGTGGAACCACGGCCCAGGCGGCCCCCAGTCCCACGCACTGGGAAACCTGCGCCTGCTTTGCAGGTGAGGATCCCCCTCGTTGGACTGGGGGGCGCTTGTGGGGGGGGGGGGGGGGGGCTCTGTGGCAGGGGGAGGAGGAGAGGAGGAGGAGGAGGAGGAGGAGGAGGAGGAGGAGAGGAGGAGGAGGAGGAGGAGGAGGAGAAGGGGCGGGGCCTTTGCGCCTTCCACTTTGGCGAGCGTAGACCCCCGACGCGCAACTGCCGCAACGAGGCAGCTAGCAGCCGCGGCCTCGCAGCTCGCACACGCCACACGTCCATGCTTCAACCCTTTTCGCCACTCGCTGTGTCGCGCCGCCACCGCGTCCCCTGCTCATTCTCTTTCCTCGAGGTTATGGTCTTTTCTGCTCCTCCCTTTCTCCCCTCCTTCTGCGTCCGCTGTCTTACATATTGGCCGTTATACCTCCACTCAGCCGGCCCGGGCTCCTAGTTTCATCAACCCCGCCCGGGCCGACCTGCCCTGGCGGGGATGGTCACGTCTGGCGGACTCACAAACCTTCAGTGCCGCAGCGCCACAGGAGGAGGAGGAGGTCGCCAGGCTCCTAGTTTCATCAACCCCGCCCGGGCCGACCTGCCCTGGGGGGGATGGTCACGTCTGGCGGACTCACAAACCTTCAGTGCCTCAGCGCCACAGGAGGAGGAGGAAGAGGAGAGGAGGAGGCGGAGGAGGAGGAGAGTTAAGAGGGTGAGGAAAGATGAGGTGAGGAAGGGATGGGGGGGGGGGGGTTTGAGATGAGGAGTGGGAGAGGATAGTGTCGGAGGAGGGGAGGATTAGGTGAGAGGGGAGAGGAGGATGAGGAGAAAGGGGAGGGGCCTTTGCGCCGTCCACTTTGGCGAGCGTAGACCCCCGACGCGCAACTGCCGCAACGAGGCAGCTAGCAGCCGCGGCCTCGCAGCTCGCACACGCCACACGTCCATGCTTCAAACCTTGTCGCCACTCGCTGTGTCGCGCCGCCACCGCGTCCCCTGCTCATTCTCTTTCCTCGAGGTTATGATCCTTTCTGCTCCTCCCTTTCTCACCTCCTTCTGCGTCCGCTGTCTTACATATTGGCCGTTATACCTCCACTCAGCCGGCCCGGGCTCCTAGTTTCATCAACCCGCACGGCCGACCTTCCCTGTGGGTATGGGTCACGTCTGCGACTACACAAACCTTCAGATGCCTCAGCGCCACAGGAGTAGGAGAGGTCGCCAGGCTCCTCAAGTTTCATCAAACCCGCCCGGGCCGACCTGCCCTGGGGGATGGTACTTCCTGGCGGACTCACAAGACTCATGCCTGCAGCGCCACAGGAGTAGGAGGAATAGGAGGAGGAGGAGAGGCGGAGCGATGAGGAGGTGAAGAGGGATTATGAATATGATGAGGTGGAAGGGGATGGGTGAGGATGAGATGAGGAGAGGAAGAGTTGTAGGAGGAGAAGTGAGGAGGAGGAGAAATTGAGGGCCTTTGAACTTTCCACTTTGGCGAGCGTAGACCCCCACGCGCACTGCGCCGAGGCAGCTACAGCCGCGCCTCGCAGCTCGCACGCGCACACGTCCTGCTTCACCCTTGTCGCCACTCGCCTGTGTTCCGCGCCGTCCACCGCGTCGTCCTGCTCATTTCTCTTTCCTCGAGGTTATGATTCTTTCCTGCTCCTCCTGTCTCCCTCCTTCTGCGTCACGCTGTCTTACTTTGGCCGTTATACTCCACTCCCGCCACGGGCTCCTAGTTTTCATCAACCCCGCGCCGGAGCCGACCTGGCTCTGGGGGGATGTCACGTCTGGCGGACTCCAACCTTCAGTGCCTCAGCGCCACAGGGGAGGGAGGAGGAGTTCGCCAGGCTCTGTTCATCAACCCGCCCGGGCGCCGCCCTGGCGGTAGGATGTCACTACCGACTCACAAACCTCAGTGCCTCAGCGCCACAAGGAAGTAGGAGGAAGGAAGAGGAGGATGAGGCCGGAGGAGGAGGAGGAGGAGGTAGAGGTGATGAAGGAGATGAAGAGGATGAGGTGAGGAAGGGGATTGGGGTGAGGTTTAGGCAGGGAGGAGGACGGAGTTGTAGGAGGAGGAGGAGGAGGAGGAGGAGGGGAGGAGGGAGATGAGGAGGAGGAGGGAGGGGCCTTTGCGCCTTCCACTTTGGCGAGCGTAGACCCCCGACGCGCAACTGCCGCAACGAGGCAGCTAGCAGCCGCGGCCTCGCAGCTCGCACACGCCACACGTCCATGCTTCAACCCTTGTCGCCGCTCGCTGTGTCGCGCCGCCACCGCGTCCCCTGCTCATTCTCTTTCCTCGAGGTTATGATCCTTTCTGCTCCTCCCTTTCTCCCCTCCTTCTGCGTCCGCTGTCTTACATATTGGCCGTTATACCTCCACTCAGCCGGCCCGGGCTCCTAGTTTCATCGACCCCGCCCGGGCCGACCTGCTCTGGACTCACAAACCTTCGGTGCCTCAGCGCCACAGGAGGAGGAGGAGGTCGCCAGGCTCCTAGTTTCATCAACCCCGCCCGGGCCGACCTGCCCTGGGGTGGATGGTCACGTTTGGCGGACTCACAAACCTTCAGCGCCTCAGCGCCACAGGAGGAGGAGGGGGAGGAAGAGGAGGAGGAGGCGGAGGAGGAGGAGGAGGTGAAGAGGGATGAGGAAGAGGATGAGGGTGAGGAAGGGGATGGGGGTGAGGATGAGGATGGGGAGAGGAGGAAAAGGTGTAGGAGGAGAAAGAGGAGGAGGAGGAGGAGGAGGAGAAACGGGAGGGGCCTTTGCGCCTTCCACTTTGGCGAGCGTAGACCCCCGATGCGCAACTGCCGCAACGAGGCAGCTAGCAGCCGCGGCCTCGCAGCTCGCACACGCCACACGTCCATGCTTCAACCCTTGTCGCCACTCGCTGTGTCGCGCCGCCACCGCGTCCCCTGCTCATTCTCTTTCCTCGAGGTTATGATCCTTTCTGCTCCTCCCTTTCTCCCCTCCTTCTGCGTCCGCTGTCTTACATATTGGCCGTCATACCTCCACTCAGCCGGCCCGGGCTCCTAGTTTCATCAACCCCGCCCGGGCCGACCTGATCTGGGGGGATGGTCACGTCTGGCGGACTCACAAACCTTCAGTGCCTCAGCGCCACAGGAGGAGGAGGAGGTCGCCAGGCTCCTAGTTTCATCAACCCCGCCCGGGCCGACCTGCCCTGGGGGGATGGTCACGTCTGGCGGACTCACAAACCTTCAACCCCGCCCGGGCCGACCTGCCCTGGGGGGATGGTCACGTCTGGCGGACTCACAAACCTTCAGTGCCTCAGCGCCACAAAAGGAGGAGGAGGAGGAGGAGGAGGAGGAGGAGGAAGAAGAGGAGGAGGACGCGGAGGAGGAGGAGGAGGAGGTGAAGAGGGATGAGGAAAAGGGTGAGGGTGAGGAAGGGGATGGGGGTGAGGATGAGGATGGGGAGAGGAGGAGGTGTAGGAGGAGGAGGAGGAGGAGGAGGAGGAGGAGGAGAAAGGGGAGGGGCCTTTGCGCCTTCCACTTTGGCGAGCGTAGACCCCCGACGCGCAACTGCCGCAACGAGGCAGCTAGCAGCCGCGGCCTCGCAGCTCGCACACGCCACACGTCCATGCTTCAACCCTTGTCGCCGCTCGCTGTGTCGCGCCGCCACCGCGTCCCCTGCTCATTCTCTTTCCTCGAGGTTATGATCCTTTCTGCTCCTCCCTTTCTCCCCTCCTTCTGCGTCCGCTGTCTTACATATTGGCCGTTATACCTCCACTCAGCCGGCCCGGGCTCCTAGTTTCATCGACCCCGCCCGGGCCGACCTGCTCTGGACTCACAAACCTTCGGTGCCTCAGCGCCACAGGAGGAGGAGGAGGTCGCCAGGCTCCTAGTTTCATCAACCCCGCCCGGGCCGACCTGCCCTGGGGTGGATGGTCACGTTTGGCGGACTCACAAACCTTCAGCGCCTCAGCGCCACAGGAGGAGGAGGGGGAGGAAGAGGAGGAGGAGGCGGAGGAGGAGGAGGAGGTGAAGAGGGATGAGGAAGAGGATGAGGGTGAGGAAGGGGATGGGGGTGAGGATGAGGATGGGGAGAGGAGGAAAAGGTGTAGGAGGAGAAAGAGGAGGAGGAGGAGGAGGAGGAGAAACGGGAGGGGCCTTTGCGCCTTCCACTTTGGCGAGCGTAGACCCCCGATGCGCAACTGCCGCAACGAGGCAGCTAGCAGCCGCGGCCTCGCAGCTCGCACACGCCACACGTCCATGCTTCAACCCTTGTCGCCACTCGCTGTGTCGCGCCGCCACCGCGTCCCCTGCTCATTCTCTTTCCTCGAGGTTATGATCCTTTCTGCTCCTCCCTTTCTCCCCTCCTTCTGCGTCCGCTGTCTTACATATTGGCCGTCATACCTCCACTCAGCCGGCCCGGGCTCCTAGTTTCATCAACCCCGCCCGGGCCGACCTGATCTGGGGGGATGGTCACGTCTGGCGGACTCACAAACCTTCAGTGCCTCAGCGCCACAGGAGGAGGAGGAGGTCGCCAGGCTCCTAGTTTCATCAACCCCGCCCGGGCCGACCTGCCCTGGGGGGGATGGTCACGTCTGGCGGACTCACAAACCTTCAGTGCCTCAGCGCCACAGGAGGAGGAGGAGGAGGAGGAGGAAGAGGAGGAGGAGGAGGCGGAGGAGGAGGAGGTGAAGAGGGATGAGGAAGAGGATGAGGGTGAGGAAGGGGATGGGGGTGAGGATGAGGATGGGGAGAGGAGGAGGTGTAGGAGGAGGAGGAGGAGGAGGAGGAAGAGGAGGAGTAGAAGCAGGAGGGAGGTGCAATCGGAAGCCGCTCGCCACCCCTCTGGAGGCCGCGCAGAGCTCCCCCCCCCTTCGGTTCGGCACTCCACTGGGCACGAGGGGAAGGCGTCTTGGCGAACGTCCGGAGGGGTCCAACAGTGTTCCGAGCAGGGCGCGCTGGGCCGACCGACCGCGCTTCACCTCTCTTTCGGAGGGCACCCGGGGCTGACCCCGGAGGGTCGGCGCAGCCCCCCGCGCCCCAGCCCCCCCCCTGACGGTTGGGACCCTCCGGGAGGCCCAGCAGCTCTTCTCGTCGATGCCCCGCGCGGGGCCTATCCACGCGGCCGCGCGTCCACTGGATCGCGTCACCGACCGCGAGGGGCGTGGATACTTGCGGGCGTGGTCGCCGCTCGCGGGGGGCGCCCCCAGGGGAGCCCCTCTGCAGGACCCCCCTTCCTCTAGGCTCTAGAGGAACAACACACTGCATACTCGGGGTCTCTCAACAAGCGTGGGGGGGTACCCCCCCGACGGGGGTCAACCTCGCCTCGACGTCGCGCCGCGACGGGGGTCGGAGCGCCTTTGGCGCGCGGTGGCTGCCCGCGACGGAGGTCGATGCGGGGCTGTCGGCGGGGGAGACGCCTCCCCGACGCTTATTAAGAAACTCGGAGTAAGCACAAACCTTCGGAGGTCTGCGCGGAATTCTCCTCTCCGCGCTGGAACCCCTTCCCTGGCGCGCGGAGCGCGCGGGGGGCCCTGGCGCCGATCCAACAAATCCACGTGAATCTCTGGCAGTTTACGCTCATGCCATGGCTTCTTTTCGATTCGTGGCCGGCCCCGCGGGTGCCGCCCCCCCTTGGATCGGGCGCTGCCAGAAGTGCCCATGGCCCTAGGCGCCCCCGGAAGTTCCAGGAAGGCCCCCACGGCCTCCAGAGAACCTCCCACGAGGCCCAGGGAGCCCGAGGGGCTCAAAGTGGAGCGACAAGCTGAGGGCACCTGTGAGCAGGGAGATTCCTACAGGCCTACCACGACTTGTTCTTAGAACTCGAACATTTTTTAAACACAAAATCAATGTGTTCTTAGAGCCGAAGCCCGATGCTTTACAACAGGACCGTCTCAGCCAGAAATGTTCTGAGAGCATCTCTCGCAGACCACATTATTTGGCGCGCCTATGCTTGGGTCGAGCGTGTCCTCCTACAGTGGGATTTTGGACGAATCAGAACTGAGAGTCAAACATAATCCAACATTGACATTGTCAGAACATCTTTCCCACACTGCTTTTCTCAGCACTAGTTTTGAACACTCCTCCTGAAGAGGGACGCTCCGCCACCGCCCGAAAGCCCTGAGCCAGCGGAGCCCTGAGCAGCACCCGACCCGAGCGCGCACGCGCGGCGGCCGGCGCCGCGCGTCGGCGGGCCGGCAGGCGATGCGCCGCGAGGGAGCAAAGCAACAAGCGGCCCCAAACGCCTCCGACGCCGCGGCGTTCTTTCCGCGCGGCCCCCCAGAGGTTCGCGTTTGGCGGTGGCGGGAGGCAGAGCAATCGGGCGGGTGGGTCTGTGGGGGGGTATAAGCGAAGTCTGGAGCGGTCCTGGAGCACACACACAAACAGATAGACACGAGTAACAGGACTCCCCATATTTTCCTAGATTTCCAAAAGAGTTGTTGTCTTCCCCCCCACCTCCCATCTTTTCCCATACCTTCCTGGGGATCGACGATTCATTGTGTTCGTGTGTGTGTGTGTGTGTGTCTGTGTGTGTGTCTGTGTGTGTGTGTTTTTGTTCGCCCTCCTGGACGCTGGGGCAGAGGAGCAGGGCCCCAACCGGGACCCCCCACTGAGGCTCCGGCGAGCCCCAATACTCGGGGCCCTGCCCCTCACAACCCCCCCGCATGGAGGCTCCCCCCCAGGTGACCGCCCGCCCGAGGAGTGCGGGAGGCTCTCGTCGTGACGGCCGAGGCGCTGGTTCTTTGAAGGGGCCCTAGGACACACACACACACACACAAACAAACACACACACACACAAATGAAAGGATTCCCCATAGTTTCCCATCTTTTCGGGGTTTCTGTTTTCCCCCCCACTTCCCATATTTTCCCACATCTTCTGGGAATCGACGAATCATTGTGTCTGTGTGATGTTTTCCCTCCTGACTCTCGTCGTGACGACGGCGCTGGTTCCTGGCGCTGCGGAGACCGTTCAGGCCTGAACGATCTCCGAAACGTCAGATCGTTCGACGTCGACCGATTCTGGTTCGCCAAAGGGCGTTCAACGTGGAACGCCGGCGGCGGGGTCGCCGCCGGTCGGCACGACACGAACCTGCCGTGCCGTTTACACAGACATCCTGAGCCGAGGATTGACCCGTACGCTCTCCTGGCTTGGGCACGGAGGCACATGCACCGACCCCGAACCCAGGATGGGCCTGGACAGGATCGGTGCATGTACGTAGTTCTCTACGCCCGGATCATCAGACCTGTCCCCATCCCTACTGGGGAAGCCTTGGCCCCGCTGTCCGATCGACCCCCTCGCCAGGTGGGAATGGGTGCCGGCAGCCATCCCCACCTCGAGGGTACTGTGTAGTAGGCGGGCGCCGCGATGAAGCAACTCTGGCCCACTGGGCACAGGACCATGTCAGAAGATGCAGGGGGCCAGCTTTTCATCCCGAGCTTGACAGGCCTGGGGCCCTCAAAATGGCGGAATGAGAAGGTGATGATGATGATGATGATGATGATGATGTTGATGATGTTGGCGATGTTGATGCTGTTGATGATGATGCTGCTGCTGCTGACGATGATGATGATGATGTGATGATGCTGATGATGATGACGATGATGATGATTCTGATGATGACAATGATGATGATATGGATGATGTACCCACACCGCTCCCCTCCAGACCTCTGCCGGGTGCGTTCTGCCACGGCCTTCGGAGAGAAAATCCAGCCGGTGGCGACGAGAGCCCTCCAGGACGGAGCGCGGCGACATCGTCGGTCTACCTCTTCGCTCCCCTGCGAGAAAAGGGGCCCCCGCACGCCGCGGGGATGCAAGAGCACATCTGCCGTGCGCTTCCCCCCCGCCGTGCGACGTCCTGAACTTTTTCCATACGGGTCCCTGGAAGCCCCGAACCGCTCCCCGCGGACCGCTTTCCCCTCCTGGGCCGTGCTCGTCTCACGGCCCCACGGCCCGGCGAGGGCCCCCCGAGGCCGGGAATGGCCCCAAAACCTGCGGCCCAGATTTTCTCTTACGACGCGATCGCGCCTGGGCCCGCCCCGCGAGAACGTCTGGGGGAGGCCGCGCAGACGCAGCGGCGGAGCTCGCCGCCGCGGCCCCGGGCCCTGCCGGAGGCGCTCCCGAGAGCTCACGGCGCGCTCGCCGCCGCGCCCCGGGGCAGCTCGGGAGCCGCCGCGTCGGACTTCTCGTCGCCGAGCTTCACCTCCGGGCGCGGGGGCGGCGCTGGGAGGGCTGCCTCAGGCGCGGAGCAAGCGCGGCGCGGTGGCGGCGCTCGGCGGACGCGCGAAGACCAGATCTTGAACAATGCCATGGGGGATCTTACAACACCATCCACACTGATGCACACACATATATATAATTATATGCATACATACATACATACATACATACATACATACATACATACATACATACACACATACATACATACATACATACATACATACATACATACATACATGCATGCATGCATGCATGCATGCATGCATGCATACATACATACATACATACATACATGCATGCATGCATGCATACATACATACATACATACATACATACATACATACATACATAGACACATATATATACTGTTTTACGGAGGCGTACGTCCACGCCAGTGGTCAAGTTAGCCCGACACGTGACCTTTACTTTCAGGACCTTGCACACCGCCCCCCCAGCACACTGGCCGAAGGTTCCACTGCGCCCACAGCCCGCGGGGCCGCTCGGGACCCACAAACGCGGGCCCGAATCACGGAGGGACAGGCCAGCACCGATACACGGTGCACCTCCGAACAGGACGGGCAGCCAAGGGACCTCCCGAGGTCCCGAGGCACCCATCCCGTGGGAGGCCGACCACAGGTCCCACACAGACACCCTCGGCCACGCGCTGGAACGTGCGGCACCAGAAAGGCACACCCTGAAGGTCACCAGCTAACTCCTTTGGGCTTAGGGCACCAACCTGGAGTAGCTGGGGGCATCTATACAGAACAGTCTCCGCGTTCAGGGGCCGCGACGCGGCCCTGGACTACAGGGAGGTAGCGGGTGGGAGCCTTGGAAAGAGGCTACGGAAGGAGACGGCGTTCAACGATGCCCCCAAACAGTATTGCCTTACACAAGCGTAAACGGTCATACTGTTTTACGGAGGCGTACGTCCACGCCAGTGGTCAAGTTAGCCCGACACGTGACCTTTACTTTCAGGACCTTGCACACCGCCCCCCCAGCACACTGGCCGAAGGTTCCACTGCGCCCACAGCCCGCGGGGCCGCTCGGGACCCACAAACGCGGGCCCGAATCACGGAGGGACAGGCCAGCACCGACACACGGTGCACCTCCGAACAGGACGGGCAGCCAAGGGACCTCCCGAGGTCCCGAGGCACCCATCCCGTGGGAGGCCGACCACAAGTCCCACACAGACACCCTCGGCCACGCGCTGGAACGTGCGGCACCAGAAAGGCACACCCTGAAGGTCACCAGCTAACTCCCCACGTCTCCAACCTTGGCGCCCACGCCGTCTAAGAGAAACTATTCCAAAAAACTCTGCACCCGTGAGGCTAACTTCCAGTCACCGCCTAGACTTAGGCATGGAAAGTCAGCGAAGCTGAGAGATATGTACACACACTCAGCAATGGGCACAAAGAGGGACGGCTGGATAGGGCATAGAAGCTGCACATTCAACTCTCACAATCTGACAAATTCACGCAGAATCTGGAGGCCGCACTGAACATTCGAACATTGTTCATCCTGCGGTTTGACCTTCACAAGGTCAGCAACTGCACTTCAATATAAACTCTCGCCGTCAAAGTGCTGGCCCAGCGGCCAACCGAGCGCTTCGGCCAAGCGCTGCAAGCCTGGCCTGAGCCGGTTTGGCGACCTCGGCGAGAGCCTGTCTGAAGGCGCGAGATGGGCCACAACCAGTCGCAGCAGCCGCACACAGGCCTTAGACCGCACAACCACGGCCTCGCTGCATCCTTGCCCGCCGTGGTCTTACTGCTGCCAGTGCGGATGACCATACACGATGCACGATCATGAGCGTCGCCTGCAGTGAGGCTGCCAGCTTCTCCTCCCCGCAGCATCGCTTCAAAGCTGACGAGAGAAAAGGCAGGCGAAATCAAAGGCGCCTGCTGCGATGGCGTAGGCCGCCATGCCGCCGACCAGCTCTGCAGTCAGCGGGAGGACGCGCGCCGCCGGCTCTTGGCGGCGCCACGTCCGCAGGAGTGACCAGGACAGGTCGAGCTTCCTGCGCAAAGACGGGCGGAAAAAATATGGCCACGCCCGCAATAATGTTGCTTGCAGCTGCAATGCCAGCGCCCTCAGCCCGCAGCCTCTCAAGGAAGCTAGCGACCAAGCTGTCCGCATCGTCCATGGCCAGCGCCAGCGCAGTCGTGCCACTCTCCTCAGCGCCGTAGTACTGCAAGAGCCTGCGGACCGCAACGGCATATCGCCTGCGGGTCGCCACCCCCACGCGGAGCGACGAGGGGGTGTGGGCTCGCGGGTCACGCCGCCTCACGGGCGGCCTGCACGGGCGGCCTTGCGCACCAAGAACGCGCGAGTGCCGCGCCCCCTGAGCCGCGAGCCACGCCACAGCTTTCTCGATGGCTTGTCGGCCGGGTGTTCGCCGACACGATGTAGCCGATCAGCGGGTACATGTCGGCCGCGACCGCGACTGCTGCCCAGCGCTGGAGCATCGGCTGCAAGCGAGCGCTGCTGCTCCGGCCCTTCGTGATGATGGCCGCGACGACCCGCTGTCAACGAGGTGGAGCCAGCGGCTGCAGTGGCGGCGAGCGGCGCGAGCCCGCCATCGGAGGGCCGCAAGCGCGGCCTGCAGCTCCCTGACGTTGATGTGCGCCTGCCGCCTCTTGGGCGAAGCTATACTCAGCACGACTCGCCACTCCACACGAACGGGTCCAGCAACGATCTGGGCCACCTCCTTCGGTCGGTACGGCAGGTTCACGTCGAGACGCACATCGCGCCCGCCCTCCTCGGACCTGGCGAGGTAGCTGAGGAGCAGGGGGCGGCTGGCCTCGGTCTGTGGCTCCCTCGCGTCGCTCTCGAAGCAGCCCGTCTCGTCCCACGACGGCGTGCATTCGCCGACGTACCCCAGCTCCTGCATGGACAGCGGGCGCGCCACAGCTCCCAGGCTCAGCAAGAACCACTGCAGCAGCCAAGCGACCGAGAACACATTGAAGCTGTTGCCCAGTAGGAAGGACCTGGCGTCGTCGCTATCCTGCTGGTTCGAGCCCTTCGCGGCTACAGCCGTGTAACGCACGTCGAATCCCATCATCCTCTCCCGCTCGGAGCTTGAAGGGACCCGCGAAGACCCGTCGCTGTCCTCCAAGAGGCTTCTCTCTTCGTAGAGCGCAACACGGTAGCGATACGAATCCAACTGCCAGCGAGCGAGCGCCTCGGGCGAAGCACTCTTCACCCCGCGCGGCGCTGAAGGGTAGCCTCCTTGGGGGCTGCTGCATACGCGGGTCGAGTAAGGCCCAGGCTCGCCGATCCCGCGCGCCCCAGGATCCCGCCAATCCAAATTCAACAGGGGCGGCTCACTGCAGCTGACAACGAACATATCCTCACGCTCCTGGGAAACCAGCGGCAAGGTGGGGCGGACGCTCCAGCTCAGCCAATACAGCCGCGGCCTCCTGCAGGGCACCAGAGCCGAGGCACACAGGAACACAAGCTTGACGCCGAGGGCGTGGCTCATGCCACGCAGGCTGCTGGACGCCGTGCCCGCGACGTTCTCCACGAACCACCTGAAGCGCGCCCCGAAAGCGTCTGACAGCAGCCCGAAGATGCGCGGCACCTCGAAGAAGACCGAGGACTTGGGGTCGCCCAGGCCTCGCCCAGCAGCGGTCAGCCCCGTGAGCCCCTGGCACGGGCTGCCTGCGCCCGCGACCACCAGGTCGACCTCGGACTGGTGGGCGATCCTCAAATCCTCCACCGTCTGGGCGGTCACGGTCCTGACGTCGCCCCAGTCGATGGCGCCTGGCCACCTGAGCGGTACGACCCTCCTGGCCTTGGCGTCCGTCTCGGCGCTCACGTACCCGACGATGCGCATGGGGAGGCGCGAGAGCGCGACCGCCAGTCCGCCGACGCCGTCGAACAGCCCGATGCAGAGGACCCTCAACGAAGTAGCGGCGAGCGGGATCACGAGGAGCGCCGCCATCAGCTCCTCCCTCATCTCCCGCGTCAGGTAGACCTTTGCCCGCGGCTCTGAAAGCCTCCACACTGCGTTCAAAGTGCTGAACAAGGGCCGTCGAAACTCGAAGACCCTGACAAGGCGGCCGAGCACAGTCATGGCCAGCCTCCACGGGACCAAGTCCAGGCCAAGCGTCGCGATGGCGAAACCGTAGGCGGACAACGCCTTGCTGAGGGGGGCCGCGATCCGCCCCGTGACTCCGTCACCAGAAGCCCCCATCCTCTCAACGCGCAGCTGGCGGAGGTGCGCCTTGTCGAGGGAGATCGCCACCTACGCACGGCCGTAGCTGGCACGGGCCGCAGCCTGCAACTCTGCCTGGCTACCAAGCAGCTCCAGCGCCGCGGCCTCCTCAATAGTCTCGGGGGCGTCGAAGTCGTCGATGTATACCTGCCACCAAGATGCAAGGACGGGGCCCTGCTTAGCTAAAGCGAGCGGCCGCACCGTGTCCTTCCGCCACTCTGCCCCTGGTGGTAGACCCGCTCCAAGCGGCGGCGGGAGCCGACACAGCCGCCGATGCATGTGCTGGAACAGCGGAACGGCGAGCATCCAACCCATCGAGATGACAGCTGAGACCACGAGGACCCACGGCGCCGCGCGACCAAACAGGTCGCCGCGCAGCGCCTTGCCCACCGCCATGTGAGCATGCCAGCAGCGCGAGATCCGCCACACAAAGAAGGCCCCCTTCTGGTCATCGCCAGACCACAGCAGCAGGGAGCCCTCGGGCAGATGAAGGGTCGCCCCCCCCGTCGACGCCGCAAGTGTAGACACCTCTCCGACAAACGGCGTGAGGAGCGAGTTGCCTGGGACCATGTTGAGGCTGAGCCTGGTGACCCGCTCGGCCCCCGGCCCAGGCGCTCCCTTCTTCTCGACTGCGAAGAGGCCGTTGAGGAGCGGAGCGCCCCGCACCTGGAACCCCTCATGCGGCTCGAGCTCCGTAAAGATGCCCAACTTCACCAAGTGCACCGCGAGGGCCTCCCAGTCGTTGTCAAAATTGACGTTGACCCGCGCCCTCGGGAGCGGGTTGGGCCACCCAGCCTCGGGCTTCAGCGCCACCGTGGGGTCGTTCAGCCAGGCGCCGATGTCCGCATCCACGAACTCCCGCGCGTCCAAGGCGCCTGCGTGCTCCGGCTGCGGCAGGCCTGGCTTCAGCTCCGCGAGCACGCACGGGAGTGCCTTGACCGTGGGCTCCTCGCTGTAGTCGATGACCGCGTGCTGGAGGGCGGACGACAGCGCGGGCACCTTCACGCTCGCGAAGGGGTCCTCCGCAAAGACCTCGGCCCGCGACAAGAGGTGCGCCATGGCCTGCCGCTGCGGCAGCGTGAGGGACCCCTCGTGCTGCCAAGTGGCGGTCGCCCGCCCACAGTACATGCGATTCAGGCCGAGCACCTCCATGTAAAGCCAGCACTCCACCATGACGGACCTGGCCACTCCTGCAAAATGGCACCTGCCGCTGCGAGGGCCGCATCGGCTGCGAATCCATCGCCTCGCCAGGGAGGGAGAGGGCAGGGGCAGCGGGAGGACGTCACGTCCCCGCACTCCGCTCCCCCGCCTTGTGGACGTACGCTTCGTGAACTCCCTAGCGAAGGCGCCCAGACCCCCAGGGTCCGTGATGGTATGGCCCAGCAGCGTGACGGACAAGTCCACGGCAGTGAGGCTCGACCCGCAGCCGACCGTGAGCACGCGCAGCCAGTCCTGGAGGTCCGAAGTGGTGAGTGAATCCTGGCATGGAAGGGGGCCTGGAGGGGCCTCGGCGGCGCTGAGCAGGCCATCGGCCGCAGCGCTGCCCCCAGAGGCGCCCGCGCAGGCCAGCCCCCCCCCAAGAGCGCTCGCGGCGGGCGGCGTCGCGGCCTCTACCGCAGCGTCGGCACGAGGCTCCTGAGACGGGCATCTTACGCCTTGACCGTCTCGCCAGACTTCTTCGGGTACTTCGCCTTGGCATCCTTCCAAGGCCGCGTCAGCACGACCGAGCGGGCTGGGGCTGCCGCCCTGTCGGCCAGCATGCGGTCGGCCTCCGCGGAGCCTGCGGCCGCTGGCTGCCTCTGCGCCTGGGCCTGCGCTGCAGCAGGGGGTATCCCCCCTGCGTGGCCAGCAGGGCGAGGGGGCAACGCCGAACCCACCTCGCCCCGGCCGACCTGCTAGCCCTGAGGCTTCTGACGCAGCCTCGAGGCAAGCTCCTCCAGCTTGAGCTCGCCGTGCTGGATGCTCCTGATCATCTCCTCCTCCTCGTTGCGCAGCGCGAGAGGCTGGTCCCGCGGCGGTATCAGCTCGAGCCACTTCGCCGCCGACCAGCTCCCGTCCCCGACAGCCACCTGGATGGCCTTGAAGCGCTGGGCGAGGATGTCGGCGACCGCGGCCGTGCGCCCCTGCAGCAACAGGTCCAGCGCCTCCGCGATCGTCCGCAGCTCGCGGTAGATCTCGCCCCCTATCTCCTTGACAGGGTGCTGCGGCAGGTAGACCGAGAGGAGGAACCGAAGGACGATGGGGCCGTGCGGATCGACCGACCCGCCGCCGTCCTGAGATCCCAGAAACTCTGCCATCTGTGCCAGACTCAGCTCCGCAAGCCTGCCTGGGTGCTCGAGAGCCAACCTCCTGCAGTGGGCCCGTCGAGACGCGAGGCCCTTCGGCAGCAAGTCGCCCTCGGCAGTGGCGACACCACCGTCGCCGCCGAAGGACGGGTCGTCGGACGACCTGGACGCGCTCTGCAGCGCCTTGAGGAGGGCCGTCAGCAGCTCCTGCACGCCAGCTCCGCCCTGCCCAGCCGCGGGGGCGGCCGCCTCTGCGCCCTTGGCGTCCTCGGCCGAGGCGACTGCCCCGACCCTCGCCGCCTTCCGCACGCGCTCCTCCAGGACCTCGGCGAGCGACCGCTGCGGCGGCGGTCCGCCCTGCCGCGGAACCTTCGCGGGCGGCTCGTCGTCCAGGGCAGCGACCGCCTCCGCAGCTCCCGCCGCGGCCCGCCGCTGCTGCTGAAGCCGCGCGAAGCGATCCTGCGCTGCCTCCAGCTTCCCGCGGAGGCTGGCGCGGCGGCTGCTCCCTTCTGCCTCGACAACGTCGCCGCTCCAAAGCTCGTCCAGCCCTGGCTGCTCCGACGCGGCCGGCCTCCTGGCTGGCGCCTCCGCCGGCACCCCGCCAGCGAGCCGCGGTCCGAAGAGGTCGGCAGGCCAGACCGCGTCCGGGTTGTCCGAGAGGAACGACGCAAAGACCTCCCGCAGCTCGGCGACCGAGACGGGGGTCGCATCTGTGATGTGCACCAGCTCTGAGCAGCCCCGAGGGGGCTGGATCTGGCACGGCTGCGTTCGACACGCATGGACAAGGGGCCGCGCAGTCACAGCACCCCTCTCGCCTGGGTTCGCAGTCCACCAGTCCCAGTACGGGTCGCTCGAGAAGAGGAACCTCGGCCTCGCGTACGTCTCGACTCCGACGGAGACCCGCAGGGCGACCCACGCGAAGCGGCACTGGACGTCGCCCTGGGCGTTGTAGCCAGTCGACGTGTACGCCTGGCCTTCGACGAGCCTCAGATCTTCGTCGGGGACAGGAGGCAGTCCTCCGCCGTCCTCGCCCAGCTCGTCGCCCGGCGGGGTGTACAGCTGCGCGCTCCCGTCCGACTCCTCGTCCTGATCTCCGGCCATCAGAGGGCACTCGCGCTCGCAGCGCCGTCTCTCTCTCGGGAGTCCCTTCCCCCGACCTGGGGCGGACCAGGTCGGAGCCGGAGGAAGCAGACGAGGACCTCGGGCGAGCACCAAAGCAGTGAGGTGTCGGCTCGCCCGAGGCCCCTCAAACCCTGCAAGCCTTGGAAAGAGGCTACGGAAGGAGACGGCGTTCAACGATGCCCCCAAACAGTATTGCCTTACACAAGCGTAAACGGTCATATACACACACTAGAACCGCGCGCTTCGCGCGCGCTTAGGTTCCCCCCCCCATTTCTCCCCCTGACGCTTCTCCACTCCGCCTTCTCTTAAATCCCCTCGAAGTACCCGTGTCCTTCCCTTCACTCGTCATCCCCCCTCTTCTGACCTCTGTTCACCCTCCCCTTCCTCCTTTTCCCTTCCCCCTCCTCCTCTACATCTGAAAAAATTAATCCTGGCGAAGGACCTAACCATGAAGCTCCTTTATGGGGCAACGAAGCGCTGCACTGGGTGGGGGGAACGCTGTTGAGTGGGTGGTGTGCCAAATTGGGCTTCCGGGACGCATGCGGACGGTCCCACTGGGCGCTTCGGTGGAGCTTTCTATGGGGCCACGAAACGCTGTAATGGGTGGGTGAAAATGCCACATTGGGTTTCGGGGACGCATGCGGACGGTGGCACTGGGGCCTTCGGTGGAGCTCCCTATGGGGCCACGAAACGCTTTACTGGGTGGGAAGAAATGCCAAATTAAGTTTCCGGGGCGCACGCGGACGGTCCCACTGGGCGCTTCGGTGGAACTCCCTATGGAGCCACGAAGCGCTGTACTGGGCGGGTGAAAATGCCACATTGGACTTTCAGGACGCATGTGGACGGTGGCACTGAAGCCTTCGGTGGAGCTCCCTCCACGAAACGTTGTACTGGGTGGGTGAAAATGCCTCATGGTGTTTTCGGGACGCATGCGGACGGCCACACTGGGGCCTTCGGTGGAGTTCCCTATGGGGCCACGAAACGCTGTACTGGGTGGGCGAAAATGCCTAATTAGGTGTTTCGGGACGCATGCAGACGGTCCCACTGGTGGTTTCGGTGGAGCTTCCGGCACGGTGGGGCCCCCCCCCTCCACCCTCTCGCGAGGCCTGCACCCTTCTGCCGCGGGCGGGGGGCGGGGGTGCAGTAAGGGAGGAGGAAGGGGGGGGGGGCTCCACCGCGGAGGACCCCGATGGAGGCGGGGCAGGACCTCGAGACAGCGCCTCTCTCGGCGGCTGGGCGTGTGCTCGCGGCGGACAGCGGGGGCGCTCTCGTGCAGCGCGGGGAAGCGGGGGCGCGTTGCGAAGACGGTCGGAGCCCCGACGACGCTAGCAATGTCTGGCGCGGGTGGGGGGGGCCAGCATCCCCGCCTGCCTCTGGGCTCCTTTCCTTCCCCCCCTCGCTTCTGCTGGTGACCCGCTCCCAGCGCAGAGGGGGCATCGAGTTCCAGCTCCCGGGAGTGGCATGTGCCCTGCGCACAAGGCCCCTGGCACCGCCACCCACAGTAGGGGAACCACCGTCACTTTCGGGGATCTTCCGACCCGGGTCAATCCAGACCTGGTCCAGTCAGGCCTTGCAGAATCCAGCAAGATCCTGCACCCACGCCCGGGTCAATGCGAAGGATCCTGCAAGATCCTGCAGGGTCCTGCACCCAAAAGACAGACAGGGTCAGTGAGACCCTGGCCCTGCAGGATCCTGCAAAATCCGGCGCTCTGGCTGACCCCCGCTTACACTGACCCCCGTCTCAAGGCTCCCGTCACCTCACTCTTCCCCTTTTGCCGCTACGGTGGGGGCATCGGATAAGGAACCCTTAGGCAAGGAGTTTATAGGGTCTGGAAGCCGGTGGAACACCAATTGGGGCTTGACCCTGGAAACCACCGCCGCCCTCATCAGATACGGAATCCTCCAGGGTCTGCAGCCTCCTGGGCGCACTCCTTGGCCAACGCCCCCACCGCATCGCACCGCTGCCAAGGCTCATGGGGGATGCTGTACAATTGAGGGGCCCCTGGGACACACACACACACAAATAAGTACACACAAGTTAAAGGATTCCCCATATTTTTATCATATTTTCTGGGTGTTCGTCTTTCCCCCCACTTCCCATATTTTCGCATATTTTCCGGGGGATCGACGATTAATTGTGTCTGTGTGTTTTTTCCCCTCCTGAAACATATATGGCGCTCAGAAGCTTGCGGGCCAGCAGGGGGCCATGAGGCTTCGAGAGAACCGAGCAGGCTGCCAGGGCGTCCGGGCCTAAGAGGGCCCGAGAGGGCTCAGAGGGCCGATGGGGGCCACGCGCGCTTCTTGGGGCCTCCAGGGGCTCAAGGGGGCTTCGGGGGCGAAGAGGGCCCAGAGGGCGACGCGGGCCACGAGGCCTACGGGGTTCTGAGGGGGCCTCCGTCGGCGCCTATATTCAGCAACTCGGAGCGTTCACGCTCGCATTCATCAGCACCCTCCTCCCCGAGTGTCCGATGTCTGGACTTCTTCAATACGAGGTTCCTCCCGGCCTTCCCCAAGGCCGGCTCTTCATCCTGAGTCGCTTCTTGGCGGTCCCTGGGCGCTGGCAGCTAAAGAGGCCGAACACGACGAAACACCGCCGTCTGCATCTTTCCGATACGTCGGAGGCATGGGTCTTTTGACACGCGAAAGGGGTAGGGGAACAACTGGCTGCCATGTCCAAGAGCGCATGTGGTCCAAAGCCGACAGCGGCCGCTGTGGGGCAGGCGGCCAGCTGTCTCAAGTGGACGGCGTCCGCGGCGACACTGACAGCGAGCCCTGCTCAAAATGAGCAGGAACTGCTGGTCGGTCTTCGTGCCCAACCTTTCCGTACGACAGGCTCGTGTCGTGCCGACTTCGGCGTTGGCTTCCGCCTCCGCGGAGATCGTTCCACCCTGAACGATCGGCCGCTTCCGCCACGTCAGGTCGTGCCACGTCGACCGATTCTGGGTCGCCAGCGGCGTTCACCGTGGAACGCCAGCGTCGGGGTCGCCGCCAGTCGACACGACGCGAACCTGCCGTGCCCATTTCGATCGTGCCGAGGGCCCCTCGCCACCCCCCACTCAGCGCCGCCCGCCTGCGTGAGCAGGCAGGCCAGCAGGATGCAGAGGCCGCCCGCGCCCTCCTTCGCCCCGAAGGTCTCGCCCAGCACCACGGACCTGGTCGCGGGCCCAGGTGCGGCCCCCTCGCCGCCCCCCTCGCCTGTTCGATCCTCGATCGTCGGGTCTCGAAGCTAGACCCCCGATGCTCGACCCTCGAGTCTCGATGCTCAGGCCTCGACCATCGACCCGCGGCACTCGACCCTCTAACCTCGATGCTCGAGCCTCGAACCTCGATGCTCAAGGCCCCCTCGCCACCCACCCCCTCGTCCCTGCTTCGATCCTCGACCCTCGAACCTCGATCTTCATCCTCGAACCAGATCGGGGACGCACTGACCCAGGTCAGTCCAAACCCTGGTCAGTGGGGCGTTGCGGGATCCTGCAGGATCCTGCCCGCAGACCTGGGTCGGCGTAGCCCTGGCCTTGCAGGACCCTGCAAGGTCTGGCCCTCTGGCTGACCCCCGTTTGCACTGACACCCGTCTCAAGAGGCCCCCGAGGTGACACACCGCAAACAGAGGCCCCGCGAGAACGGCGCCCGAGGAGGGCCCCCTGGGCAGCGCAAGCCATCGGGTGGACGCCAGGCACGTTCGACGAGGGGAACGTCAGGGGGGTAGTTATCCTCCTCCTCCTCCTCCTCCTCCTCCTCCTCCTCCTCCTCCCCCTCCTCCTCCTCCTCCTCCTCCTCCTCCTCCTCCTCCTCCTCCTCCTCCTCCTCCTCCTCCTCCTCCTCGTCCGCTCGCGGTGGGAGGGGGGGCATCGACCTGGAGTCGGCGACAACCCGCCGACAGGTCGGCGACAGGCCCCCGACGTGCGAATCCCCACGCGCTGTCCGGGGCAGGGTGGGCCCTCGGGCCCCTGGCGGTGATGAGCTGACGATTGGGGGTCGGGTCCATTTCGCTCCTACTTCTTTTGCCTTTTTGTTTTGTTGTTCTCTCTCTCTCTCTCTATCATTATTTCCCTCTCCCTCTCCCTCTCTCTCTCTCTCTTTCTCTCCCTCTCTCTCTCTCTCTGCGTTCAGCGCCGCTTTTCAGGGCGCCTTCACCAGTGGAGCTGAGATGGGAGCCAGACGTACTCAAGCGACGTATGGACAAGAGTGGGTGCACAGTGCTGCCCGCAACAGTGCGGGGCTGGCTCAGCTGCATCGGTCAGCGGGTCTCGATCGCAGCCTGTTCTCTGCCTCCTGCCTCCTTCGTACCCCGTCACCCCCCCTCCTCTGTCATCCCCTTCCCCCTTCACCGCCTCCTTTCCTCTCCCTCCTCCACCGCCTACTGATCCCAAAATGTAAACCTCATCCGCCACGACCAACTCCTCATCTCCTCATCCGCCTCTCCCGCCTCCTTCTCCTCCGCCTCGTCTGCCTGCTCCTCCTGTTCGTCCTGATCCTCCTCTTCCGCCTTTTCCCAAGCCTCATCATTCGCCTGCCCCTGCTGCTGCTCCTCCACCTCTGCTCTTCCCCATTCTCTTCAGCCTCCTGATCGCCCTTTCCCTCGTCGACCGTGTCCGTAGATATCTCCTCCTCGTCGCATCTTCAGATTTGTCGGTAGGCGCAATGGCACACCGAAAACAGTTCCTGACAGATTGAGGGCCTGAAGCCCGAAATTCATATCTGTCATACGGACAAAGCGAAGTCCGTTTCCCGTCCTCAAAAGTGGCTCTCGCCTTGGAGCCAGAGAGGGGTTCTTTTGATAATCGCCCAACGACTACACTGATTGAGCAAGAGACGCTTTGAAGTGTTGCCCTCACCTCGGAGCAGCACGCGCTCGTCTCAAACAATATAACAGATATGGGGACTGCGTTTTTTCGACCTGGAAGTGCGAATGATGACTTAACGAAGCTGTGAAGCAGTGGCGCGGATCCCAACATTTGACAACTACGCATCAACTACCCGGAAATCTGGTAGCTCGTTTCCAAACTGTGTCAGCGCCGGACACGACCTAGTCTGTTTAGAATTCGGTTGGGCATGTCCTCCCACAGGCGAATTTTGGACGACAAATAAAACATACCCAAAACATGCAAACGTGATCGGAAACATTTAAAACAATCGTCCACTGACGATTTCTGGACTATTTTTGAATACTCCTCCTATCGAGGGACACGCCCAGTTTAAGTTTAGAAGCGCAAAGGCGATTCACGCATTGAGAAATGTTGCTGTCAGGGGCACGCGTAGGGCACTCGGGACACAACGGTGTGCTGCTGCATCGTTGGTGCAACCTTGGCTTGCTCTCGCTCTCCTCCTCCACCACATGTATCGGCGGTGGACAGCCCTCCCTTTAGTCAACCACCCTTCAGTGAAAACGGCCTGGGACCAACACCGACGGGCCTGGACCCGCAAAAACAACGGCCGCGATGCCCCCTCGCGATCCGAAAACGGCCAATTCGCTGATCGACGCGTCAGGGCAGGAGGTCTATCAACCTCCGAGTATATGTTCTCGAGTGTCTTGTTTGTAACGGCGCATTGTACCCCCAATCTAAGAAAATACACGTCGATCATTTCTAATCGTGCTCATTTCTAACTGTGCTCGTGTCTAATTGTTCCTGGCCCCCTCGTGGCCAAGAAGAGGCCCATGATAGAACAAGTTGAATTGAAAGGATCCTTGCCCCCCCCCAAAAAAATGAAGAACTTTCGAAGGATTAGAAATGAGCAATGTGTACTGAATGGCCTGTCGGAATCCGGCAAGCCGTCGGGTCTGCGTGGCCTCCCGTTGCCCCTTCGATGGCCCTCCTGCGGCCTCCCGTTTCTGGGACCGCCAGGTCCAGAATCGGTCGGGCCACGTGGCCTCTCGAGGCCTCCAGTTGCCTTTGGCTTTGGCTTCGGCTCAGTGGGAACGCCAGTCAATGCCTGAAGCGCCCCTAACAACACAGCGCGCGCGGGCCCGCTCACGCCTTGGAGGTGGGCGGAGAACCCCCCCCTGGTCACGACTCGGAGGCCCCAGCCGGGGAGGCCGAGGGGGGCCCACAGGAGACCTGCGCAACCAGGGAGGGCAAGAAGAGAGGCACGGCACAGCCGGTCCCCCGATTTGGCTTCCCCGTTGCTTCCCGTGGCCTCCAGTTGCAGTCCCTGTCCATATTCCTATGCCAATCCCTACCCCTATCCCTACCCCCCCCCCTGACTCCATCCTCCCTCGGCTTGTACCCCTACCCCTGTCCGTTGTGTATCCGTGTCCCTATGCTGAATCCCTATCCCAAGTCGCAATCCATATCCCTCCATCCCTCTATCCCTATACCTGTATCCCTGGCCCAACGTCCCCAGCTCTATCCCTCTCACCATACCCATCTCGATCCCGACCCCTATATCCCTAGAACTACATCCTGGTCCCTATCCGTATCCCTATCCTTACCCCGATCCCCACATCGTGGCCCTCCATGGTGCCCCCCCATCGTGACCTCCCATCGTGGCCCCCATCAGAACTATGTGAAGCTACTTAGGGCATTCTGAAGCAAGGGTGCCATTTTGTTCGCATGGCTCCTCATCACCGCACCGCCAGACGTGTCCGTAGTTCGGGCCGTGCGTTTCAACCAAAACTGAAACGTCCTCACCGCCTCTGTGACACTGAAGCGCTCGATGCCTGGAGCCGACACGAATGGATACATTCGTGTTTTTGAAAGCTGGCTCTCGCCGACCTGCGCATTTTGAACACATCCAACGGCTACACCGATGGAGGACGAACTGTTGTCAAGGGCTGGTTCCCGCCTCAACGCCGTGACATCTCTCTTCAAGATGCAAGCCGCCCTGACAGCTCAAGTGGAGCGAGAAAGTTCCTCGAAGAGTGCCCACACTCAGGGGCCCCTTCGGGGGGGCACAGAGGTGAGGCAGGGACACAGGTGGGAACGGAAACGAATCGCTCCGAACGGCCCCCAGAATAAAGGAAGCGGGTTGAACGGGAGCGTCCAGTTGGGCCCGGTCCCCAGCCTCACCTTGGGATAACCTGGGCGTACAGGTGATGATTATGTTCGGAAGCTCACGGTCCAAGAGGCAACTTTGTCTGAAGGATGGCATGCAAACCTGGGCGCATCGCTACCTGAACCAGGCGAGAGAGAAGAGAAATGAACCATCCGAGTATTCATTGCCCCTCCCTCCACGACCCCCCGATCCTTTCCCAGACATGCGACGTCCTGATTTGTTCAGAACGGCGTCCCCGGAAGTCCCGACCCTTTCCCTGGGGCCGGTTTTTCGTCCTGAGTCGTTTTTGTTGACGGTCCCGAGGCCCGGCGAGGGCCCCCCGAGGCCGAACATAGCCAAAAACCCTCTGTGCTGATTTTTTTACGACGCGATCCTGTCTGGGTTCTTGTCCTGCCTCCAGCATCGGGTGGCTCCGCCGAGGAGCCGCCGCGCGCGCGCCCACGGCCCGCCGCCCGGGGTGGCGCTCCTGGGCGCCTCGTGGCCTCGGCGGGGCCGCCGAGGCTTCGCCACGCTCGCGGCCACGCTGCCCCGTGGGCGAGGAGGAGGAGGAGGAGGAGGAGGAGGAGGAGGGGAGGGGAGGAGGGAGGAGGAGGGAGGAGGAGAGGAGGAGTGGAGGAGGAGGAGGGGGAGGGGAGGAGGAGGAGGAGGAGGAGGAGGAGGAGGAGGAGGAGGAGGAGGAGGAGGAGGAGGAGGGAGGAGGAGGAGGAGGAGGAGGAGGAGGAGGAGGAGGAGGAGGAGGAGGAGGAGGAGGAGGAGGAGGAGAGAGGAGGAGGAGGAGAGAGGAGGAGGAGGAGGAGGAGGAGGAGGAGGAGGAGGAGGAGGAGGAGGAGGAGGAGGAGGAGGGAGAAGAGGAGGAGGAGGAGGAGGAGGAGGAGGAGGAGGAGGAGGCCTCTTGGGACGCCCCATGCCCTGGGCGGGTCCGCCGAAGTTGCGCCACGTTCGCACCTTTGGCCGCCCTGTGGGCGCTCGTCGGCGCCCGTCGTGCCCTGGGAGGGCAACGCTAGCTTTGGCAGCGCAGCTCTTCCACCGCAAATGCTGCGCACCCTAGCTCAGAACACGTGCCTTGCACAACACAGCTTACTTGCACCACACAGCTCACCCCGCATAGTTTTCACCTTCATGGTGCAGTGACCAACATAATAAAGACCATGTTTGCCAACGTTGGCTCTCGCCCGAAGGCCGCGTACACTAATCACTCCAAAACCCTGCCACGAGCTATGTACACCAATGGAGGCCGATCCTTCTTCATGTGCCCGGCGTGACCCCAATTAGGGGAAAGCTTCCTATTGCATGGGCGCAGTGCTTGGAATTGCTTGGCATTGCTTGACATTGCTTCGTTTTGCTTCGCATTGCTTGGCATTGCTTGGATTTGCTTGGCAATGCTTGGTTTTGCTTGGAACGGGCGCAATAAAATCACGAGGCACCGGGGGCGGGGAACGCGGGGAACCTCGGGGGGAATCCGAGGAACCCGGGAAACCCAAGCCTTGAGGATTGTAAAGACTCTAATTAAGGTTGGACACTCTAATTAAGGAAACACTTTAATCCTATTTGAAAAATTAGACACTCTAATTAGAGTGTCTAATTTTGGATTGTTTCTTCTTGTAGACCGTGGTAAACAAACAGTCCCTGCGCCTCTCGTGGCAGAGGCAGGCCCCTGTCAGCGGGGGCCAGCGTCAGAGGCCAGGGTCCCTCTACGCGCTCATGTCTCGAGAAGTGCCGTTGGTCTGAGCAACGCGAGCTGGGGAGAGGGGCAGGGGAGATGGCGAGAGCGCGGGGAAGGGCACGCTCCTCCGATAGGGCGGGGAGGATGCGGATGAGGGGGGAGCGCGCCTCTTAACGTGAGACGCTTTTCAATTCCCCTGTAGAGGGGTTCGCTGTCCGTCGCGCAAGCGGTTTTCCCACCGCTCTTCTCGTAAGAAGACAGGGAAAGGGGGGAAGGGGAGAGGGGGAGAGGGGATTGTTTCTAGCGCGCCACGAGGCGAACCATTGGCTGGATCCGAAAGCGATCAAGCGTCGATCTAGAAAAGCCCGCGAGGGTCATCACTGACCCCCTCCTGCGCGCGAAAGCAGCCACTCTGCCTCCGAAGTCTTCGTCACGATAATTCCAATGCTTGGACGGCGAGCCACCTGAGTGGCAAAACTCTAAGAACATATGCAGTTTCGGCCTGATCTTGAACGTAGCGGGGAGGGCCCGTTGCAAGCCAGCAAACAACAAGCAAAATCGGGAGGAGTGTTCTTGTAACACGACGTCTTGGAAGGTGTGCTCAGCGTGCAGGACTCCATCGCAGTGGTTCAAAGAACGCGCTGCGCTGATCATGGTGCTCTCAATGGGGTCGCTCGCGTCCAATACTTCCACCGCCACGCCCCGAGCAAATGGGGCGAGTGCCCGACAGACCCCTGCGCCACACTTCAGTTTGGGATGCCCCTTCTTCTTTTTGATAGTGTACCTCGTGAATGCGTGCAGCCGATTCGAAGTGTTCTGGCGGTCGTACCAAGCCGTCATCTTTTCCCACGGCAGATCGCACCGTGCCGCGATGCTCCGAGCTGGCAGCTTTCCTTGCACATACCACAGCAGCGCACCGATGAAATCAGCAGAAACGCCTCGGTCTGCAGCGCGAAGCCAATCCAGGCGCAAGACGTCCATATTGACGAAAGGGGCCATAAACAACGGGCACACTTGCTGCCCATTCGCAAGGATCGTCTGCAGCAGGTTTGACCACGAGCGTCTCTGAGTCCCCCAAGGGGCGCCCCTGCCGATATGCGAAGACACCTGGGGCAGGGGGGCAGCGGGGAAGGAGAGGTGAACGGAACAGGGGGTGTGGGGGGGGGGGGGGGGGGGGGGGGGGGGGAGGGGGGGGGGGGGGGGGGGCGCGGAAAAGGGCGGGGAGGACAGAGCGAAAGGGAGCGGGGGGAACCGAACGGGGAGGGGGGTCGGAGGAGAGGGGTGGTTTTATAAAATGGAGAAAGGGGGAAAAGGAGATATTCGGGTAGATGGTAGAAAAGGGAGAGAGGTGGGTGGAGAGGGGGCAGGGAGAGAGCAAGGCAGCGGGAGAGGGGAGGGAGAGGGAGGGAGGAGGGGAGGGAGGAAAGGAGGGGCGAAAGGGGAGCGGGCGGAGAGGGGGAGAGGGGGGGGGGAGGAGGGGGGGCGGGCGGGCAGGGATTGGCTGGGGGAAGGGGCGCAGGAAACTATCGGAGAAGGGAAGGGAGAAGGGAACGGGAGGGGAGGGGGACAGGGGGTGGCAAGGGGAGGGAGGGGAGGGAGGTGAAGGGGAATGAGAGGGGGGGGGGGGGGGGGGGGGGGGGGGCAAGATGCTGGCGAAGGAGCGGCGAAAACGCAGGTGGAAGAAGGGGTGGGTCGTTTGGCCACGTACTGGCCTCGCTTGGCTTGGTGAAGCACATGAAACAGCAGCCCGCCAAATCGCTCCACCCAGGTAATTTCATAATTTCGTTCCACATGTTTCAATCTCCTTTCAACTGTGCCGAAAGTGCGCTCGTCGGGTAGACAGATTGGTTTGCATGTTTTTCTTTCTATACAAATCGCTCTTAAGCCAGGCGCCACCATCGTGTCTCCTGTCAGGCCATTCCTTACGAGCCATAAGAGCCAGTGACCAGCGCATCACCTCAAACATATCATGGAACGTATTCGGGCCCACGTGAGTGCTCAACAGCGCAACCAATGGGCATCTGAAAGTACGGCGATCTCTGCCCAGGCCAGGCAAAACAACGACAACATCTCGCAACTGATGCTCCGAACCCAATAACGCGGGACACCATCCTGCCATAGGCCCACGCCAAGAGGCGTTTCCCCAAGCTGCGCAGCTGCGTTGCGCACGTGCCGCGCAGTGACAGCGCCAGACCCACTCTGGCCCGTGATGACGCTCATGTCACCAAAAAATCAAAGCTTGTCCACGACCTCGTGGGGAAGGATCACGGAGCACTTCATGAGCTGTTCGCGCCTGCGCTTGGGGCACCACCCTCGCACGTAGCATTCGTAAAGTGGTGGCCAGCCCCTGCCCTTCGCCGTCCTCCGCCGCAGGCGAAACGATATGTTGCCTGATCCCACTGTTTCCTCGCCAGCCCAATCGCCCACGTGAGAAGCCCCTGCTGCGCGCGCATCATCCACAATCATCTGGCCTCTGTTCGCTGATATCACATTCCTGGAAACCAAATCAGCAAGGTTCGCCCGCAGCCTCGTGTCGGGTCGTGTGTCCTCGCGATCGTAGGGCAACCCTCGTTTAGATTGCATCCTCAGCGAACAGCCCAATGGGGCGCTGGAGCCGAAACAGCTGCGATGCGAAGCCAATAATCTGACCTTGAGCTCGTCAGCTCCTTCGCCGCCCATATGCCTCGTCTTTCCCCTCCTCGAGGGGGGGGGGGGGGGGGGGGGGGGGGGCGTGACCGACGCAATATCGGAAGCAGCCCTCGATTGCGGCTGAGTTTCCTCGTCTTCCTCCTCCCCCTCCCCCTCATCATCACCATCGTCGTCGCTATCATCCTTCCACTGCTGCTGCTTCAGATCGCGCTCAGGCCCCTGATGTTGCCCGCGCTTGAAATACGAAATGCGAGCCCCTGCTGGGAGGGGAGAGCAATCGAAATAAGCTGAACGTAAAGCTGCAATCGTTGTCCCTGCTGGGAGGGACGAATCATGTAATGTTGACGCGATGGTAGGTGGCCTTCTACGGATTTTTTTGCGCTAAAATAAAAAGCCGTCGCAAGCTTCGCCCACCTCCCCTTCCAAAACCCGCCGTCCTGTGCACCAGCCACGCAAACAGATTCGGCGAGGTATTTTGCAAACTTCACCTTCGCCAGCTGCGCGCCCTCCACCAGCGTTTCGCTCTGCTCAGCCTGCTCTTTGAACTTCTTGATCATGCCCAAATAGTGGTTCTTGTCGTGCGCCACTGAGTCGGTGCAGTCTGCGATAGCAACCAGATTCTCCATATCCTGGTGGCAAGTGGACGCCCCCTGTTGCGCCTTCTCTGCCTCGGCAGCCCATGTCACATGCGAGTCCCTCTCCTTCTCCTTCGGATCGGCGGCCTTCGCCAGGAGCTGCGCCGTCTGCTTCTTGAGCGTCGACAGGATGGGGTTCATCTTCCGCTGCTGCGACCTCGGCGCAAATCTTCCCTCCCCCTCCTCCTCCTCCTCCTCCTCCTGCTTCCCTGTTTTCCTGTCTGCAATTAGTGAGGCCCCGACAAGAAGGCGCCCTTGAACTTGAGGATGTCCGGTCAGAAGGGGGTTCTCGAGCTTGATCTGGGCCCCGTCGCTCGCCGACGAACCACCGCTGGTCAAAGCCAAGAAACCCAAGGCATCTTCGATGCCCTTATTCTTCTTAAGCTCTGCTGCAGCCGAATACTTCTTCGAGTCTCGTGTGATAAGGGCATCTTTCTCTAGCTCATGGTGAGCGAAATAATATTCGTGCTCGAAGATGTGGTCGCCAAGGATTGGCGGAAACTTCTCCTCCGTCTTGAACTCCGCTGCATTCTTCTTCCACTGCTTCTTGACGTACTCCCACGCCTCAGCATGCTTCGAGAAATCGCCCATGCTCAAACCTTTCTTTTTCAGAAACTCCGGCACTGTCTGGTATCCCTTTGAACTCCCAGCAACGTGCTCCTCTACGTTTTCGCACTCCGCATGGAAATTCCTCACCCAATCCAGTTTCTTCTCGTTGTCGTTTTCGAATGATGCCAAGAAGGATTTTCGCTGCTTGGGATCGTGCAAACTTTCCGAAACGCCCAGGGCGGCCGTCGCCTTCTCGCGCTCAGCATGAGCAGGGTCTTTGCGACGGCGCAACCATGACCTCATCCTGTCCGCCGCTTTCACGTCCATCCCTTCGCCAGCGGCTGCGATCCTCTTCTTGGAGTCCTCTTTCTTCGGCGCCATGCGCCCTGGGATGGGCAATGTAGCAACCGTCAGAGCCATGCTGTTGACAAGCGCCAGCAAAACAATAGCCACGTTGATCAACAACCTCCTAAAAGAAAATGCTGGATCACTGAGGCGGGCCTCGGCAAAAGTGGCTGCAGCGAAAAGCAAACACAATGAGGGATAGGCGTGGTCGAGAAGGCAGGAGAAAGGTATGGGATGGGCATCCGCCCTTCCTTGCCGTCGGGGCCCCTGTTGGAAGGGGCCCTCCCATGTTGGTCTTGCGGTTCCGATGATATGACGCGCGGCCCCTGCTGGTAGGGGACCCCCCATTGTAGCTTCTGCCGGTAGAAACCACGTCAGCAAATTCACTTGATGAACAGGGCATCTGTTGCTCGAGCCCTCTGCTGATGTTAGATTAAGCTGATTAAACGCACAAGCAAGACCTGCAAATGAAAGTCCGCACTTCAATTCTGGACCCGCCTGTTGATGTGAACAGAGTGGTGTGTACAAATGAAACGCGTTATATGAAATCATACAATTATCTGCCCTAAGTAAGGGCCCCACCACGAGGCCCTTTGAGAGGGCGCGCACAGTGGCTCAACGTCCGCTCAAGCGATTGCGAGGAGGAGAAAGAGGAGGAAGACCAGGATGAGGGGAAAGGAATAGGAGCGACGAAGATGATGAAGATGTGCTCGAGGATATGGATTCGACTCTGAAGGGGGAAGAAGGGCGAGGGTGGGTCGGAAGATAAAGGGGCATCATGAATGCGACTGCGCGCGTAATAAAATCAAAAAGCACACCCTCATTCGCTCCCACTTCAGTAAGAGGGATATCTAACATCTTCACCCTTCAAAATTTCATTCGAGGCCCTGATAGCAAAAACGCAGCATCAAAACACAACAACCTTCAGACGGAAGAGTCTTAAGACGCGCGCGTCTTAAGACTCCTCTTATAAACAAAAGGGGAGTCTTAAGACGCGGGTGTCTTAAAACCCTTCCGTCCGTAAGCTGTCGCGCGTGAATGCGCGCTTGCGGGTAGCCGCGTGCGTGCTTTCGCCTCTACGGCAGAGGCGCTAGTTATCAATATACGTAAAGAGGTCAAATACCTCTCATGTTGACGGTTTTTACTCAAAAATCAAAGAGTCCGCTGGTTGCGGCGTGGTTGCCCTCAGGCCTTCATGTAGATATTCAGCGCTCCTGCGGGAATCGAAAAAAACTGCAGAGGAGGAGAAGGAGCAGGAGGAATAGGAGAAGGGGGAACAGGAGGAGGAGGAGGAGGAGGGAGAAAAGGAAGAGCAGGAGGAGGAGCAGCAGGCGGAGAGGAGAAGGAGGAGGAGGAGGAGCAGGAGGAGGAGGAGGAGGAGCAGGAACAAAGCAACCCCGTGCTCTGCAACCAGAGGACGACTACAAAGTGTATGTGTGAGAGGCCGTTTCGCCCAGAAGCTCCTAGAGATACTCGCCCTTTCCCGCGTTGTCTTCCTCGCCAGGGGGGCCCCTCTTGTCGCGCCGGGAGTCCGTCGTGTCGTCCCAGTCCTCTGGGGTCTTCCTCCTCCTCCTCCTCCTCCCCCTCCTCCGTCTCTTTCCGTCCTGCTTGTCTTTCTCGGGTTGCTCCTCCTGCTCGTCTGGCGGCGCTTCCTCCTCCTTCTGCTCTGGGGCGCTCGGCGCCGCTGACCGTGGGCTGCACCTCTGGCCGCTGCTCTCTCCCGGCTGCTCTTCGTCACCGCGCACCGCTTGCTCCGCCTCAGCAATGGCTTCTTCCGCGTCGTCTGCGGCTTCCAGCGCTAGCTCTTCGCATTCTGCAGCCCAGGCTGTGGCGTCGTCTGCTACTGCTGCTGCTGCAGCTTGGGCTTCCTGCGCGCGCTGCAGTGCTGCTGCTGCTGCTTCTGCAGCTGCTCGTGCTGCTGCCGCTGCCCTCGCCCTGCTTTCGGATGGTGTCGAATCAGCCTTCTTGCGTGTCGCAGCCTTCTCTGCAGCGTCCTCCAGCATGCGGCCCGTCCTCGCATGCCTGTCCTGCAGCTCCTCTAATGTTGGCGGCTGCCTTGTGCTGGCGGTCGCATTGGTCTCGCACCCTCCGTCGGATGCTGGCGGCTGCATTGGCGCGTTGGCTGCTGGCGTCGCGGGTTGTGCTGCTGCCGCTGATGCTGCTGCGGCTGCTGGCCCTGCGGCTGCGCCTGGTGGTATTGCTGGCGGTTGTCCGCGAGCACGCTGTTTGGCTGTCGGAGGGGCAAGAGGTGGCTGCGGCTGGCGCCAGGGTGCGGCTTTCGAGCGCGTTGCGTCTGCGGCTGCTGCGAGAGGCCTTCCCGCTGCTGCTGCTGCTGCTCCTGCTGCTGCTGCTGCTGCTGCTGCTGCGGGAGGCTGGTGCTGCTGCATTGCGCCTGGTGGCTCCTGCGGCTGCCCCGTCGGCTGCGCAGGCGCTGCTGCGGGAAGCTCTGCCGCTGCTGCTGCTGCTGGCTGCCCTGCGCGCGCGTCGTTCCCCGCTGCTGCCTCTGTAGGGAACTCCTCTGGGCAGCTGTCGCCGTCTTTTCCCCTCCCCCATCCCCTTTTTAAAAAGGACGGCGGCGCCTCTGCAGGAAGAGGGCGCCCGCTTAAGCACGCGCGGCTGCGCATTAGATAGAATTCTACGAGGGGCACATGCGCAGGGATGCGTTTTGCTACCCAGAGGAGGTCCCTGTGCACCCAGGTTCGCCTCCGCGCTCTTCCTCTCGCAGCGAGCGGTCCACCACCTCAGCCAGGAGTCACATGCGCCCTCGAGGAAGGGCCCGTGTCTGCGCAATCGGCTCCTCTACGGAAGAGGTATGCCTCCTCCTCCGAGCGGGGGTCGGCCACCTTCTCCCTCCTCCCCTTCCTCCTCCTCCTCCCTCTTATTCCTCCTCCTCCTCTTCGTCCCCCTTGTCCTCCTCCTCCTCCTCCTTCTCCCCTCCCCCTCCTCCTCCTCCTCCTCCTCCTCCTCCTCGTCGTCCTCCTCCTCCTCCTCCTCGTCCTCCTCCTCCTCCTCCTCCCCCTCCCCTCCCTCCTTCACAGCTGAGGGCAGGGCTCTTGCCGCAAGGCCTCCTGGCGATTGCCGCGCCAGCGCCGCCCTGCCGCGGTAAACTCCCTGTAGCGGCTCTGGCAAGAGGCGCTGAGGCAGGTGGCGATGCGGAACCGCTCGTTGCAGCGCCAGCAATCCATCCGCCTGTCGCCACGATACAACACGCCAGGCTCCACGGGGACGTACTCGCCCTTGCCGGATCTCGGCTTTTTCGCCGGGGGCTCGTCCTCTGGACCATCAAAATGCATTTGTGGGAAGGAGATTTAGGAGGGAAGGGTCATGCGCCTCTGCTATAGAGGGCGTTGCGGACGCGGTGCCCGAAAATCCTTGCAGTCGTCCAGGTGCTTCGGCGTGCGGCCTCCCCCTCCTCCTGGCGGGTGCTCGCCCCCTCCTCCTGGGGGGGGGGGGTCCAAGAGGAGGCGGAGGCTGCATCCCGCCAGCAGCCGTGGCCATCATCACCGCCGCTGCGCCCTGAGGGGGCCCGCTCGAAAAACTACAACCCCCTTCCTCCTTCCCAGGTTGTGTTGGGCTGGGACCCTCTTAGGCAGCGGGCTTGGCGATTGTCTTCGGACCCCCCCCCCCCCCCCCCCCCCCCCCCCCCCCATCAGCCTGCGCGGCCAGCGAAAGCAGCCAGAGCGCCGCCATGGCGCAGGCCGTTGCAGCTCGGGGGGGGGGGGGGGGGGGGAGGGGCCGCGGCCCTAGCGTTCGCGCGCGCGGGGGGCCCTCCCCCCAAAGCTCTGCGAGGCGCGCGCGGGCGAACCGCATGAATCCTTGCCCTGCGGTGGACGCGCTGCAATCGCCATCACTGCGCGGTTGCCACTGATACAGCAATCGCAGCCAATGCCCGGTGGCTGCTGCTGCCCGAAGGTGGAGTGGAGGCGCATGGCGAAAAAAAAAGGCAAAGAGAAACCGTGTCATCTATGCTCTCATAATTGCCCCTGCGGCAGGGGTCACAACGTCGGGCCTCCCTGTTGTCAGGGAGCGCCGCTCGTGACGTAGACTGCTGCTTGCGAGTTTGTGCCCCTGATGGAAGGGGTAGCGCTGTCGGTGTCGCTGGCGCTGCGCGTGGCATGGGGATGGCGGTCGGGCTCTAGGAAGGGCCCTGTCGTCGGCCCCGTGTCAGGGCGCAGATTTTCTAGTGCGCCCTGCTGCTTGCGCGCCCCTGCAACAGGGGACTCTGCGCGCGCAACTGCGCGCTCGCATCATGGAGGAGATAACAGTGGGCGCGGGGGATGAATGAGCACTACGGCTAGGGAGAGGGAAAGGACGAGGCGGTGGAGGAGGACGACGAAGAGGGGCAGGACGACGATGAAGTTGTTTTTTGTTTCAACACTTCGTTATGAGAGATGCCGCCTTCGCACGCACAGCGTCTTTGCTCTCAGGGAGGGTGCCCGCCACGAGCCCCTTGATGACTGCGTCAGCAATCTTCCTCATTTCTTCTCGCTGACGGCCTTGTAGGTGGTGCCACCGAACTGGGCGAGCTGCCCCTTGTCCCCGTGCCGCCTCCTGATCGCCACTGCATGGTCCCTCTTGTACCACATGACCGCGTAACTCCTCCCAGGGACGGGAACGGCCGCAGCCACTGCAGGTTGCGCTGCTTTTGGCCCAGCTGCCGCTGGAGGCGGCGCTGGTTTGCGCGCTCCGTCGTCGGCTTCCTCGTCCTCCTCGTCGGTGTCCTCGGCTTCGGCGCTGCTGTCGGTCTCCTCCATCCTCCAGATGCCAGCAGGTTTCTTCTTAGCATCGGCCTTTTTGCTCGCTGCAGGCCTCCTCTTGACGACATCGCCCCTTGCCTTTGCAGCAAGCATCGAGTCCGGCACCTCTGTGTCCACCTGCTCCCCCTTGTCGCTGGTCCACACCAGGAAACCATCTGGCCCTGCACGGAGAGGCGCGCGCTGCCCGGCCTGCCCCCTTTTTTCCACGACCACGCACATGGGGGTCGCCGTCGTAGTCCACGCGAACGTGCTCCTTTGGCAGGCATGGGGGGGGGGGGGGGGGATAGAAAAACGACGGGGAGGGGGAGTGAGGAGTGGGAGGGGGAGGAGTCGGACAGGAGGGATGGTAGCGGGGAGGATAAGGAGGAGGACGACGACGAGGATGGGGGAGGGGGAAGTGGGGAAGAGGGGGAGGAGGACGAGGAACAGGAGAAGGAGGAGGAGGAGGACGACGAGGGAGGAAGAGGATGGGGCACGCAAGGAAAATTGTCAGCTTCGATCCTGAGGCGGTTTGCCGCGGCTGCTCGCGGGCGCGGCTGCGCTGGCTGCATCGGCCGCAGCGCGCATGTCCGGGGAGCCAATTTCCTGCGAGATGAAGATCTCCACTGGGTGCGAGATCTCCATGGCGTCCGTCTTCGTGCACTTCCGTGGTGGTGGTGAGAAACCATATGTATCCTTGATGAGGCGTTTCCTCATCTCGTCCTTATCCTCTCTGTCGGCTGGCGGAGGGCTCGGGGAAGGGCTTGGGCTTGGAATGTTCTTCTCGAAGCCGAGGGCGCGCCCGAAGTGCAATATGTCGCTGTCCATGCGCTCGGCTGTCTTCGCCTGCTTGAACCGCGCCCGCACCTCAGAGAACACCTGGCTCATCTCCCCACAGTACCTCTTCACCTCGTTGGAGGGCAGGTCGCCGTAGTGCTTCGAGATCGCCCGCTGGAGGTCAACTCTGTTGATCCTCTGTGCGTGCTCTGCCAAGTCAACCAGGAAGTTCATGTTCTTGCGGCGCACGTAGGACAGGTCACCATCGATGTCAAGACGTGCGATCGTTTTCTCGTGCTTCTTCACGATATCTTCTAAGGTACTCTGCCCGATCGTGCTCTTGGCTCGCCCAGACGATGCCATCTTGCTGGCGGGCGGAGGCGGGCGGGACTACAGGCCCACGAGCGCCCTCGCGCGCGCCAGAGCCGAGAAACTGCTGTGACGCATCTGCTACCTAGCTCATAGCTGGGAGGAGGAGGAGGACGAGGAGGGGGAGTTTTAAACTCGCGTGCTCTGGCCCGTGAGTGAATGCCCCTTGTCTCGGCACCCCGCGCAGGCGACGCGCCCGAGGCAGGGTGGGCCAGCGGCCTCAGCACACGGCGCTTCTTCTAGCCGTTCTCCAGCGCTGGCTTACGGAGATTCTGCAGCACCATCTTGCGAGCACGCCTGATGTGCTCGTCGACCCGCTCCTCGCGGCAGGGCTGCGCCGTGCCGAGCTGCGCCGAACCAGCACCGCCGCCGTCGGCCTCCGCCAGGGCCTCCTGGCCTGCCGAGGAGGCGTGGGCCGCCGCCGCCACCGCGGCCTCGCCGCGGGGCGCGGCCGCTCCTCCACCGTCGCCGAGGGGCTGGGTGGCGCTCATGCCCTTGTCCTTGCCCACCGACGCGGGCGCGCCCGCGCGGCTCGTGCGCCGCCCCGCGCTGGACGGCGGGCGGCTCGGCTGCGCAGGCAGCTCGTCCGCCCAGCTGTCGTCCTCCATCATGGCCTCGGCGACCTCCTCGCCCTCCACGTCCATCTCCTTCGTCTCTGCAGCAGTGGCTCCTCGCCGACGTCGACCGCGCCGTCGCCTCCGCCGCGGCGCCGCGGCGCCAGGCGGCAGGCCACCCGCAGGATCATCAGGGGCTCCATCATGCTCGGCGTCAGGGGGACGATGAGGAGCAGCAGCACGGCGTCGCGAAGCCTCCAGCTCCGCCGCCGCCGCCCTGCACAGGCCCTCGGCGGCGCGCAACATGCGGCAAGCCGCAGGCGCTCCGCGGGCCAGCCCCGCCGCCGAATGGGCCGCCAAGGTGGCACCTCGGGCGGCCGCGATTGCAGCGCGGGGATCAGCAGCCGGCATCACCCGAACCGAGGCGGGCGGCGCGGCCCGGCGACACCAGGTTCGAGCGAAATGGTTACTAGGAGGAGGAGGGGGAGGGGAAGGAGGAGGAGGAGGAGGAGGGGAGGGCTGCTTCTTCTGAATGCGCGCGCGGTCGATGGCGTTTGCTCTTACACCCCTGCTGGAAGGGGATTTGCTTGTTTGCTCTTACACCCCTGCTGGAAGGGGATGTGCTGCTGTCGCAAATCAATCAACAAATTAGATGCTCTAAATTAGACGCTCTAATCCGCCGACCCTGTCGGCGTGTGTGAGGGGCTTTTCCGTTCGAGCCGTCATCTCCGTCATTCTTTGTACTCGTCGTCCCTGTCCTTCCCTTTCCCTGGGAGACCTCTTCCCCTGGGCTCCAGCCAAGCCGACCTTGAGCAACCTCGTAATTGAGTCGAAGGGAAGCCCCTTCCCTTTAAACCCTCCCCCGCCGGGAGGGGGGGGGGGGTAGCGACCCCCCCCCCGGGTCAGATACGACGCCCCCCCCTGGGACTCCTCTTCCCCTGGGCTCCAGCCAAGCCGACCTTGAGCAACCTCGTAATTGAGTCGAAGGGAAGCCCCTTCCCTTTGATCCCTCCCCCGCCGGGAGGGGGGGGGGGGTAGCGACCCCCCCCCCGGGTCAGATACGACGCCCCCCCCTGGGACTCCTCTTCCCCTGGGCTCCAGCCAAGCCGACCTTGAGCAACCTCGTAATTGAGTCGAAGGGAAGCCCCTTCCCTTTGATCCCTCCCCCGCCGGGAGGGGGGGGGGGGTAGCGACCCCCCCCCCGGGTCAGATACGACGCCCCCCCCTGGGACTCCTCTTCCCCTGGGCTCCAGCCAAGCCGACCTTGAGCAACCTCGTAATTGAGTCGAAGGGAAGCCCCTTCCCTTTGATCCCTCCCCCGCCGGGAGGGGGGGGGGTAGCGACCCCCCCCCCGGGTCAGATACGACGCCCCCCCTGGGAGGGAAGCCCCTTCCCTGATCCCTCCCCCGCCCCGGGGGGGGACGGGCTGGGCTAGCCGACCTTGAGCAACCTCGTAATTGAGTCGAAGGGAAGCCCCTTCCCTTTCATCCCTCCCCGCCGGGAGGGGGGGGGGGGGTAGCGACCCCCCCCCCCGGGTCAGATACGACCCCCCCCTGGGACTCCTCTTCCCCTGGGCTCCAGCCAAGCCGACCTTGAGCAACCTCGTAATTGAGTCGAAGGGAAGCCCCTTCCCTTTGATCCCTCCCCCGCCGGGAGGGGGGGGGGGGTAGCGACCCCCCCCCCGGGTCAGATACGACGCCCCCCCCTGGGACTCCTCTTCCCCTGGGCTCCAGCCAAGCCGACCTTGAGCAACCTCGTAATTGAGTCGAAGGGAAGCCCCTTCCCTTTCATTCCTCCCCCGCCGGGAGGGGGGGGGGGGTAGCGGGGGGGGTAGCGACCCCCCCCCCGAGTCAGATACGACGCCCCCCCCCCGTACCGACCTTGAGCAACGTCGTCATTGAGTCGAAGGGAAGCCCCTTCCCTTTCCCTTCCCCGACGGGGGGGGGAGAGGAGGTCCCGGGGGGGGTCCCGGGGGAGTCCCGGGGAAGTCCCGGGTCAGATACGACACCTCCCTCCCCCACCTTCTCGTCCTTCTCCCCGTTCCCCCAAACCATCCCACAGCCCGTGCCTCTTGCTGCGCATTGCGAACAGGGTCGGCGGCACCGGCCGTCAGGCCTTCGCAATTAGAGTGTCCAGTAGTTACCCTAAGACACTCTAATTAGAGTGTCTAATTTAGAATGTTTTTCGCTAATTAGAGTGTCTCCCTAATTAGAGTGTTTACAATCCTCAAGGAGGAACCCGAACAGGGAACCCGGGGAAGCCGAGGAACCCGGGGAACCCGAGGAACCTGCGAGGAACGGGCATTGTAACAAATAGGAGACACCGGGGGCGGGTAACCCGAGGAACCCGGGGATCCCCGGGAACCCGAGGATCCCGGGGAACCTCCAAGGATTGGGCAAAGTAGCCACCCGAGGCACCAACCTTCAACCAAGTAAGAACCCTATAGGCAAGCCTAATTGAAGAAAACATTGGATGTCGCTCGACATCCTCTCGAATCCGCAACACAGTCTATGTCGAAGCGAGCAAAAGCTTAATAGACGGAGGGCGTTCCTTTGAACATGGATTCGTAGCTGGACATGTACCTTAACCCTATGCCCCCCTATGATCACAGGTATGAATTAAGAAAGTTCGGGGTTCCGGCGGGATAATAAACTTCCCCCGAAGGTCGCAACATAATGGAGGAGGAGGAGCAGAAGGAGGAGCGAACGAAATCTTTTGGAATGTATGGATGCACGGAGTATCTCATGGTATAACGATACCGTGCTCGCTCAGGCGGGGCCTTGCTGGAGGGGTAGCCTGAGACATTCTCACCTCGCGAACTCGGCGAATGATGATGATAATGATAACCTTGCTGATGATGATGATGATAATAATGGTGATGGTGATGATGATGACGACGTTGATGATGATGACGTACGACGATCATGATGATGATACTGATACCCATGCTAACAATATTCGATCTACGACGTATACTTCCTCAAGCAATAATGAAGTTCGGCCCCGCCGCTCCCCACCGCTCACGAAAACTGTCTCGGCTGGGGATAATCATGAGGATCTTGGGAAGGGGGGGGTCTGCTGGTATGCTTCGATATCTGGGGCATTCGCTTAGTTAGTACCATCCTTCCTCACAGTATCCCTATAGCTACATCCAATGATACGATAGTGGTTCGAAAGAACGCTTGCAAAAAAGAGAAGGACTGTTTATACGGGTTTGTGCGGAGCAGACTTCGGATGGGAGGATAGATTGCAGCACCTGTGATGCATCCTGGATCTTCTGAGGCATTCCTCCAACTCCACGGCGCAGCAAGTGGATGGGATCGATCCCTCCCGCGTCGGGAGCTGGCACGGGGCGGCGCGGACGCGAACAGGGTTGCCCAGACGGGCTCCGAGGCGAAGATGATGCCAGCCTGACGGGCGAGGATCACCGACGACGGGGGTGGGGGGCCATACCCGGACCTCAATGGTTACAATTCTGCTCCCGACGTGACTGAAGGGGCCCTGGGACACACAAACAAATTGACACAGATAACAGGATTCCCCATATTTTCTTATATTTTCTAGGTTTTGGTCTCCCCCCACACTTCCCATATTTTCCAACACTTTCTGAGGAATCGACGATGAATTCTGTCTGTGTGTTTTGTCCCTCCTGAATGCCGGAAGGGGAGGAGAAGGCTCAGACCCCAAGCGTCGCACACGCGTCGTGACGGCTGGTTGCCCAGACACTGTGTCCATCTCGGGCCCCCGCGGCCATCAGAAAGCTTCCCGGGATGAAGCAACAGCCCTTGGTTGGGGTCGAGAGCCTCAGGTGCCCAGGCCGCAACAGAAACCAGCACGCTGGACGACCAAGGTGGCGAGGGGGCGGACGAGCGGGTAGAGGGGCGAAGAGGGGAAGGCCCAGAAGGGGGCCAGACGAGGACAAGAAGGACACGTACTGTGTATTCTGGTGCGTGGCTCTGCGGGAATGGAAAACACACGATGCCTGCGTCAAGAATGATGTGCGATGGATTTTTAGGCCCAGGCGCTTCCAAGAACGTGACGGCGCGTTCCAGACCTCGCGACCACGCGGGGACTTTGGGCGCATCGCCGGACCTCGCATGCAGACTGCAGCAACCAGCATTCCAAGCACACTGGACATCCAGAAGCTGCTGCGAAGGCTGATCAGGCGCCTACCGGATCCGGGAGCTCCGCGAAGCGCGGCGGATGACTGACTGCTTCGGAATCCCGAAGGGAAGTGGCAGCACCTGTGGCGTGGCCAGCATTCGCGTTGGCAGCTCCTGGACTGCCCACGGGTCGGAGCCGTGAGCGAGCCAAACAGACGTCCTCCACGGATACGTTCTGGAGAAAGAGGTCCTCCCGCAGGCGGGCAGCACGCTGCCCGTCTCCCCGAGGGGGAGGAGGAGCTGGAGGAGGAGGAAGAGGAGGAGGAGGAGGAGGAGGAGGAGGGAGGAGGAGGAGGAGGAGGAGGGGAGGGGGAAGGAGAAGGAGGAGGAGGAGGAGGAGGAGGAGGAGGAGGAGGAGGAGGAGGAGGAGGAGGAGGAGGAGGAGGAGGAGGAGCGGAGGAGGAGGAGCTGGAGGAGGAGGAGGAGGGAGGAGGAGGAGGAGAGGAAAAGGAGGAGGGGGAGAGGAGGAGGAGGAGGAGGAGGAGGAGGAGGAGAAGGTGGAGTTCAGAGTTCAGAGTTCAAGGGGGGCCCTGTCCCTCGTCTGCAGCAGCAGCAGCAGCAAGGCCCGCAGGGGTGTCTACCCTGACGGAATTCGCAAACCTCGGCGTCCTGTACGAGTGGTGCTTCCCCTTCGCAATCCTCGCTAGGTTCTCATGCCCCTTGCGACTGCGGAGGGGGGGGGGGGGGGGGGCAGGCCACCTGCAAGTGCCGAGGGTCGGTAGTGGCAGTGAGGCCGCACTTGACACAGAAACGAAGATTGTAGAGGTCCCACGCCCAGATCTGGTGACTGGGGTGGGCAGAAACTGAACCGAGCCAGGCGGGACCAACGATTTCTCGGACCACGACCCCCGCGGCGGTGGGAAAACTGGTCCTACCAAGAGGGGCCCCTGGGCACTCTCTCGCCGCGGCCAAAAGCAGAGAGGTGGAGGTGACAAATTCCCTACACCTCGAGCAGACCCAACGTTTGCCCTCTCTCACAAACTGGTGTGTGGACTGGCTGAGGGCTCGGTCCCTCCTGGAAATACGAAGCATGCGCTGGCAGTCGCCCCCTGCCCACTCGCCGTCCCATCCATCGATGTCGATCGTATCGGGCAGACTCCTTCTGAGCCTAGCACGAATCAGAGCCGCGTCCGCATCGATGCGATCAACGGCATGCAAGTCCCAACCTGGAGGGAGTGAGAGGGCAAGTCCTCTCGCCGAGGCCTGACTGGCCAGCGCGTCCGCGGCCGCATTGCCGACTGCCGCGAAGGCCTCTTCCCTGGTCCTGAGCCGATCTGGGTCCTGCTCCAGGTGAGAGGCCGTCCAAGCCACGAGGATGGGAGAGGACCTGCGGCTGGCGAGGGCACGGATCTCTTTCCACAAATCTGACATCTGTTCCTTGGGGGAAGGACGGTAGCATCTCCCGCGCATCCAAGCAAGGAACAAAGGCAAATGACCAGTGACATACTGGAATGGCATCGGAAGGAGCTCCAACGCCAGGATAAACGCTCGAATCTCGGCCCTAGGCACCGTCCGTCTGCGTCCAGACCGCGGCAAAGAAGCTCCCCAAATCGGGACCCAACTGGCGGGGCTGCAGGGGCTCTGATCGAGCGCAACGACTGCGGAGCCACAACGCCTACGCCTAGGACCACTGCTGTACAAGCCTCCTGAGCCGTCCCCAAAGATCTTAAGGTGGCTGTCAGGGGCCCTAAGGAGCTCGCTAGGATCACCGAACGTATAGAAGCCCTTCTCCAAGACGTCCCTTTTTATCAAAAGGGGGTTTCGTGAGGGTGCTCGCGGGGACCCCTCGGAGCCAGTAGGAGGGTTCAGCCTCGTGGGAAACCGCAGCTCGAGGAATAAGGCTCTGGGATCTCTCGAAGTCCTCGTGGCCTTGATTTTTCTCGCAACCCCAAGCACGGTGGTATGCCGTCTCAGGCTCTTTCCCACAACGCCTGCAAATTCTCGAACAAGAATAGCCAGCTGCAAATTGTCGTTCTCTGGGTCACTGGCCGCCCGTGGCCACCGTGAGAGTGGCAGCCCACAGGTCGGTCTCTGCCTGCTGCTCAAAACGATGCAACTCTCGCGTGACGCCGGAGAAGTCCGCTCCGTGGTTGAGGTCGGTTGAGTCGACGTGGTTTGCTGCCATAGCCCACAGCTGTGCCTTCCGATCCTGGATGAAGTCGTCCACTAACTCCATGGCGTCAGCAGCCTTGAAGTCCTCGGAGCCATACTGTGGGAAGGTCCACGTGTCCGAGCCGTTGTCCGTTGGTCTCTCCCAGGCCTCAGGAGAGTGCGGTATCCACTTCGTCTGGTGGAGGGTAGCGATAACTGCTCCTATTGGCCCTCGTACACGGTTCCAGGATGCGTTCTGGTTGTGGAGTACCTTCTGCTTGATCACGGGCCAAGCTAGACGAATGGCTGGGTGGAGCTCGGGATGGCTAAACCAGATCTCAAACCAGGTCATGATCAAACTGACTGGGAGCTGAATGGCGGGGTCCCGATCCTGCAGGGTGCATGCCAACGTCTCGACGTGAGGCAGGCGACTCCGTGAAAGAGGCCCCCCCCCGGGCAAGGCTCCCGCACGGCCGTGCGGGGCCCCGACGCACCGCAGGGAGAGGCGGCCGCCAACCCGCTCTCCCGTCGCCACTCTCGAGGCTCTTCGCCTTCCTCCTCGCCGGCATCCTGCCCGCCACCCTCCCCCTGCCTCCACCTCCCCAGACCCCCTCGAGCAGCGAAAAAATCACGACGGGAGGATTTTCCTACTTCTCGGCCCCTGGGGGCCCCTGCCGGGCCCCAGGACCGCTCAAGAACGACTCGGGAAGAAAAACCGGTCCCGGGGAACAGGTCGAAACCTCTGGGGGTGGACTTCATGACAAAATCGTGACGTCGGAGGTCTGGGTCCACCTCCCCCTCCCCATCCCACTCCTCCGCACACTCGTCGTGCTCCTCCTGCTTGCTCTCTGCTGCCCCCCTCCCTCTCCTCGCTCTCCTCCTCCTCCTCCTCCTCCATCTCTTCCATCTTCTCCCCCTCCTCCTCCTCCTCCTCCTCCTCCTCCTCCTCATTCTCCTCCTCCTCCTCCTCCTCCTCCTCCTCCTCCTCCCCCTCCTCCTCCTCGCCAGTTCCCCCCTCATTGTCCTCCTTCCCCTCCTGAGACGAAGCCAGGACGAAGATAACATGGGCTGAGGAGAAATCAAGAACCTCTGAGATCCGGCGGCACTGGAGCGTGTCTCGGGCGCCGCGGCCTTCTTCTCGGAGCGTTCGGGAACGCTCTGGCACGGATTGATCCTCGTCGTAGCCCCGCCCGACCTCCTCTTCCTCTGCATCCGCGGGGGGGAGACAGAGTGTGATGGGTCTGTTTTCCACCACCACCACCACCATAAGTTGGAGGGGGGAAAGGAGGAGAAGAAGGAGGAGGAGAACGAAGAGGAGGAGGAGGAGGAGGAGGAGGAGAACGAAGAGGAGGAGGAGGAGGACGAAGAGGAGGAGGAGGAGGAGGAGGAGGAGGAGGAGGAGGAGGAGGAAGAGGACCCTCTCCCCCTCCAACTTCTGGTGGGGGTGGTGGTGGTGGAAAACAGGCCCATCAGAGTGCTGATCCCACAGACCCCGCATCTGAGACTCTTGGCACCCCACTTCCCGCTGCTGCCGTGTCTCTCGTCGGCCTTCCGCCTGCGGGCCCGCCCCGCCGGTGTCCGCCCGGCTTCTGCCGAAGGCGAGGCCACCTTGGAGCGCCACACATCTCTCGCCATCCCTCGAACGTCCAAGCCCCGTGCACGTTTCGATGTTTCGGGCGTGCCTTCTTCTGTTGCTCGATGATCCCGGATGCGCCTCGATGGTCCTCGCCGAGGAAAAAAAGACGCACACGTCCGAGCCGTGCCAAGACAGATCCCCACGGCGCCGCGACTGGCCCTCTGGGCGGCGACCCCGTGGCTGCAGGGAGGAGCTGCGCGGATGCCCCGCGCGGGAAGAGGACAACGGGATCGTGGATCCATGCCATCGCGCCTCGGAGTCCAGACCGCGAGCGCACGGATCTGCCCGTCGCTCGCAGCACAGCCTGCGCCCCACTCCTCTCTCCCCGGAGGCCTCCGTGCCGTCAACCTCCTCCATGGCGGCGGTCTCGACGTAGAGGACGCCTGGTGCCACCGCGGCGCGCGCTCTCTGCGCCCCGGAGCGCCCACGCGGCGCGAGGGGCGAGAGGATCGCGGAGAGATGGCCCAGGGAGGCAGCAACGTCAGGGGGCAACTCGTGGGAGGTCTTCGTGGGCACGATGAGGGACTACAGTCGGCCCGTATCACAAGGATGCGCGATAAGGATGCAAGTGGAAGGCCATTCCGAAGCTTCTCGAGCGGGGCGCCGCCAGCGCAAGTGGCCCAGGATCGGCCGAGGAGGCAAGAAGGCAACAGCACCCCTGGGAAAGTCGCTCATCCTTACCATGCGGGTCGACTGCATCGGGCCCGATTGAAGGGCTGGCGAACCCCCCCAAAAAGGCTCCAACCTAGCGGAACTGAGCTCGGCTTCAGCGCGAGGAGCATGCTAAAATGGGGTTGGGTCGGATTTGGGCCAGTTGCCGACCACGGGGATGCCAGCGCCGATGCTGATTCGCTCGTCCCAGAACTTGCAGGCTAAGCAACGTCGGCGAAGAACGCGGGCGTCGCTCCGATGAGAGAGCGACCACCGAGGAAGCACAGGCACTCCCGACTGTCCTGGGGCATCCTGCGCAGCAGGGCAACAGGCGAGAGCACGATGTGGCCAATGCTGACGCTCGCGCCATGGCTGAAACATCATCACGGGGGCTGACAGTGGCTAGCGCCAAGGTGAGAGTGCCATTCCGATGTTCCCGTTTCTCCTCCTCCTCCTCCTTCTCCTCCAACTCCTCCTCTTCCTCCTCCTCCTCCTGCTCCTGCTCCTCCTCCTCCTCCTTCTCCTCCTTCTCCCCTCATCACCCCCCCCACATCATCACACTCCATTCCTCCTTGTCAACCCAATACTCCTGTTCGCCCTCCAGAACCCCCTTCTTCAACGCACGCGCCCGCACGCGTCCCGTCGATGCTGGCTACAGAAAAAGGGTGTCGACTGCACACTCGGCCAATGATCGGCAAGACCACTCGCCCTGCTCAGTTGGCCATAAGGACAAAACAACACCGAGAAAGAGAGAGAGAGAGAGAACACAACACACACAGACGCACACACACATGTTTCACGTTACCGGCCCGAGGAGACACCAATCGAACAATGCATGCGCAACAACCGATGCATCTGGGGGGGATTACCACTGAAACCTGGTGGCGACCACACCCGGTCGCAAGCCACAAATGTTCATAGTCGGCGCGTTGTGAGCCAACACTAGCTACGCCGTTCGATCCGAAGCCTCCAGATGCCGAGTTCGAAAACGGCGGCCCTGAGAGGTCAGCAACCTCAACCGATCGGCACTAATACCGGTGCAAACCAGGGGTCAACGTATCTCAGGAGCGAACGCGGCGGAGGGAGAGCCCAGGGACACACACTCTGCCTCCGACGCGGCGATGAGAGCACTCACCAGGGACTGCGCTCCGGGTCGCGCTCGCAACGAGTCGGCCACCTCGTGTGATGGGCACTCAGCCCGCAGTCGGCTAGGCGCCAGGGACACACACAGACGTGTCCTCCGCCGGCCGAGTGACGTGGCCGCAGTGGGTGGCAGCACGGGGTGCAGGCTATCGTGGACTCCACCCGGCGCAGCAGGTGGGCGGCCGCGCCTGGCGAGCGGGCGTGCGGGGAACAAGCTCCCAGCTCAGTGGGAGGGCAGGCGAAGCTGGCACCTGCATCTGGAGTCCCGAAACGGTGCGGTGACACACAGTGCGGTGACCTCGAAATCCCCCAAGACCTCACCGCACGGTCCGTCAACGCACGGTTTTGGGACCTCGGATGCTCCAGTCGCCCGAGACGTCCTCGGAGAGCGACCCGAGTCCCAAAACCATGCGGTGACCCCGAATCCCCACCGACTCACCGCACGGCGTGGTCACCACCCCATTTGGGGGCCCCCAAATGCAGGATGCGCCAGGAGTGCTTGGAACCAGGGCCAGAGAGACCAAGCGCAGGGACACACAAGCCAACACTTGTTTGGCGTCGCGGCCACGCGCGCGGCGGCGCGGCGTCGGTCAAGTCGAGCGAACGCGCGCGGGCCGCGCCAGCTTACGCAGAAGCTGGATCCGCCCTTCGGGGACCGACAGCGACACCCGCGACACTTTCTTTGGCGGTCGCGGCCTCGCACGCAGCGACGAGACGAGGCGGAGAAAGTGTACCCGAGCAAACCAGATGCGCGCGCGGGTACACACACACACACACCGGCACGTGCAGGAAGTGCAAGGAGCGCTCGGACACAAGGCCGGAGAGACCAAGCGAAGGGACACACACACAAACCCACACTTTGATGGCGTCGCGGCCACGCGCGCGGCGGCGCGGCGTCGGTCAAGTCGAGCGAACGCGCGCGGGCCGCGCCAGCTTACGCAGAAGCTGGATCCGCCCTTCGGGGACCGACAGCGACACCCGCGACACTTTCTTTGGCGGTCGCGGCCTCGCGCGCAGCGAGGAGACGAGGCGGAGAAAGCGTGCCCGAGCAAACCAGATACGCGTGCGGCCGCACGCACGCACGCACGCACGCACGCACGCACGCACGCACGCACGCACGCGCACACCACACACACACACAAACACACACACACACACACCAGCACAGGCAGGATTGCCAAGGAGTGCTTGGACCCAAGGCTGGGGAGACCAAGAAGTGAAGGGACACACATACATCGGGAGCGGCCAAGAGGGAGGCGTCCAAGAGGGGGGGCGCAAATCATGGCCGGCGGCACGTGCGCGGCCCAAGGGAGGGGGGGGGGCCCGGGGTCGTATTGAAGTAGGAAGATGTGCCATGAAATCTGGGGAGATGTCATGGCCCCCACCATGAGACCCCCCCCCTAGTCATCACCCCCCTCTCTGCCGCCCCCGAACTACACGAAACCACTCTGTTGGCGCCGCGGCCCCGCGCGCAGCGAGAAGGCGCAGGCCAAGGCCAGAGACGAGAACGCACGCGCGGCGGACGGCCGAGCCCTCAGAGGGGGTACGACAGCAAGCCCGGAGGGCAGAGGGTGGCACGGCGGAGACTACAGCCCTGCCCTGGCCAGTCGACTGTCAGAGGGGCAGGACAGGGTTCGGGGGCGGCCAAGAGGGGGGCGTCCACGAGGGGGGCGCAAATCATGGCCGGCGGCACGTGCGCGGCCCAAGTGGGGGGGGGGGCAGGGGGGGGGGCCGGGGCAGTATTGGAATAAGAAGAGGCGCCCTGAGATCTGGGGAGATGATGGTAAGCTGTAAGTGCACAGTGGCCTTGAGCTGTAAGTGCACAGTGGCGTTTATTTTAGCATTGGATTTTAGCATTGGATTTTAGCATTGGATTTTAACATTGGATTTTAGCATTGGATTTGAGCATTGGATTTTAGCATTGGATTTTAGCATTGGAATTTAGCATTGGATTTTACTTTGCAGTACCGTGCACCGTGCACGGTACTGCAGAACGGAACTGTGCACTTACTGCTGTGCACTTGCGACTTTAGCACTACACACTCACGGTTAACCGTGCTGGGGAGATACCATGGCCCCCGCCATGATATCCACCCCGTCTAGTCCTCCCCCCCTCGAGCTTTGCCGCCCCCGAGAGGTACGAGGAGGCCGAGGGCCAGGAGTGGCGGCGTGGGCACCGCAGCGCAGCCACGCTTGTGGCGTCGGCGGCCAGGCACAGCCACTGCGCTGGCGAGGAGGCACAGCGAAGCTGCCGTCGAGCGAACTGTGCCACCATTGAAGGGGCCCTGGGACACACAAATAAATACACCAAAATAATAGGATTCCCCATATTTTCTCATATTTTCTGGATTTTTTGTCTTCCCCCCCACTTCCCATATTTCCCCATATTTTTGGGGGAATCGACGATTAATTGTGTCTGTGTGTTTCTTTCCCTCCTGAACCATGCAGGAGGGGGGAGGAGACAACGAACAACACAACCACACTCACACACACACACACTCACCATGCCAGGTCTGGTGCGGGTGCGTAGCCGGCGCCCTCCCACGCAGCGCGCATGCCGGAGGCAGTGGTCACGGCCAGCGGCAATGGCGGCCCGCGCGCCGCGGCGCCGCGGCGGCGCGGAGCGCCGCGCTCGGTGCGGCGGCCGGGCCCGAACGGAGTCGGTCATCACGCCGACGGCCCGTGCTGGGTCGCGGCGTTCCTTGACGAACGAAAAACACACACACACACACCCATACCCATAGGGGAGACGGGCGGGGCTACGGGTGCGTGTTGTCGGATGGAGGTACCCGCTCGAAGGGTCCGACCACCCTCACCCGTACCCGCAGCCAGCCCTCATGCCTCCCACCTCCCTATGGGTGTGTGCGTGTGTGCGCGTGTTCGTTCATCATTCCTCGGCGCCGACGCGGCGCGATCGGGGGGGCCCCAGACCCCTCGCGCCGCGGGAGGACCGCGACGGGAGGGGGAGGGGACCGTGAGGTGACGGACCGCGTGGTGACCTCGGAATCATCACCGCGCGGTCCGTCACCAGCGCGGATTTGGTCTGAGCCCTGACTCCAGATCCGCCCTACTTTGGCTTTTTCTCCAACTTAAAATTGCGTCGGAAATCCACCTATACGAGGCCGAAAAAATGGGCGGAAATTTCTGCACCCAGTATAAAGTAGGGCGGAAATCCACAGAAGTAGGGCGGAAACAGCAGCAGAAAAGTAGGGCGGAAATTGGCATCAGCGGGGCTTGAAAAGTAAGGCGGAAATTCCAAGCCCTACTTACGAATTGCCCCAAAGTAGGGCGGATCCGGAGTCAGGGCCCCGGAGGCTCCGCGCGCCCGAGCCGTCCCTGGAGAACGACCCGCCCCGGCACCGTGCGCGACCCCGAAGCCCCCACGGACTCACCACGCGGTGTGGCCACCACACGCCTGGGAGGCCCCCGAGGTTGCCCGAGACGTGGGGCTCGGGGTGGAAGGCGGGTCGCGGGGACGGTCGAGAACTCCAGGGGTCCACGTTGCGGCCCCCCTGCCCATACAGTCGGGGCGTTGACGTAAGGAACCCCAAATAAGGAGCGATGCCCCTTTTTACCATAAGTTGAGCTTCGATTTCCCTTTGAAGACATAAGGAAAACTCGAGGCAAGCTGTGAAACAATTGAGGAACACGGAGCCCCTTCCCAACGAAAAAGGTTCCTTCTTCAGGGACCCGACTGTTGTGGGCCCTGGAAAATGCAGGGCTGTTTTTTCACCGTTTCCCCAAAAATGTCCCTTGAAAATGGAAACGGCAAAACAAACGGCGACCGGAAACGGCAAAAAAAAACAGCTCCAGGATTGGAACTGGAGCCAGAACCGGTCAAGAAACGGCGACGGAGCCGGAAAAAAAACGGCGTCGGAACCGGCAAGAAAACGGCAAAGCGGAACCGGTAACAAAAACGGCCCTGTCGCTTCCAGGGCCCACTACAGTCGAGGCGTTTTCCTAAGGAACCATAAATAAGGAACGAGGCCCCCTTTTCCCGTAAGTTCAACCTCGATTTCCGACGGAAGCCCTCAGGAAAACCCGAGGCAAACTTTGAAACAATCAAGGAACACCGAGCCCCTCCCCAGCGAAAAGGGTTCCTTCTTCAGCGCCCCGACTGTAAGCCTCTGCCCCTCCCCCCCCCAGAAAGAAAGCTTCCAAGGGGGAGCTCCAGAGAGCAGCACGAGCCGCCAGTATACCACCGGCACTCCGCGCCCAGAGAGGCCCCGCCTCGAGCGGGTGGCCCTCCGCTCTCTGGGCACTCCCCGGGGGATAGGCGCGCTCGGGGGGCGAGCGATGCGGAGGGGGGAGGCAAGTCCTGCATCTAGTGCATCTTCTCCATGGTGGTCAGGGACAGATTGGTGTTCCACTTGTTCTGCAGGCGTCGGTTCGCCAGAAGCTTCTTGGACGCCCTGTGAGCCTGCACTGTGTCGACGAGGTGCCCAGATGCATCCTCATGCGGGTCATCCAACGCGAGGTTATAAACGACTATCTCGAAGGTGTGGCTGGGCGTGCTCCAGTAAGACGTGCGCAGCGGCTTGGGCGCTTCGCACTTCGAGATGTAGCCGATGCCGCCCCCCTTCTCGCCAGACAGCTCCCACTCGAGCATCATCCTGCACGAACTCCCTCCCGTTGCGGGGATCAGCTTGAGGAAGGCCTTCCCGAGGTTCTGCCAAGTCTTATTGCCAGGTGCTTTCATCAAGATCCCATCAACGGCAAACTCTGGGATGTCAGAGATGCTGCCAGTACCTGGCGGCACGTTCTCGACTCGCGTGCAAGTCGGCTTGTCCGCCGCCGACATGTGCGTGCCGTATGTCCACCTCTCACCCTTTTGGTAGCACATGCAATGGCACGAAGATGCCTCCACCTCCTTCTGGAAAGACTTCCGCGTGGCCTTATTCTTTGATGTAATTCGCCGGCCACTCTGGGCTATCGGCGCGATAGGCCTAGGCCCCTAACACCCTGGAAGAATTGTCTCGACGCACACGTGGCCAAACAAAACTCCTGGAGTAGTCTTGGAGAACTGTTGGCATCTCGGGGCCCTCTCGGGATCCTCTTGGGGCTTTCTTTGGCTTTATTGGAATCTCTTGGGGCCGTTTTGGCATTCATTTGGGGTCTGGGGGCTGTATTGAAAGGTTTTGGGGCCGTTTGGGTGTGTATTGGAGGAATCGCTGGTCGTGTTGGAGTTCAGATCGGGCCATCTTGGGGGCTTCTTGGGTCGTCTGGAAAAGCCAATCGTGTTTGTCATTGTCGCCTCTCACTTCCGAAGCTGAGCAACCTGTTCAAAGAAGTCTTGGGTGTGTCAAGGTGGACACATGACGTCACTGGAGGGTGCCACAATGCCTCGAAGACGTCCCAAGAAGGGCTCATGGGACCGCCAGAACTGTCCCAAAGGCCTATAGAGGCCTTTCAAAGACGTTGGAAGAGGTCCATGAAGTCCCCACGAGGCGCATGATAACATCAAAGAGATACCCCGAGAGAGGTCAAGAGATGCAACATTCTGTTCCACTCTATAGAGCAGGAATGTGATTCGACGAGCTCTGCCTTGCAGGACTCTTGCCCTACATTCCTCGCATCACTAGCCCAAAGCATTCCCCTTTCGGGAGGGGTGTACCTCTGCCCCACACAGTGCCCTCACACTTGAACGGGCATCTGGACTCCCTTTCACACCCCACCTCAGCGCCCTCCGCCAGTGAGAGAGCCACTGGAACGAGGCTCCAAAAGGTCCCCAGGCCGGACTTTGCCGGCAGTGTCTGGGCCGACCCCAGCTTCGGCTTCACCGGGTGCGCCTCCCCCCCATAACTCGCCTTCCCGCGACAGCCCGCGGCGAGCGCGCAGTACCGCCATGTGGGGTGGCCAATGCGGGCCTACGCGGCAGAGCCGAAGCCCTCATTTTGTGCTGTTCGCTCTCTGAAGAACCATAGCATGCGGTGTGAGTTTGAGCTCTTGCCCCTGCCAGAAAGAAGGTGTCAGCCGCCACCATTCGCAACCTGCACCGTCGGATAGTCTGCTGTCATGGCCAATCATACCCATCGCTTGCTAAACATTCACAGTCTCGAGATCCCACCGGTCCCGCTGGATAGGCTGGTGGGGATACTTTTTGGTCGCGGCCGCGGGCGAAAGCGCAAGCGGCGAGTCGGCTGGTGGGGATACGCGAAGCGTCAAGAATTGGAAAACTCCAAGATGGAACGAGAGGGCGCGAAGAGGTGAACAATTCGCCCTGAGCAGCCCCAAGAGAGCCCCGAGATGGTCCAAGAGGGAGCTCAGCAGAGGCATTGCCTCTGCTCGCGCCATCGTGGAGCCAAAGGGGCCCTCTGGGCCTCGTGAGGTGTGCTATGGAAGCCACCCGGACCTCCCTGCTAATCCCGGGGGCACCTTGAGCCATACACACTGTTGGCAACACCCGAGGGTTGACGGGCGAAGAGACGGTCCTGGACAGCACCAGCCAGTAATTACCCTCAAATGGTCTCCAGCCAATCCCTCACGGCCTGTGAATACCCCTAAACAGCCCGAAGACAATACAGAGGGAGGTTCACCAGACGCCAGCGAAGCCCCCAATGAAGACCGAGATAGCACCCTTACGCAGTTACACAGAGCTCGACACATCGCGAATGGCGGCCACTCTGCCGTGCAAAGAGGGAGCAAACCGACAGGGCGCGCTTCACGAGCGGTCGAACCCTGAAGTTGCATGATGTGGCGCCAGCCTGACGCATCAACAGGCGGCGCCATCCAGCCCCTGGGGTCATGTCTGCCCGCTTCCGTATCCCAGCCTCCCGGGATGCCAGGAACGCATCTATCTCGGCACCCTCGACACCCAGGACGCGAAGCTCACGCGCCTGAAAATCAACGAGCCCACCCGGCTTACAGATGGTCGAGGTGTAGCCTGCGCTCAGATCGTGGAGCACCTCGTGCAGCACGCGCCTGCTCGACATGTTCGCCAGGTACTTGTTCTCTGCGTGCGTGAGCTCCCGGAGCATGAAATCGTAGACGCGCCGCCAATTCCGGAGAGCTCCTCCCCAGTCCATCGTCCTCTCGCCCGCCATCGCAGCAGTCATGGTCTTCCAACCTCCGGGCCCCCCGAATGTCGCGTTCACGGAGCGCCACATCAGGTTCCAGAGCCCAGCCCTCACCATCGCGTCATGCTCCTCCTCGTTCCCATGCCCTGGCGTGAGCGGCGTCTGCTGCCGAGTCTTCAGATGGTCCTCGAGCACGCCCCAGGCTCGTGCCGATTCATCTTCGTCTAGAACACCATCGTGGTTGGCGTCCACCCTGCTCATCACTTCCGCGATCCTATTCTCGAAATCCGCCGACCCCGTGGGCAGTACCGAGAGATGCCAGCCAATCTCTAGACTCATGCCCTTTGGGCATCGAGCGTCGCAATGGAAGGGGGGAGGGGCCAGGAGATGTCAGAGAGGGTCTGGAGAAAACGCTGGAGCCCCAGGCCTACAACGCTACACGTCGTTCATGTCTAATCGTGTTCGTTTCTAATTGCTCATGGCCCCCTTAGACCAGGAAGTGGCCCAGGATAGAACAATTAGAAATGAAAGGACCTTGGCCCCCAAAAAAATCAAATAAATTTCGAAGAATTAGACATGAACAATGTGTACCCAAGAGAAACTTGACGAGCAGCATCAGTCCAGCACCACTCGGCCCCCCTGGAAAGCTGGTGAGACGGACGCCGCTTGGCGGCCACTCCCGACAATGTTGGAAAGGGGGCGGGGGGGGCCACCGCGGTCCATGGGCAGTCTCGTGACCCCGCGGGTGGCCCCAAGACGACGGAGAGATGATATGATGCCACGACGTCCCCATGACTCCAAGACGACCTCGTGACCCCGAGGGTACGTGTGAACCCAGGATGGCCCCATGAGCTCACGACGATCCAGAAGTGAGCCCCACGCAGCCCCGTGCGCCCAGCGATGGCCTCAAAAGACGACCCCACGAGGACTCCCAGGGCGACCCCGGCGACCCCAGGATGCTCGAGAGATGGCCCCGGGATGCCCTCGTGACGGCCCCGTGCCCTCACAAGGTGGCCTCATGGTGACCTCACGATGCCTTCAATACCTCGAAATGATGCTTGGAGGCGCGCAGAGGAGGTGGAGGGAGGGGGAAGGGCCTCTCAGAAGGAGGCTGCTTCTTTGAAGGCGTCGGCCTCACATCTACAGAGAAGGCCCGCGCCTTCCAAGAGGCAGGGGGTGCTTCTAAGAAGCCCTCCCCCCTCCCCCCACACCCCTCTGCGCGTGGCTGACAAGACCTCGACACGATGGCCTCGGGATGTGCTCTGCCCGGCCGTGGCCGCGGGTGTGCCGCGGGCCGCGACGGACCGTGCTGCTGGACCTCTCGGGGGGGGCGCAGCACGAGGGCGACGGCTGCGCGCCCACACCCAAAGGGGGGGCCAAGGACGCACGCATGAGCACACACAGATCCCAGGATTCCCCACGTGCCCCCCCTTTTTGTGATGTTTCGTCCTCCCCTCCCACTTCCCATCGCGTGTTTCCCTGCTCTCCAAGGAACCGACGACTAACTACTTGTGTCCGCGTGGTGTGTGTATGTGTGAGAGAGCGTGATCCACCGCCGCTTTACTGTGGAAAATTGCCAACCTTTTCCTCCGGAACCCGGGGGTCTCC
>CAUYUJ010002697.1:56162-86828 GCA_963575745.1 Prorocentrum cordatum
ACGAAGAACACGAAGTGGCCTACAGTTGGCTCCGGGCATTCAAAATGTGGCCTGGGAATGGTGTTCTGGGAACACGAAGAACACGAAGTGGCCTACAGCTGGCTCCGGGCATTCAAAATGTGGCCCGGGAATCGGGAATGGTGTTCTGGGAACAGAATCTGTAGGAATCCATAGGAAACTATACGAATCTATAGGAGTCCTGGGGAGTCTCCGGATTTCCCGGATTCCCCCGGCACCCGCCCAGACCCCCTTTTGACCCAACTAGAAACCTATCAGTCTTCGCTGTTAGATAAAAATACTATAAATATGTTTAAAAAAACTCTACAATGGGTCAATTATCCTGCGACGTACCCAACCCATTTGCATCAAGTGGCCCGATGCATCGGCGAGTATCGTCGTGAAGAACGCAGCCCCCCAGGAATGGCGAGCTCTAATCCTGATCCGCGGTGAGTACCTCTCTGCTGGCCTCCCCAGCAGCCCTCGAATTGGCAACAGTTTCGCAGATCGCAGCCCCCCAGGGATGGCGCGCTATTATTCTGATCTGCGGCGAGTACCCTCTCTGCTGGCCTCCCCAGCAGCCCTCGAAAGTGGCAACAGTTTCGCAGATCGCAGCCCCCCAGGGATGGCGCGCCATTATTCTGCTCTGCGGTGAGTGCCCTCTCTGCTGGCCTCCCCAGCAGCCCTCGAAAGTGGCGACTGTTTCGCAGATCGCAGCCCCCCAGGAATGGCGAGCTCTTATCCTGATCTGCGGTGAGTACCCTCTCTGCTGGCCTCCCCAGCAGCCCTCGAATTGGCAACAGTTTCGCAGATCGCGGCCCCCCAGGGATGGCGCGCCATTATTCTGGTCTGCGGTGAGTACCCTCTCTGCTGGCCTCCCCAGTAGCCCTCGAACGAGGCGACTGGTTTCGACAGATCGCAGCCCCCCAGGGATGGCGCGCCATTATTCTGGTCTGCGGTGAGTGCCCTCTCTGCTGGCCTCCCCAGCAGCCCTCGGAAGTGGCAACAGTTTCGCAGATCGCAGCCCCCCAGGGATGGCGCGCTATTATTCTGGTCTGCGGTGAGTGCCCTCTCTGCTGGCCTCCCCAGCAGCCCTCGAAAGCGGCCACAGTTTCGCAGATCGCAGCCCCCCAGGGATGGCGCGCTATTATTCTGGTCTGCGGTGAGTGCCCTCTCTGCTGGCCTCCCCAGCAGCCCTCGAAAGTGACGACGGTTTCGCAGATCGCAGCCCCCCAGGGATGGCGCGCAATTATTCTGCTCTGCGGTGAGTACCCTCTCTGCTGGCCTCCCCAGCAGCCCTCGGAAGTGGCAACAGTTTCGCAGATCGCAGCCCCCCAGGGATGGCGCGCTATTATTCTGATCTGCGGCGAGTGCCCTCTCTGCTGGCCTCCCCAGCAGCCCTCGAAAGTGGCCACAGTTTCGCAGATCGCAGTCCCCCAGGGATGGCGCGCCATTGTTCTGGTCTGCGGTGAGTGCCCTCTCTGCTGGCCTCCCCAGCAGCCCTGGAAAGTGACGACTGTTTCGCAGATCGCAGCCCCCCAGAGATGGCGCGCCATTATTCTGCTCTGCGGTGAGTGCCCTCTCTGCTGGCCTTCCCGGCAGCCCTCGAAAGTGGCTCTCTGCTGGCCTCCCCAGCAGCCCTCGAAAGTGGCCACAGTTTCGCAGATCGCAGCCCCCCAGGGATGGCGCGCTATTATTCTGCTCTGCGGTGAGTACCCTCTCTGCTGGCCTCCCCAGCAGCCCTCGAAAGTGGCGACAGTTTCGCAGATCGCAGCCCCCCAGGGATGGCGCGCTATTATTCTGGTCTGCAGTGAGTGCCCTCTCTGCTGGCCTCCCCAGCAGCCCTCGAAAGCAGCAACACTTTCGCAGATCGCAGCCCCCCTGAGTCCGCGAGGGGGAGGGAAGAGAGAGGAGGGGGGGGGGGCGGGAGCGGAAGGAGAAGCGCAGGCGGTGCTCTATTCAAAACGTGAACCCAACACAGAAGGAGGAGGGAGGAGGGGAGGAGGAGGAGGAGGAGGAGAAGGAAGGAGACGCGACCCCACTGCTCTCTTCAAAACAAGAACCCAACCGAGGAGGGTTGGGATACATACTTTACAAAAATCGTCCCCATATTACTTCCTTACTATTTTGGAATATTCCCCCTGTAGAGGGACAGGCCCAACTTAACCCGAGCGGCCGAGAACGCCGCAAAGCCCGCGCAACGGTGCTGTCGAGACGTCGGATGTCTGGGAGACCGCGCGCCGATCCTGGACGCCTGCTGCCTGGCTCGGGACGGGACGCCGCCCTCCCCGCTGCCTCGCGCCTCCTCGTGTTGTCCTCCTCCCTCACTGGTTTCCTCCTCCTCCTCCCCCTCCCCTCCCGCCCCTCCTCCTCCTCCTCCTCCTCCTCCTCCTCCTCCTCCTCCTCCTCCTCCTCCCCTCCTCCTCCCTCCTCCTCCTCCCTCCTCCTCCTCCTCCTCCTCCTCCTCCTCCTCCTCCTCCTCCTCCTCCTCTCCTCCGTCTCCTCCTCCGTCTCCTCTCCGTCCTCCCCCTCCCCTCCTCCCCTCGCCCCCTCCCCCTCCTCCCCCTCCCCCCCTCCCCCCCTCCTCCTCCTCCTCCTCCTCCTCCTCCGCCTCCTCCTCCTCCTCCGCCTCCTCCTCCTCTCTCCTCCTCCTCCTCCTCCTCCCCTCCTCCTCCTCCTCCTCCTCCTCCTCCTCCTCCTCCTCCTCCTCCTCCTCCTCCTCCTCCTCCTCCTCCCCCTCCTCCTCTCCGCACTGCGACGTGGCCTGGCAACGCGACGGCGACCAGGAACGGCTGGCAGAGATTCGTGCCCCCCCTCCAGTCTGGGTAATTTGGCTGACCCAAAAGGGGGTCCAACTGAAAGGGGGTGGCGCAATAGATCTGAGGCAATTGTACTGTAAATTTATTGCGCCAGAGAATCGTCTTGCATTGTATTGCAGGTCGTGTATTGCACTCGAAAGTACAGCAATACATTGGCGCCCCGACATGTATTGCACGCCCCACATTAATTGCAACCCCGCAAATCTATTGCACCAAATCTATTGCACCACCCCCTTGTCGCTGGACCCCCGTTTAGGTCAACCCGAGGTAAGGGGCTGCGGCTCGCAGGCCGTGGGGTTCTTCATCTGGCGACAACCTCATTGGTGAGGAGAGGATTTTCGCTCCGGGGGGAGGGTGACAGCGGGGGCGTGGGGGCACCGCGTTTCCGAACGGGCGCCGCTGGATGCGGTAAACTTACACGCGGCACCGCATATGCGACGGATTCCGAAAAACTATGGACCCAAAAATGTTGCCGTCTCTTGGGAGCGCGTATTCTACTTCTGCCACCTACCGTCGCCCTTCCGCTGGCTTCTGCCGGCGGAGGGGGCCTCGCTTTTTACTTCAGCCGGCCTCCTGCTGCCCTTCCGCCGCCTTCCGCCGAGGAAGAGATGCCAACTCCTTCGATCCTCGAAGGCGAGGCCCTTCCTGGAACGCCTCACATGTACAGTCGGGGCGTTGACCAAGGGAACGATAAATAAGGAACGAGGCTCCTTTTTTCCATATGTCAAACTTCGATTTCCTATCGAAAACATAAGGAAAGCCTGAGGCAAGCTGTGAAACACTTAAGGAACGCGGAGCCCCTCCCCAACCAAAAGGGTTCCTTCTTCAGGGCCCCGATTGTATACACATGTCGAGTATAGAGGCCTCCTAGACAGGTCCGAGTAGATGGGGTCGGAGGATCGCGCCGCATCGGCGATGCATCAGCGATACATCGGCGATGCACCGGCGATGCATCCTCGACGTCGGCGATTCATCGGCGACGTTGGCGTGAGGCGAATCGGGCTCCGCATCGAGCCGCATCAACTCCGACCCCATCTGAGAGGCCTAGATCACTTCTTGGGGAGACCCAAAGGTATCGATACCACTACTCCCGGACTTCTCCCAGGGTGCGTTCGGACCAAGACTTCGAGGCCCATCCAGCAGTGGCGACCAGGGCCTCCCAGGAGGCCCAAAGAGGGGGAAACGAGGGAAGGGTAATTAGTGGTATCGGTACCTTTTGCTCCTCTGATCGAAGGCGAGGCCCTTTCTGGAACGCCCCGCATGTATACACATGTCGAGTAGCCGACCCCCGACGTCATGTTTTTTCACAACGTCGACCCCCAAACGTCTGGACCCCTTCCCGGGGACTGGTTTTTCATCCTGAATAGTTTTTTAATGGTCCCAAGGCCTGGAAAGGGCCCCCGGAGGCCGAAAATAGTGAAACAACTCACATCGTAATGGTTCACAGCGCGAGGTCTGGTGTTAGGTTGCTCCATCGTACTGAAGGACCACATCCCAGGAATAATTTCGAGCACCCAGAAAAGTTTCGAACGAAAGTCGCCTCCAAGGGCCCGACACGTGAAAACCCTCAACATCTTATACTTTCTGCTGGTTCTCGAGACTCTTTCTGGCGGTCGAGGCTAAAGTAGGCTGGAACATCATCAGATTGGTGTAGCCAACCCTGGGTGTTCGCTTCCTGCTGCCGCGCCAGCCCCCGACGTCGCGATTTTTGTCCAAACGTCGACCCCCAAACGTCTGGACCCCTTCTCGGGGACCGGCTCTTCATCCTGAGTCGTTCTTTGACGGTCCCGAGGCCCGGGAAGGGCCCCCGGAGGCCGAAGGTAGTGAAAAGCCTCCCGACGTAGCGTTTCAAAGCACGAGGAGGTCTGGTGTTAGCCCACCCTGGGTGCTCGCCTCCTGCTGCCGCGCCAGGCCGTCCAGGCCCAGGGCCGGCCGGGCGCCGTGCGCCCGCCAGAAGAGTTAGGTCGGGCATGTCCCCCTACCGGGGGGATTTCCGACGGAAAGTGCAACAGAGCCCAGACATATGCAAACACGAGCAACAAATGCCCCCAAAATGGTCCCCAGAATTTGTCTGGCTACTATTTTGGAATATTCCTCCTGCAGAGGGACAGGCCCGACTTAACAGAAGAGGCAGAGGCACGCGGCGGCCAGGCGGGGGAGCGCCGCCCTCGCGAGGCGGCGGCACATCCTCCCCGTGCGGGACTGCGGAGCTCTGCGGCAGGCTCGCGCCGTGAGGGCCCTGCCGAGGGCTCCTGCCCCAGACCCCCCTCGAAGGCTGAACAATGATGGGCCTGTTGTCCACCACCACCACCATAATTTGGAGGGGGGAAGGAGGAGGAAGAGGAGGAGGAGGAGGAGGAGGAGGAGGAGGAGGAGGACCCCCTCCACCTCCGACTTATGGTGGTGGTGGTGGTGGTGGAAAACAGGCCCATCAAACACAAATCACGGCGGGAGGATAATTATGTGCAAGTTTCGGCCTCTGGGGGCCCTCACCGGGCCTCGGGGCCGTCAAACAACGACTCAGGCTGACCAGCGGGCCCCGGGGAATAGGTCGAAACCTCGGGGGGTCGACGTTTGGACAGCAATCGTGACGTCGGGTGTCTGGGTGGGCGGCGAGCACGGTGGGGAAGTGAGCAGGCGCGAGGGCTTCTCGTAAGGCTCGGAGGTCCCCCGGGCCTTCCGAGCAGTGTCCTAGAGGCCTGCTCTCCGAAGACACGGCAGAGACTTCCCAGAAGGCACGAGGGTTTCTGAGAAGTTTCGCCGCCTTCTGGGAAGGCCTTCTCCTTCTCACTTCCCCACCTCGCTCGTCGCCGAATGTCGTGAAGATCCTGGCGTGGGTTCCTGGACACCACGAAGATCGTTCAACCTTGAGCGACCGGCCGTTTCCAAAACGTCGGATCGTTCGACATCAACCGATTCTTTGTCGCCGCCGGTCGGCACAACGCGAACCTACCACACGGCAGATTCGCGTCGTGACGACCCCGGCGCGGGTTCCTGACACCGCGTCGAGCGTTCCACCTTCAACGAGTGGCGGTTTTTCCGGGATGGACAGAACCCCTTTAGTAGAACGTGGTTCAGTGAAAACGACCTCGGGCCCAAACCTGGCGGGCGCAAGCCTGGAAAATGACGGCCGCGGCGCCCTCTCGAGAACCCAGAACGGACAATTCACTAATCGACGTGTCAGGGTGTGAGGTCTCTGTCCACCCCCGAGTTTCTCGATCGCCAGATCGATCCATGTTGGCCAACCTGGGGCCACCGGCGGCGTTCAGCCCTGCACACCCTGCGGCGGCATCTCGCAGCCGCGCCGATGCGGCACGAGCCCACCGCAGAGGGGCGGCGTGCCCAGAGGGGGAGGGCGAGAGCGGGCGGGCTCCTCGGAGGGCGGCGGGGCTTCTCGGCAGTCGGGCCTCTCCGGCCTGCCGAGAGCAGCCGTCGACGCGCCCTCGGAGGGAGGGCTCTTATTGGAGCTGCGCAGAGGTCCGGAGCGGCCCTCCGAGCCCTCCGAGGAGAGCCCCCCCGCTCCTCTCCCACTTCCGCCCCCCCCCCCCCGCCCCCTCGGCCCGCCGCCTGCTAATTAGCGGGGGGGGGATAGGTTCACCAGATCACACGCCACTGCGCGCGGCACTTGGGCCAGTGCGCGTCGGGGGCGCGGGAGGACACACCGGCGCGGTGCGCCCCCATCGCTCGGAGGCGTGCGCCCGAGCCGAGGGCACAGAGCACGAGCGCAACAGATCGCACACAGGTGCCCGCGGGGGTGTGGTCAGAGAGCGCCTGCCGCCGAGCCTTGTAATGCGGTATGACGATGAATAAAAAATCAGAGGGAACGGTTAAGCAAATAGTTTTCTGCTATTTCTGCACAATTTTCTGACTGGAGGAGAACGATCTAACAAAAATAGTTCTCCAGCCCGCGACCGGTCTTTTCGAATCGTCATCCCAGGCGCCGCCGCGTGAACACGACCCCTGGTCATTTATTACTCGTCAGGGCACGCGTCGCTCGCCTCTGCGGATGCGGGGCACACAGAGCACAAGCATGCCCAAGTCTGACCGCACGCCAAGTGCGCTCGGCTTGTGCTAGCACGCTCACGTACAGTGGAGGCCGGTTCACGAGAAACCTTCCACGAGAAACCCAACCCCGAGCCCCCAGGACGTCCATCGATTCCTGGTGTGTGGGAAGTGTCGCTTTCCATGGCGAAACCCTCGAAATCCCGGGCACCTTGGAGGCACGCAGTGTGTCTCTTGGCATGGGCCTCCACTGTAGAGGATACCAAGCTGCACACACATGACATCTCTCGTCCCGCGCGCGAACACTCCACTGGGGGCCCTCTCCTGGAGGAGGCGCCCCCCTCGGGCAAGACGCCGCCGCGGGGGCCGGCGGCGACCCACAGGAAAACCCGCGCCGACCTCCGAGCGCTGATATGCGCGTGTTGATATGGCGTGCGGACGCTGGGCCAGTTTTCCACCGCCGCTACCATATGCAGGACGGGGGAGCAGGGAGGATGAGGAGGTCCTCCTCCTCCTCCTCCACCTCCTCCTCCTCCTCCTCCTCCTCCTCCTCCTCCTCCTCCTCCTCCTCCTCCTCCCCCTCCTCCTCCCCCTCCTCCATGATATGGTGGTGGTGGTGGAAGTTTGGCCCATCAGAGGACAGCCGTCGTGCTGCCGTCCGAAGCGCGGAACAGCGCACGACCGGGAGCTCTTCTCCGGCCCCGCGGCGCCCCGGGCGCGGGCGCAGCAGGCTCCCCCTGCCTGGATCCAGGGGCCGCGGCCCGCGAGGCCGAAGCTCCTCCGTCCGTGAGCCCCCAAGCGGCACGACGAGCCCCACTGGGGAGGCTCCCCCTCGAGGAGGAGGAGGAGGAGGAGGAGGAGGAGGAGGAGGAGGAGGAGGAGGAGGAGGAGCAGGAGGAGGAGGAGGAGGAGGAGGAGGAGGAGGAGGAGAGAGAGCGGCATGCGGCCCCTAGAGGAGGGCGCACAGAGCTGCCGGACCCCCGCCCGCTGGGGGGGGGCGAGGGGGCGCGCGGGACAGGCGGCTGCCCTCAGATGTTCTGAAAAGCGCTGGGGGCGTTTTTTCTCCCCGTTTTCAAGATCGACGTTTTCTTTCCGTTTTCGTTGTCGTCTCCTTTCTGTTTTGCAGATGTGGGCCACCGTTTTCGATTCGGCTTGGGCTACCGCTGTGTTTCCGTTTTTGTGGGTCGCAACTCCAGAAATGGAAAACGGAACAACAACGCCAACAGCGTTTTTAAGAACAACGCACCCTGCCCGGTCCCGCGCGCGCGGACGTCCAAATCCCGTTCGAGGGGGGGATGGCCACGAGCGCTCGCCAGCGCACCTCCCAGGCCCTCGGAGCCTGGACGTCCACCATCCGCGGCCTCCCAAGTGCCCAGCGTGTCCTCTGAGATGGCTCAGCTCCAGCGCGCCAGAGAAGCCTCCAGAACACCCAAGATGGCTTCAGAGCGGTCCGAAAGGCACAAAACCGCGCCAGGAGGCAAACGGCGCTCATGCCCCGTAGAATGTTTGAACGATGCTCGCGCTGTCGACATCTCGGGGTACGGAAGCCCGAGACGAGCCGAGACGCCCCCCGCCTGGCCCAAGCCTGGCCGAAGAGGCCCCCAAGAGGTCCCAGAGATGGCCCAAAACGGCATCAACCCTGCCCACGAGCTCCTCGAGACTGCCAAAAGGGCGTTCGAGAGGGCCCCACGAGCGGGAACTCGCAGGGACCCCTGGAGCCCTCCATGACGCCGAACATGCCCCCAACAGGCCCCCGAAAACCCAGACGGCCCGAAAAAGCCACCAGGAGACTAGAAAAGGCTCCCAAAGGGGGCCACCCCAGAGGCGTCCAAGAGGCCCCCCCAAAGCCCCAGAACAGACGCAGAGGAAGAGGAGGACAAGCCAACAAACATTACCCGCAGGCGAAGCGGCGAACAGCACATGCGAAATCAGAAGCCGCACGTTTCCTCTTCCGGGGGCCGGCGGAATGGCGCAAACCTGTGGAATAAAGCGTTGCTCCGCGCCCACAGGTGCAACGCACCGAAGATGAGGAATAAAACGTGTCTCAAACGCAACCACCGCGGGCGGTGGCGGAAGATTGAGCAATCACACGCAAACTGCGCGTACTTATGAAGCGCCTCCTGGGGAGTCTTCGAGGAAACGATTACGGGCTGCAAAACCTGACAGGGCCACAGAGCCAGACTGAGCCAGAGGAAGCCCAACTTAAGTCGGGTCTGGCGGGGGCTCGGCAGATTAAGTGAGATTACCACCCAGACATGCAAACGAAACTTGGCCTTGGCCAGCACGCCTTCGTCAAACAGATGCACCAACGAACGCTTAGCGTTAACATACAAACGAATGCAACACAGCCTGGACTTGCGATTCCCCGCTGAAGTGACCCGCGGGGGAATCGCTGGCTGTGCCCCCCTCCCGTACAGGAGCAACGAGAGACAAGACAAGGACTAGGAATGTTTGGGATGGTCGTGACGAGTATAGGATGACGGCGGCGGTGGCACTGGCAATGATGACAGCAACGGTGTCGTGGGCTCCGGGCGAATGCGACGCGACGACACGGCGGTAGCGAAGAAGGTTGTGATGGTAGGGTGATGATGGTCTTCTTCTACCCCCTATGAGTATCCCTAACACGAACTTACAGCGAAGTCGAATCTCGGATTCCTGGATATCGGGCCGCGGGTGGCTGAAAATGCCCACGTCACAAAAAGGTTCCCCTCCCGGAGAAGGCCGCGGCACGCCATCGGAGCGACGCTCAAAACAACAACACTTCGAAAGAAACTCGCTCTGGCACCGATCCGGTAAATGCTCCACCTCTACGAGATCGAAAAGACCGAGGAGGCGTTCGACATCTAAGGCACCGAAGATGGTCCTCGATCTGCCCTCCACACCGATGCTGAACCTCAGAACCCCCTCAGGCAAACAACGTTTAGTGCTGCTACTGTTGCTATATCCTGCTGCCTCTCGCTCGCGGCCTTGTATTGGCCTAGTCGACGAGGTCCTGCACTGCGTTCCTGATGTTGGGGCTTTTTGGGGGTGGCTTGCGATGGGTGCGCAGCCTCGACGATGGCATCCATGAGATCGATCACTACTGAGCGTAAGTAAGGAATCATGGCCCACTCGATTATGTCAAGTCCGTCTCCCACGACTTCTTTTTTAAAAAGCCTTCTCCCGCGTGCAAACCAAGATGCTGGCCTCCAGCTGCGACGCCGACGTCGCGGACCTCGAGCGCAGGGCCACCCGCTTCTTCTCGCCCACTTCCACCGCCGGGTCGCCTACCACCGCCAGACACAATGCGATCCAGATGTGACAGTGAGCCCATCTGAGGCCCTGCAGCGCATTCTGGTCGCCTGCGTTCTTGGCCGCCTCCTTCGCCTCGGTGCACATCCTTCCTCCTTCCTGCATCGCCATAAGTTGAACGTGATCGAGCGGGACGAGAGCCGCTGTCGCGGGGAGTCCAGCCCCGCGACCGCTTTGGCTGCGTGGGCCGCAAGCCCATGGCCAGCCTGGGTCGTCTCGTCGCTGCCGACGCCCCACGCTACACTTCGACGTTTGTGGCCTGGTCCCTCTTGCGCTCGAGATGCCATCTGCGCCTGCATCAGATCCATCATCGGGGGTGTCCTCGCGCGCCGGCGCCAGATGCGCAATTGCCGAGAGCTCTCCAGCACGCGCGATCAGCTCGAGAGACAAAACGCCAACGGAGATAAGCGCGTGGATCGCCCAAGTTCTCGGCAAGATAGGCTCCGAGGGGACACTGGAGACCAGATGGGACAGTAAGCGTGCAAGTCCAGCAGAAGCCCCCCCCCTCGAACTCTCGGGCCCGCGCCCTGTTTTCCAGCGGGGCCGCGCGATTGCCCGCGGTTTCCATCGAGGCAGACCGTCTCGAGCACCGTGGGCGCACATTGCACATAGTGGCTCATCCATGCGGCTGGAGATAACTATGTGCGCGACGGGCGTGACAGACGAGCGCTGTGTACGAAGGTGCTTAGTATGAGAAAGACCACGCCGATCTCGCATGCACTTTCACACTGGTACTCTCCAAGGCCTCTGCCTTCGAGTTCACGCGGGGGCCCTGGGAGGCGATCTGGGGGCCGGAAGTAACTGATGACGCCGTCCTTGGGAGGGTTGAACAACGAGGCGCCGCGGCTGTCGAACGTCGCGCGCCGCCCCTGTCGCCCGAGGGCCTTCTTAACTCCAGGCGCGACTCTTCCGAGACCCTCCAAGTCGTGGCAGAACCTCCTCACAGACACGTTGCACCCCGTCCTTTTGCCCCCCTGCTTCCGTTAGCTGCCCCCGTTCTTAGTCTCCGAATGGACCGGCGAGGGCGGGGGGAAGAGCGGCGTTACCCCCGCGGTCTTCTAGCGCTTGCCCACGGCCACTGATGTCGCCGAAGCAGAAGCGCATAATCAAACGCGCAGAGGAATTGGGAAGACCCGCGCGGGGCCACGCGCGGGTCTTCTCCGCGGCTTTACGCGCGTAGCTGCGACGCGCCCAACCCTGTTTAATCGCTCGAAGATAAACCTGCTCAAATGTGGCAAACCCGTCTTGAGCGCCCTGCGCCTAGTGGCGCGCTTCTCGCCCAGACAGCGAACCCCGCGTGCGAACTGCAACGTTTGCTTGTCCCGCGGGCTTTGCTGGTCCAGATCTTCCCCGGCAGAATCCAGCCGATTCTTACCACCAATGCGCGCTGCTCACTTTCGCCGTGCGCCCTTCCACCAGCATCGCGCCACCAGCCTAAATGTCGCCCCCAGAATTCCCCCCCCCCCCCCCCCTTCCCCGCACAGCGCTCCGTCTTGCTGGCAACGGACATTCTGCGCGGTCCGATGGAGCCCCACCCCCACGACATCGAGGTAGAATTTCTTCCGAGCCCACGCGCTGGGCAAACCCAGCGGCGCCCAGGACGCGCCCACCCAAACCCTCCAACCATGCATTGAGCTTCTCAACAGCTTCCTGACCAGGGCGATCTATGCTTAGAACATCGAGGCGTCCGTTGCCATCTGCGAAGGTGGTAAGAGGTAAGAAAGAAATCCACTCAGTCTCGGACGCAGTAGCCTCCGCTCACTCCTGGATCCGCAGGTCGGACGAGGCGCGAACCCGTCTGGCGCTGCTCGGTCCCCCTCAAGATTCGCGCGCCACATATACAGATGAGCCCAGTACCCATTTTCGGCACTGAGACATCTCGCCGCTCGTTGGTGTTGATGGCGTCGTTCGCGACGCCTGGATTCGAAGCTCCACCGATCGCGCGGTATCGCGCCCGATGAGATGTCGAAGTGAACGCATTGGCCATACCATGCACTACTTCCATATGCTAGTCCCCCCGCTAGTTCAAACGGTCCTGCATCGTGCGCATCAAAAGTATCGGTTGCTCTCACCTTCGTCAGCGTTTCTATACCGGTGAGTCTGTGAGTGGATCGAATACGAAGTGCTCTTCCAGATGCGGCAGCGGTAGGTCTTTCCCACGGGGTCGAAGAAATGGATCGCGCGCTCGCGTCAACTCACCGTTACCACTTGGGGGGCCTTCCTCGCTGCATCGCTGGCGCGCCAGAGGCTGGGGATCTCCAGCTCGCCTCGGATGCAATGCCGCTGCGCGCGCTGGGATGCAGCGCCAGATCGGAGGGGCCCGCGCCCTTGCGCGAAAGCAAGGAACAAGAGTTCGCAAGGCAGAGCCCAATGAGGCACGTTCTTCCCTGCCTTAGCCTTGAGGAGGAGGAAGAGAATAGCTTGCGCGTCTTAAGGGACGTCGGCCCCCTGCTCTACGGCGAGCTCCGCCTCCACTGGAGGCCGCCTGATCGCCAACACCGGAATACTGGCGGCGCTCGAGGCGCGAAGACTACGCATGAATAGCTAACGAGAAAGATGCGCTAGATTACTGTCTGTCTGCTTCGCTGCGTGGAAGGTGTCGTGCCATTCCCTGCGCGCGCATATGCCCATGTCTTGCTCCTCTGAAAAATGCCCCGCCTGCGCCCCTCCGTGTGCCCCCTCCTGCCCCGCGTGCTCGACCCTTCTGCGCGTGTCGGCGGCGCCGAAGATCTGCGCTTTGCCTCCAGATTTGCACTCGCGGATTTTCTCCAAGCTTTCCAGGCCAGCTGCTCATCGCGCTGCCGCTCACCCCCCGATGTCCCCGAAGCCGAGCGCCGAGAGCTCTCCGAGAACCGCGCCTGCGCAACCCGCGAAGGCGCCGAACGAGCCCCGGGAACGCGCGCTCGAGGCCGGTGCGATCGGAGCCGTCACCTTGCCGATGTCCCCGCAAGGGGCTACGAGCTTCTGCGCGCGGTGCGTGCACAGCACGCGCATCTTCTGCTTATGGCCACAGACGAGAATCATGAAGGGCCTGCGTAACAAAACGCTTGCTCATGCTCTCTCACTTGCTGGAAAAGAAGACGCCAGCATTCATCAAGCAATCCATGCTGTGTGAAATATATCATGGTGTGCGCGATGGTCACGCGACTGGCCCAATCATCATGCGCCTGGCAGAATCGTTCATCCAGCACCGCTCAAACTATCGCTGCGTGGAAATATCCATATCCCACCTTTGCCGCCCCTCAAGAGATTATGCAATCCGGTGGTGATACCGCAGGTCCATGACTACCGGGCAGTGGTCCGCGTTCCTCCGAAGCGATCTGCCTTACTTAATGAGTCGTAGCTTGAGTCCCGTCCGATACCAAACCACAATCTTGACCACCTGCTGCAACATACTTTTCGGAATGCCAATGTAGTCGGCCCTGGTCTTGCAGCTGCCGTTGTTCGAGAAAAACGCATTGCCAGCTCCCTCCGCGCAGTGCGTGTTGGCCAGCGCCACATGGCGCACGTGGAGAGTCTGCCTCCACAAGATTGTTGCGGACGACTCTGGACTGGGCTTGTGTTTGCCAGCCGTGCCTCGCTCTCTCATGCCATGCACTGCAGGACCGATCCTGCTGCAACCGTAATAAAACATACAGCCAACCATCATAATATAAATGCATTTTGACGGCAGTTGACTGCACAGGTCCCCGGTTCACTTCGAAGTTTGCCGCGTCATCTGCGGCTGCACTCACCATGCGATTTCAGCACAGTATATACTGAACTGCAGAAGATGTCGTAGTGGGTGCGCCATGTATGTCTCACTGCTCCTCTTCGTCCAAGTAACCCTACTGGTAAGTCCCAGCGCTGTATACGTTTGCGTCCAGGGACATGTTTGGTCGCCACCGCCAGCATGAATCACGCATATCTTGAAACACCCGATTGTTTAGGTGCTCGACGCGAAGATCCTCTTCGCGCTTCCGTCGGCCACTGCCATACTGTCCATCGTCCAATCCTTGTCCTTGGGAAGGTTAGATTGTCGTCGTTGAACTGTTTGTTCTGGGTCTGCCTTGTGCCAGTGACTGGCGCGATGTTCCTGCTCGAAGAAGTGAACTACATCTGTGCGCGACCTTCTGATGGGCAGCGCCTGCGGGTTGTGCTGCGTACGCCGAAGTCGCCATCCATCTTGAAGGCTGTCGGCGTGGAAGGCCACATGGTCAAGTGGTCCGCCTTGAATCCGCAACAACAAATATGCGCACAAGGGACGTACGGTATGGGTTTCCCACGGGCTTGGTGGCATGCGTGAGGCTGCCGCGCTGACAAAAGCACCCGTGCATAGTGGCAACGCTGGGTGATGATGGTGATGTTATTGTTGTTGATGATGATGGTAATGGTGATGACGGTGATGATGCGAGCTGGTATGAGAAGGGGCTGGCTTGTGCTCAAAGGGACACACAAGTGGGGACCAACAGTGTCTGGAGGTCGCCGTGGGGCCCACGGCACAAAATGTGTTGCCCGATTGCGGGTGCGGATGCGGCTGCCGCCGCGGTTGCGGGTGACCGCGGCCCGAAATGCGGTGCCCGAAAGGCGGTGCTGGGTCCGTTGCCAGCGCGGTAGAGTGTGCCCGCGGGCAAACATGTGTTGCCTGGCTGTCATTGCGAACGCGTTTGCGGGGACCCGCGGCACAAAGTGTGTTGTCCGATCTCGGTTGCCGGGTTCGATTGCTGACGCGGCTGCGTGTGCCTGCAGACCAAAATGGGTCAACTACTCGACGGCGGCTGAGGGTAGCGGCTGGGGCTCAATTGCTTGTCCAGTAACGGCTGAGGGTGCGGTTGGGGATGCGGATTTCGGGTGCCGGAAACTGCGGGCGGCCCAAAAATGCGTTCGCCGCAATGCATGTTTAGGTTAATCAATCAGTCAGTCGCACTCGGCGGACTTCACCCGGCCACGCTGGGAAACAATTTTTGATCCGCGGGTCGAGAGCGCACCTCTTCCGGTCGAAGCTAAGCGGGCCGCGCGAAACTTGAATTAACCAGAGATGGGGGGGGGGAAGGGGGGCGCAGCCTCAGAACGAGACCAGGAGGAGGCAAAGCCTCGGAATCAGGCGGTGCCGAAGCCGACGTACACACGCCGGGAAACAACCCCTGGACGAATACATCCCTCAAGCATGGGTTGTTGCGCTGTCTTTCCACAGCAAGTCCCACGGCCAGGGCCCCCCGCCCTCGTGGGCATGGGTGCCCCGCACTCCCTCTGGGTGCGTCGTGGTGTGATGGGGGGTGGGGGGTGGGCGCACGATCTTGCGAGCGTGCGTGCGCGTGTATGCGCGCTGGCGTTTGCGATTCTGCGCGCGTGTGCGAGTGCGTAGGTGCTCCCGCACGCCTGGCTCCACCGAGCTGCTGCGCGCGTGGCCGCGGCGCCAAAGATGCGTGTGTGTGTGCTTGCTTGTGTGCGCGCTTGGCTTCGTTTGTTCGCGTGTGTGTGTGTGTGTGTGTGTGTGTTTGTAAATGTTTGTATGTTTTTGTGTGTGTGTGTGTTTGTGCGCGTGTGTGCTGACATGTGTGTTTGTATGTGTTCGTGGATGCCTTGCTGTATGGGTGCGCGTCCTTTGAAATGCAGCTCCCGCATTCTCACTGGCTCACCTCAGCCACCCTTCTGCTCCCTCCCTCCTCCTGCGCGTGCACGAGCGGAGGAGAAGGAGGAGGAGGCGGCCATGCCACGCGCAGAGGGTGGTAGGGGGAGGGGGGAAGGCTTCCTAGAAGCACCCCTGCTTCTTAGACGGCGCGGGCCTTCTCTATGCATGTAAGGCCGGCGCCTTCTCAGAAGCAGCCTCCTTCTAAGAAGCCTTCCCCCCTCCCCCATACCCCACCTCTGCGTGCCGCCAGAGGAGGCGGCCGCCCCCACCCCACCCTCCCCCCGGGCTCGCCGGCGGTGGTGACGATGCTGACCCAGAGGAGCGTGGCGATGTTCATTGGGCCAGACGAGAGGAGCTCGTTCACCTCGGGGGGGGGCTTGCCACAAGGTGGGCGGCCAGTGGGGCAGATATGCTGGGAGGCGGCGCCGCGCGGGGTGTCCACGAGAGTTGAGCAGGGACCGACCGTCCCGGCATTCCTATAGGCCTACCACGACGTGTTCTCAGAGCCCCAGAGATGTTCTAAAAACAAGAACAAGGCTCTTAGAACATACGACCGATGCGTTAAAACAGGACAGCCCCAGCCAGACATGTTCTAAGAACAGTTCGTGGAAACCAAAAAAGGTTCTTAGAACATTGTTTGGTAGGCCTATAGGCACGCCAGGACGCTTCGACACTGCTTGAGAGAGCAACCAAGGAGCCACCGAGCCCGAGTAAGGGGCCTCCGAGCCGGTTTTAGCAGGATAAGGCCCAGGATTGAGCCGGACTGGGCCAGGCTCATCGGGACCAGGCAGAATCAGCAGGGACTGTGCTAGATTAGGCCTGTCCTCGACCACAAACCCGCCAGCGCCGATGCTGCATCCCACCTTCAGGAGCTGCGTCGCAAGGGGGGGGGGGCCCAAACGGGGTGGTGACCACACTGTGCGGTGAGTCGGTGGTGATTCGGGGTCACCGCACGGTTTTGGGACTCGTGTCGTTCTCCGAGGACGTCTCGGGCGACAGGGGTCCCAAGACCGTGCGGTGACGGACCGTGCGGAGAGGCCTTGGGGGATTTCGAGGTCACCGCACGGTCCGTCACCGCACCGCTTCGGGACTCCAAAGCAAGGGGGGAGGGGGGGGGGGCGCCCCGGGGGGCGGGACGGCCAGAAGGGCGGAGGGGCGGAGGGAGAGAGAAACGCATGGCCCAACCGCTCGCCATCGCTCGGGCGGCCGGGGCCCCCGCGCATGCCTCGGCGCCATGCGCCTGCCCCTCTTCGCACGAGGACCCCGGATGCCCCTCGATGGTCCTCGCCGAGGAAGAATTCCACGATGCCGGGGGGCCTCAGCTCCGGGCGGCACAGTCCCCAGACCCCCGACGCCATGATTTGACTTGTCATGACGTCCACCCAGGGAGGTTTCGACCTGTTCCCCGGGGCCAGTGTCTCATCCCGTGCCGGCGTTGGACGGTCCCGAGGCCCCGTAAGGGCCCCCAGAGGCCGCAAATGGTGAACAAACTTCGCGTCCTGATTTGTCGTGAGATCCTTTTTAATAAAAAACTCTGGCAAGTTTACCTATACGACCACCCTTCGGGTGATAAGGAGGTTCGGGGGGGGGAACCAACGTCTCACTCGACCGATCTCACTATCGATCTCAGTATCGATCTCACGATCGGTCTCGCTCGATCGATCTCACTCGATCGATCTCACAATCGATCTCACTCGATCTATCTCATTCGATCGATCTCACAATTCATCTCACAATCGATCTCACAATCGATCGCACAATCGATCTCACATTCGGTCTCAATATCGATCTCACTATCGATATCACAATCGCTCTCACAATCAACGTCATCATCATCATCCTCATCATCAACATCATCAACATCAAGACCATCACCAACATCGTCATCACCATGAGGGCACCGTCATCATCACCATCATAAACATCATCATCAACGTCAGCATCGTCATCGGGACAGCATCATCATCATCACCATCATCATCTCATCATCATCATCATCATCATCACCATCATCATCATCATCGGGACACAGTCATCGTCATCATCATCAGCAGCATCATCATAATCATCATCATAATCGGGACACCATCATGGTCACCAACGTTCTCATCATCAGCATTATCATCAACATCGTCATCATCCTCGGGACACCATCATCATCATGATCATCGCATCATCATCATCGACATCATCATCATCAACTACATCATCATCATTGGGGCACCATCATCATCATGAGCAACATCATCATCAACATCGTCATTATCATTATTATCATCATCGGGACACCCAGCATCACCATCATCAACATCACTATCATCATCATCAGCATCATCATCGGGACACCATAATCATCAACACCATCATCATCATCAACATCATTATCGCCGGGACACCATTTCCATCAACATCATCATCACCAACATCATCGGAATCATCATCATCATCATCATCATCATCATCATCATCATCATCATCATCATCATCATCGGGACAACATCATCGTCATCATCATCATCAACATCAGAATCAGCATGATCATTAACATCCTCATCATCGGAACACTATCATCATCATCGACACCATCATCAACATCATCATCATCTTCATCGGGACACCATCATCATCTCATCATCATCATCATCATCATCATCATCATCATCATCATCATCATCATCATCTCAAATCATCATCCTCGCGGGACACCGCGGGACACCGGCGGGACACCGTGGGACACCGCGGGACACCGCGGGACACCGCGGGACACCGGCGGGACACCGCGGTGGCCCGGCCGCCCGGAAGGGAATCATTTGGTCCGGCCGCGCCTCAGCCACACGGGACACCAGCGGGACACCGGCGGGACACCGCGGGGCCCCGGCCGCCCGGAAGGGAATCATTTGGTCCGGCCGCGCCTCAGCCACAGGAGACTTTCTCTCGCCCGCCCACGCAGCTTCGCCTCGCCCGCACGGCACGCACGAACACGAAACCGAAATCGATTTCCCGGTAGGGGGGCTCTCCGTTCCACTTCGATCTCACCCCCCAACCTCCGACTTGCGTGGACGGGGGGGGGGGCTGAACCTGGAGCAGGCCGCGAACGGTTCGACGTGCGAAAATCACGCAGGTCGAAAGGCACTTGCAAGCTCGTGCTCGATTGGAGGGGGGCGGGGGGGGGCGGGCGGGCCAACGCCACGCAAGCAAACTAGTTGGCGCGCCACCCTTGCAGACGTGCTGCAGCGGATTTTTGAATGGATGTCTGTCAATGCAAAACCCCGAGACGGCGAGTAAAAAACGAAGTGGCCCAAAAAAATCCGCACGACATCCACATCGAAATCCGGAACGAAATTCTCCAGGACACTCCGGGCCCATCCGAACGAAATCCGCTCTGCGATGTGGGCGCCATGCAACTTGCCTGGCTCTAAAGAAAAACAAGCTCTTACTCTCGGGGGCGGCCAAGATGGGGGTGTCCAAGAGGGGGGGGTGCAAACCATGCCCGGCGGCATGTGCGCGGCCCAGGCCAGGGACGTGATGAAGTAAGAGGAGGCGCCATGAAATCTGAGGACAAATTATGGCCCACGCCATGAAATCCACCCCCCCTAGTCATCACCCCCCTCTCTGCCGCCCGCGATACTCGAGGGTGTCCGGGACCAACGCCGCGGCCGGCCTTCCCTGACTCCGGATCCGCCCTACTTTGGCTTTTTTTCCAACTTAAAATTGCGTCGGAAATCCACCTATAAGAGGCCGAAAAAGTAGGGCGGAAATTGCTGCACCCAACATCAAAGAGGGCGGAAATCCACAGAAACAGCAACAAAAAAGTAGGGCGGAAATTGGCATCAGCGGGGCTTGAAAAGTAAGGCGGAAATTCCAAGCCCCACTTACAAATTTCCCCAAAGTAGGGCGGATCCGGAGTCAGGGCACGCGGCCTCCGGACACGGACCGCTTCGTGGCCCAGCGCAGCGCTGGCGCACGGCACCCCTCGGCAGAAGGAGCCGCTCGCGCGGGGCAGCGGGCGGGATCCCCAGGGGCCCCACGCCGCGGAAAGAAAAAAGTGGCTGTGGAGTCCGCGGGCGCCAGGAGGAGGAGGAGGAGGAGGAGGAGGAGGAGGAGGAGGAGGAGGAGGAGGAGGAGGGGGAGGAGGAGGAGGAGTAGGAGGAGGGGGAGGAGGAGGGGGAGGAGGAGGAGGAGGAGGAGGAGGAGGAGGAGGAGGAGGAGGGGGAACAGGAGGAATAGGAGCAGGAGGACATGCGAGCGACGATCAGAAACGGGCCTTACGCAAGATGGCGCAGCGGCCCTGCGAGGCAGCTCACGCGGGCCGCCGGCGCGGCACGCTGCACTGGAGACGAGGGCGCTCACGCGCGAACTGACGCGGGCAGCTTGCGCGCCAACGTCGGCGCCGACGACCCCGTTTTTGTGCCGTCGCGCAGGTGGTCCAAGACAGGCGGACGCCGGCCGTGGCCAGCGAGGCACGGAGGCCGAGGAGGACAGAGAGCGCGAGGGGGGGGAGGGAGGCCGGAGCCCGCTCGGGCCGTGAGAGCCGGGCGCGGGGATGCCGCAGACTTGGCCGCCCGACGTGGGCACGGAAAACACTGGGGACGATGGCCCAATGGCGAACGTTGTCCAAAACGGACAGCGGCCGCTGTTAGGGGGGGGCTTTCTGTCCCCAGTGGGCAACGCCCGCGGCCTCGCCAACAGCGAGCCCTGCTCGCAATGGACAGAAACTGCTGTCGGTCTCCGCACCCCCATTCTTCCATAAGTACCCATTTCGATCGTCCCGAGTAGAAGATGTGCCACACCCGACAGACTGACTTGTTGTTTACCATCCGCGAGCCCAGAGGGAGGTCCTGGCCCCACCCTTTCGGGGGCAGTGCTCCGTCCTGGGTCCTCGGGGAGCCCACAGGTTGGCGCACGTGCCCCGCCTCGTCGTACGAACGTTGGCGCAATGCATGCTCGCGAAGCCCACGAAAGCAAAAGTGGCACGCATGCCCGGGCTCGTGCACGAGGGAGGTCGAGGGCCAGGAGAAGCGGAGCGAGGAGGGGGAAGGGGTTTTTTTGGGGATCTCCTGGTGCTCGCTCGGGGCAGGGGCAGGATGCCCCAGGGGGCGACGAGCAAACGAGCGAACGACGGCGACAAGAAAGGGCCCCGAGCTCCCAGAACACAGCTGTGCAAGACGATTCCTGTACAGTATGGGCTCGACCACAAGAAATCTTCCACAAGAAAAACAACCCTGAGACCCCATGACGTCCACTGACTTCTGGTGTGGGAACGTCACGCTGTCCATAGCAGAAGCATCGAAACACAAGAAACACAGGGCATCCTGGAGGCAAGCAGGATGTTTTACTGGCATGGGCTTCCACTGTATTCGAGGCCATCCTGGAGGAGATCGACCAAAGCAGGGGAGCTCCTTAACTACCCCCCAAAAACAAACCCAAATCTGGCCAAAACCTGAAGGCAATCCGTGAGAGCTTGGCCCTTTCGCCGAGGCCTCCTGGGGCGTCTTGGGTGCCTCTGGGGAGCCTCTTGGAGCCTCTTCGGGTCGTATTGGGGCGATCTTGAACTGACGTTGGGCCACGTGGGGCCACTTTTCTGACAAGCCAGGTGGCGGAAGATACGAACTTGCCCTAAGAACCTGATCAGGCCTGCGGCTGCAGACATGCTGTGTTACACCCCAGATTGAATGGCCCAAACGGTCGCGTCACTAAATCCAAGCCACTTGGGGCCATCCATCTTAAATAATTATTGGGCCGGCTTGGGGGGCGTGTTGGGGCCCTCCTCGAGCCTCTTGGCCTTTGGCACCCCCTTCAGGGCCCCCGGTGCGCAGACCAAGTCGAGGCCAATGAAAGATCCCCCCAGGACAAAACATTGAAAAATGACTTAGCTTTCGTTTGGGTGAACCAAAAGGGGGTCCAGCTGAAAGGGGGGGTGCAATAGATTTGGGGCAAGTGTATTGCAAATGTACTGCGCCGGAGAATTGTATTGCATTGTACTGCAAGCAATGCATTGCATGAGAAAATCCAGCAATACATCTGCGCCCCGAAATGTATTGCACGCCCCAAATGTATTGTAACCCCACAAATCTATTGCACCACCCCCTTGTCGCTGGACCCCCTTTTGGGTCAACCCGACTTCGATGCTTTTGACACCGTCTTAAACCTCCAACAGGGCTGTCTGTGGTCATCTTGGCAACAGCTTCGCGAGCTCTTCGGCTGTTTTCCTCTCTTCAGGCCATCGCGGCTGCCTTCAATCAGGGACGTCTTGGATCCATCGTGAGACATTTTGACGCTCTCTGGGGATTCCCCTGAGCTGCCCAGGCCGCCTCGGAAGCGTCGGCGGCCGCCCTCTGGAGGCTCTGGAGGGTGCCTGGAGGACTAGCCAACACGAGTGGTATTCCGATGCTGGCGAGGTGGGACGGGCCTCAGGCCCCGGAGCCCAAACTCACCCATCATACGTTTGTACGCGTACGCATGTGCACAAAAGGTGCGATCGAATACGCTGTCCACAATAACGTGTGCACCCTGCTCGCGTGTGGACGCACGCGCGAAAAACAATGCTCTACTGAGTGGAGAACCGGCTTGCCTCAGAGTTCGGGTGCACACGCGGACGCAACTGGCTTCCGCAAACAAGGCCACCCACGATATGCCGAGGTGCAGCTCAACCCGGCGACAACACTCGACTCGTCGCGACCTTCGCTGCACAATCAGCTAGGACGCGATCTGACTGATTACGGCAGGTTCGCGTCGTGTCGACCCCGGCGTTGGTTCCTGACACCGCGGGGATCGTTCAAACTTGAACGATCGGCCCTTTCAAAAAGGCCGGATCGTTCAAGGATGTGCCGATTCTGTGCCGCAAGCGCCGTTCAACCCTAAACGCCCGCGCTGGGGTCGCCGCCGGTCGACACGACGCGAACCTGCCGTATGGCTTTGTTGGGTAAGGGACTTTCATTTTCACTACTGCGCTGCGTTGGACGTCGGGTTCGTGCAAGCGTCGGGAATCGCGCGGAGGCGCTGACCTTTGAGCAGTGAGCAGGAAAAACAAAGCCTGGCCTGTCTCACAACATCCGGAAATCCACACATGGCGCAGGAGCGCATGCTTCCAAGGCCAGGGAAGATGAGAAGAATGCACGAGGACCCGCGTGAGAGAAAACGTCCAGGCCCTTTCCCTGTCCGCCCTAGGTCGGGCTGACACACTGCCGAGCGGTAGGGAGGAAAAGCGTGGCGCGGCCGTGACCCTCGCACTGTACGGAACCAATAGGAGGAGAAGAAACGCCATAAACATAAACTTTTGGCGCTCCGCGCGGATTTCTTGGATCTGGCCTGGGTCAGGGGCGGCGCCAGAGGCGCCGCCGGGGGGGCCGGCCGAAAGTTTATGTTTATGGCGTCTCTTCCCTTTGGAGCCAAGGCATGCGAGACACGGATCCCTGCTGGGCCCGAATGTCGAACGGGTGTCCCCCAGGGCCCGACACGTGAAAACCCTAGAGTTTCGGTACTTTCCTGGGGTGCTCGAAACTCTGTCTGGCGACTCAGGCCGAAATGGGTCAGAACCTCAGAACGCGAGACGCGGATCCCTGCTGGAACGGAGGCAGCGACCGCTGCCGTGGCCCTGCGCTGTGCCAAAGACCCGGGCGTGCGGGCGGGGGGCCGCTCTCGTGACGCTACGCCCGCGCGGCGATCGGGCTGCCCAGCGTGCTCGCGGCGGAGGCGCTGCGCGCGCCGCCCTCCCTCCTCGGGAAGTAAACCATGGAGGGGACAAAGGCCAGCGTACAGGCGAACAGCATGACCACGGTGACGCTCCGGGGGTTGCCAGAGGTGCCCCTGGCCCAAGGTCCGGGTAACGAGCGGTGACGGAAGCATAAAAACTCGGAGGTCGGCGCGGAGTTCTCGGATCGGTGCTGGGGCCCCCTGGCGGCGCCTCCGGCGCCGCCCCTGGCGCGCTCCGCGCGCCAGGGAGGTGGGTCTAGCGCGGATCCAAGAAATCCGCGCGGACCTCCGAGTTTGGGCATTTCTCGTTCCTCTGAAGGTGCAGCCAGGATCCCCAAGGAGGCCAACACTGGGGTGGGGTGGGGGGCAAAAGCAATGTCAACGACACGTCGCCGTGGGAACGCGTCGCAGTGGAACTGGTGAAGAAACAACACGTCTTCGGACAAAAGCGAAAAGGAGTGGCACCCGCTGACGGACTCCAAACGGCGGCGTGTCATTGAAACTCTTGTTTTTTTCCCCCACGCGACGCACGGCCTCCAGAGCACCCCTCGTGAGGCCCAGAGGGCCCCGAGGGGGCCCTGAAGCAGAGCGGCAGCTGCTGTGGACACCTTGGGCCAGGGGCGCCTTTGGCGGCCCCTGGATGGTGAAGGAGAACTCGTAGCCCCACCGGTCGGCCAGGTACCCCCCCAGGACGGCGGACGCGCTGAAGGAGAGCGTCCGCAGGGAGTTGAGCGCGGCCCACCTGCTGCGCTGGCTGGGCGGCACGCAGTCCATGGTCATCGAGTACAGCAGGGGGTCCCGCGAGTGCAGGCACGCGAAGCGCATCAGGTAGCTCCCGCACGCGACGGCGGTGCTCGGCGTGAAGATGCCGCCGCCGTAGATGCCCAGAGTGAAGACCGCGGACCCCAGGTGCATGAGCACGCACACGTTCGAGCGACCCAGACAACGGGACAGCGGCTTCGCCAGCTGGGCAAACACAGCAATCCACAGGCGGCAGACTGCATTGAGCACGCAAAATGATCCGCGATTCCGTGCCAGCGGCACGCTGGGGCGTTTCCTTGTTTTTGTCCCGCTGGGGCGTGTTAGAATCCTTGTCAATTGTCTTGTGGGGTTCTTTCGTGCTTCGTCGCCAACCCCTCGCCTCACCAGCGCGCGGGCTCCCCCCCCCCAAAAAAAACAAACACACACGCGCAGCGAAGTTGCTCTCCAGAGTCTCTGTCGACCTCAAGGCGGCTCTAGGACAGCAAAGCACACAGGCACATAACGGCAACTAGATGCCAACAAAACAATCCAAAAACGGCTCGACGAGCTCCCGAAGGCTACAAAGGACTCCCCAAACCGCTACAGGAGGCCCCAAGAGGCCTCAAGGACACACCAGAAGAGGCCGCCAGCAAGGCTTCCATACGCGAGCAAAAGCTGCAACGCAGGCTGGAGATCACAGTCGATCGCCTGGCAGAGGCTGCCGACAGCGCCCAGAAGCACCAACGCCTTGCCCAAGACGGCCGCAAGAGCGTCCCTACACAGCCCCAAAAGCGCACTCCTCGACTTCCGGACTGCCCCACGACAGCCAAGGACCGCCCTCAAACGGCCTGAAGTCGCCATCCAAAGACGGCCCGATTAGCCCTTACATGCTGACGGATCCACGAAAGGTCCCAAGGGGCCTCCAGGAGGCCTCCTCCCATCGCCTCTCCCCGCTCCACGCGCAACCAAACTCTGCGGCCCTGGGTCCTTACACTGTAAGAAGACCGACCTGGGCTCACGAGGTCCCTCGGGGCCATTTCTTGAAGCCTGGGGGGGAGCTCTCCTTTGATGAGCCTGATCATTGCCTTCTGCCCGGCACTCTGACTGGTGAGAGGGGGCTGACAGGCTTCTTTAACTTTAAAGTTGCGAGAGGCCCGAACCCTCCAACACCCACGCCTCCGACACCAAAGAGACACCCGACGCAGGGCAAAAGGGGGTTGGTGGCTGGGGTGGGAGCTCAAGCCTCCAGATGAACCCTCCTCTCTTCCCCTCGCCCCCCCCCATCTCCTCGCGCCCCTCCCCCCCCCCCGCATCCCTCCTCCCCTCGCGTCCCTCCTCCCATCCCCGTCGCGTCCTCCCCTCGCCTCCCCGTCACGCCCTCGCACTTTCAGACAAATGCAATGCGTGTCGCTTCCGATGCTTTTCGGGTTCAGATCGCCTCGGAAGGCTTCAGAGAGCGTCGAGAAGCTCCGAAGCCGACCCAAGACGGCCTCCTGGCTGCTCGAATATAGCCAGTGACCACCTTACAACGGCTGCAAGTCGCCGCATGACCATCCGAAGGCGGCCCGAAAAGCTCTCGCAGGCTTCAAGATCCCCCAGTATGCCCTAGGATGCCCCAAGATGCCTCGAGGAGACGCCCGAAGACGCTTCAAGCGAGGCCTTCACAAGAGAAAAGCGTCGAACAACTGGGTTTCAGAGGCCTCCTAGACTTTTCGTTGTCGGACCCCCTCTTGAAGGCCCCAGACAACACCCATGAACACCCAAGGTGAAACCAGACAACCGCAAGAGCCTCCCAAGACAGCCCGAAGACTAAACGAGAACCCGCCAGAAGAGCCCACCAGGCCTCTAAGACGGCCCCAATACCCAGCAAAATGTCTCCAAGAGTATCCAGTCGAGCCTCGGGCCAGCTCCGCGGAACCATCGCGCACCAGACGGGCCCGAGACTCCTAACGTGCACCCAAGAGGCCCCCGAGAGGACCCAAGAGGCCCTCAAGAGGCCCCAGGGGGGCCCTAATATGCCTGGCAATACGCATCCGACAAAGACGAGGACGAAGGAGGAGAGAGGAGGAGAAAGAGACCGCGGGCGAGGAGGGGGCGTTCGAGACCCGCGCCAGTGCTGCTGCGCTGGCATGGCGGCGAGCGTTGCCGCAGGCAGCTGGACACCGGTGTGAACTTCAGAACCTGCGTGAAATACAAACTAAAATAACGAACGGTCATGCCGTTTGCCAGTAACGTCAATATGAAAAACAGGTTCACAGAGGTTGCAACCACGAACCGGCGCCTGACAGAACAGACCACACGCTCGTCCAGCCACGCCTCGCTGAGGCGTTGCCTGGGCGAGGCTGACTCCGCGCCTTCCATTGGAAGCAAAAGCTCGTCCACGCTGGGGGTGCCCGAGATGGTCTTGCCCACGGGCTTGAGGGCAAACGCCAACAAGCACACAACAGGCAGAAGGGCCCAGCCTGGGAGCAAAATCATCTGAAAGGTTGCGGTGCTCCAGGTGTCCGAGGCGTACCCCGACAAGAGCGCGAGAAGCTGAATAGCAGGACCCGATGACATGGCGAGGGCCGAGAAAGTCTTGTAGTTGACGCCGGCCTGCGTGCGACGTTGTCGGGGAACGTTATCGGCCAGAATCGCATAAATTGTAGAAGATATGCTTTGCTGGTAGAGTGTGAAAACGATAACACCTGCGTAGAGCCACACGGTGTCCCTCTGTACCACGGCGTTCATCAACAAGGCTGCCGCGGCCGCTCCCACAAAGACTGTCAACCTGGTAAGACTGTACCGGTTCATCTTATCACCCAGCCACCCGATGGGGTACATTATCAATACGGACATCACACCCTGCACGCTGTTTACAGTTCCAACAAACAGATTGGAAGCAGGCCTTCCGTACTTCACGTCTCGAATACTGATGTTTGCGGCAATGTGCGTCTCCTGCAACGGCGGCTGCAGAGGACCAAGAAAGACTTGCGCTGCCAACCTCTCTGGGAGCTGATGGTAAGCGGTCCCAGGCACTTCGCACACTTTTGTGCCGTTCACGAACAGAACAAGCGCTCCGTTAGAAACCGTACTGTTAGGGCTCAGCTTGCCCTTTGCGTCCTGTGCGGCACAAGCCTTGATCTTCACATTACTCCACACATCAACAGGCAGCTCGCTCTGCGCACTGCACTTCTGTAGCTTGTCGTATTCCCGGACCGTCATAGTCTCGTCCTGTCCAACTGCGTCCATTGCCACCATGAGACGCGTACTGTCGTTTCCGAACATGATCATGGGCATCCGATTGCCAACCTTGCAGCAGTCTCCATTGCCAGACCCGTCAGTGATGTGCAGTATAGAAGTGCCGCATGTGTAGCTCTGCTTACAAGGCGAGCCCACTGGGTAGTACGACAAATCACGTGCAGGTTTGATGCCAAACGTAAGCTCGAATGAGCCTTGCGTGTCGACGTGAACTGGCGCCACTGGCGGCGAGCGGGCTCCAACCACTACCGGATCAGAGATCAATGTAATCTGATCCTGCGACAAATTGTAAAGAAATATGTCAAAGATGCCACCCAAACACATGGTGTACATAGTCATGTGCACAAAATTAACTGCGTACACCAAGCGAGCGTTGATCTTCCAAACTCGTCTGGACCGATCCGCTGTCTGCGCAAAGTCATCCTCCTGTACTTCCACCATGCCGACCGTGGATGCATCATCTTGTAAAGGCGCTGCAGACATGCTTGATACATGAACCAAATGAACGAGGCCCTGTTGAGCCTTCGAACCGATCTGGTTGTGGATGGCGACGAGCATCCGACACACACTCGTACACACAAGCGCACACAAGACACATTCACATAGTCACACACATACAGTCACACAACGATCACAACAATAACAATCATTTGAACACTGCTCGCTCATATCTGCTCGCGCGCCATTCAACACGCGTATCCCAAACCATGGATACCCACCCTCTCCGTCTTCGATCGATACCCTTGGGGGGTAGATCGTACCTGCAACGTGCGTTTCGTGCAGCACCTAAAGCAGGGGAGGAGAGGACGGATGGAAGGAAGGGACAAGGGGGAGAGGGGAGGACGGAGCACGAGAGAGAGTAGCAGGAGGGGGGCTAGGAGCAGAAAGCACGTGGCAGAACCAGACGGGCAGATCGGGCGGGTAGACCCTAACAGGCGGGCCCAGGCGGCCAGGTCGAGCAGGCGGGTTGGTGAAGCGTGCGTCCTGCATGAATCGCGAGGTACCTAGAGCGACAGCGCGATTCCAAAATAAATCACGTAAGGGATTCCAGTGCGAGAGCGTGATTCCTGAGTGTTGAGGGCGCGGCGCCTGAATCAATTGCGAGGAAGTCCCAAGCGACAGCGCGATTCCTGAGTGTCGGAAACGCGACGCCTGAATGAATTGAGAGGAAGTCTCAGGCGAGGGCGCGGTGCTCTGATAAGTTGCAAGGAACTCCCTAGCGAGAGCGCGATTCTTCAATACATTGCAAAACATATCAGGCGGGATACGTTGTTGCTGTTGTTGTATACAGGGGGCCAAGGGAACAATTTGAGCAGGAAGAGTTCCCCCGGTAAAAACACAGCGAGCCCCGGGAAAGGCAGTTCATTTGAAAAACACTTATGTTACGCTGATGCGTGAGTCCAGCATAAGTCGCCAGGAAGTCTTGGGCGAGAGCGCGATTCCTAAGTAAATGATGATGAGGTCCCAGGCGACAGCGCGATTCCTGAGTTGCGAAGGCGTGGCGCCTGACGAAATTGCAAGGAAGTCACAAGCGAAAGCGCGATCCTTGTACAAATTGCAGGGAAGTCCCTAGCCAGAGCGCGATTCCCCAGCAAATATCAGGTAAGTATCAGGCGGGAACCGTTGTTGTTGTAGTTCGGGAGCCAACAACGCAATTTGAGGAGGAAGACCTTTCCTGGTAAAATCCAGCTTGCGAGCCCCGGGAGGGCAATTCAATTGAAAAACAAACATGTTACCAGAGGGAGTGGATCCATGATAATTATTCTTCAGTAGTGAGTTCAACAACAACAGCAACAACAGCAGCAACAACAACAGACATGCAAGGGCACCTGGCCATCCAATGCACAGGCACACGCGCCAGCCTGCGCGTGTGCAACATAACACGTGCCCGAGCACGCAGTCACGAGTATCCTTGGTAGCCAGATACATTCGACAAAAAGCCCGACACATAGATACTCAAATGCGCAACAGGGTATAGACGAGCCCGCCGATCCAGACTCCCCCTGAAAACTCGTCGATGCAACTGGCGGCCCAGGCACGTCATGCGCAAAAAAGTTCACCGTGATGAGCGATGGGGTCTAGATACAGTCGGGCTGCTGAAATCAGGACCGCTAAATAAGGAACGAAGCCCCTCTGCGGCTTCAAAAAAGCCTGGTTGCACGAGAAGGGCTAGAGGAACAACGACGGAAGGACGTAAGGAACATCGAGCCCCTTCCGAATCCAACATGTTCCTTATTTCAGCGTCTTGGCTGCAAGGCAACCATGCGGTGTCGCGCTCATTCGCTGGCTCGCTGGCCCGTTCCCTGACTGTTTTTCTATGTATCTCGATCCCTAGGGGTCTGGATAAGATAGACATGCGGTGTCGCGCTCACTGTCTGGCTCGCCGACTCGTTTCCGGGCTGTTCTTCTATCTGACTCGATCCCTAGGGGTCTGGATAAGGCAACCCTGCTGTGCCGCGCTCATCCGCTGGCTCGCTGACTCGTTTCCTGGCTGTCCTCCTCCTCCTCCTGGTCCTCCTCCTCCTCCTCCTCCCTCCTCCTCCTCCTCCTCCTCCTCCTCCTCCTCCTCCTCCTCCTCTCCTCCTCCTCCTCCTCCTCCTCCTCCTCCTCTCTGGCTGTTCTCCGATATCTACCTCGATCCCTGGCCCCCCGTGGCCTGCCTTGCGGCCGCCCCGAGGCCACGAGGCCCCGAGGCAGTGTCTTCGCCTTTCTCCCCTGGCTCGTCCAGCGTTGCCAGGGGCCCATCGTGCTGTGTGAGCGGGCGGTCTCGACTGGGTGGCACGATTGCTCCCTCGCCCGTACCCTCGTTGCCGGCGGGGAGGAGGAGGGGGAGGAGCAGGAGGAGGAGGAGGGGGAGCAGGAGGAGGAGGAGGAGGAGGAGGAGGAGGAGGAGGAGGAGGAGGAGGGGGAGGGGAAGGAGGGAGGATGGCCAGATTGAGGAGTGCAACGGGCGACTTTTGACCAGTTGGCCGACGCTCGCAGGAACCGCGCCCAGCTCTGGCCCAGAGCAGGGGGGGGGGGCAGAGGCGAGACGAGCACTCTCGAAATAACCAGCCTCGAGCTTACCCCTTCCCTAAGACTGATAAGCCAGAAGGCGAGGACAGTATTAGGGATGCGCCCTCGGAACTTAAGGGGATCCTGGACCTCGGCACCAACTAGAAGGTGATGGCAACCGTGGGGATATGGATTTGTATGTTCCAGCTGGAAACGGGAGGGGCGGGAGGAGCAGGAGCCGGCATGAAGCAGACAGGCCTTGAGAAAAACAGGGAGGAG
>CAUYUJ010002698.1:0-39916 GCA_963575745.1 Prorocentrum cordatum
CTCCTCCTCCTCCTCCTCCTCCTCCTCCTCCTCCTCCCCCTCCGCCTCCCCCATCCTCCGCCTCCTCCTCCCCCAGCTGGCCGCCGTCTTACACGAACACTGCCAAACCCGACGGGCTGGCGTTTTCCGAATTGCATTTCGTGCAACTTTCGGGGGGGGATAGTATTTTTCCCAACCCTCCTTGGTTGGGTATTCGTTTTGAATAGAGCAGTGTGGTCTCCTTTTCCTCCTTCCCGTCCCGTCTCCCTCTTGCCTCCTCCTGTCTTGCTTGCGGGGGGCTGCGATCTGTGAAATTGTCGCCACTTTCGAGGCTTGCTGGGGGGGGGGCCAGCACAGTGACGCCACGGGCGGACCCAAATTAGACCTCGCCATCCCTGGGGGGCTGCGATCTGTGAAACTGTCGCCACTTTCGAGGCCTGCTGGGGGGCCCAGCACAGTGACGCCACGGGCGGACCCAAATTAGACCTCGCCATCCTTTGGGGGGAGGCTACGATCTGTGAAACTGTCGCCACTTTCGAGGCCTACTGGGGGGCCCAGCACAGTGACGCCACGGGCGGACCCAAATTAGACCTCGCCATCCCTGGGGGGGCTGCGATCTGTGAAACTGTCGCCACTTTCGAGGCCTGCTGGGGGGCCCAGCACAGTGACGCCACGCGCGGACCCAAATTAGACCTCGCCACCCCTGGGGGGCTGCGATCTGTGAAACTGTCGCCACTTTCGAGGCCTGCTGGGGGGCCCAGCACAATGACGCCACGGGCGGACCCAAATTAGACCTCGCCATCCCTGGGGGGGTGCGATCTGTGAAACTGTCGCCACTTTCGAGGCCTGCTGGGGGGCCCAGCACAGTGACGCCACGGGCGGACCCAAATTAGACCTCGCCATCCCTGGGGAGCTGCGATCTGTGAAACTGTCGCCACTTTCGAGGCCTGCTGGGGGGCCCAGCACAGTGACGCCACGCGCGGACCCAAATTAGACCTCGCCATCGCTGCGGGGCTGCGATCTGTGAAACTGTCCCCACTTTCGAGGCCTGCTGGGGGGCCCAGCACAGTGACGCCACGGGCGGACCCAAACTAGACGTCGCCTTCCCTGGGGGGCTGCGATCTGTGAAACTGCCGCCACTTTCGAGGCCTGCTGGGGGGCCCAGCACAGTGACGCCACGCGCGTACGAAAATTAGACCTCGCCATCCCTGGGGGGCTGCGATCTGTGAAACTGTCGCCACTTTCGAGGCCTGCTGGGGGGCCCAGCACAGTGACGCCACGCGCGGACCCATATTGGACCTCGCCATCCCTGGGGGGCTGCGATCTGAGATCCCCGCTTTCGAAGTGGCCAGGGTTGCTCAGGGATTGCAACTAATCAGCTTTATCTAGTCCTTCTGTCCTGAAGCCAGTTTCCTGCGAGTCTCCCGAATTCCGTCTGCAGACATATGTAACCCTCGCTCCGTCATCGCCCCCCTTATAAAGTGTCCTAAACTATTTGCGCCCCGCGTTTGCGCAGGGGTTGGGTACGTCGCCAGGGTAATTTTTCGTTCCCGGGCGTTGGCACGGAACGAGTTGAATGATACACTTGCGTTGCAATCCATTGCAATCCATTGGATTGCAAACGATTCGATTGCAATCCATTGGATTGCAATCGATTGGATTGCAATTGGTTGAATTGCAATCGATTCGATCGATTGGATTGCAGGGGAGGGACAGGACGGAAGGGAAGGAGGGGAGGAGAGGGAGGGGAGGGAGGAGATGGAACGAAGGGTGTGGAGGGAGGGGAGGGAGCGGAGGGAGGTGGGGAGGGGGATTGCAGTGGAATGGAGTGCAATCGATTGCAAGCGATTCGATTGGGATTTTCGATCGTCGATCGTTGATCGTCGATCGTCCATCCTCGATCGTGGATTGTTCATTTTGGATCGTCGGCGAAAGGGAGGGCGGAGGCTCCGGGGGCTGGGCGGCCAAAGGGGGCAAGGGGGGGGGGCAAGCTTCCAAGCCCCCCCCCCCTTTGGCACAAAGGGGGGGAGGGGGGTGGGAGCTTCCAGCAGGGCGGCTCCAAGGGAGGGGGGCGGTAGCTTAAGCACCCCCCCGGGGGTAGGGGGGGGTAGCTTCCGGGGCGGCCAAAGGGGGGTGGGGGGTGGGTAGCTTCCAAGCCCCCCTCCCCCTTTGCACGAAAGGGGGGGAGGGGGGGAGGTAGCTTCCAGCAGGGCGGCGCCAAGGGAGCTGATGATGATGATTAAGCACCATCCCCCCTTTGGAAAGGGGGGGAGGGGGGGGGTAGCTTTCCGGGGAGGGCCCCAAGGGGGGAGGGGGGGGTAGCTGAAGCCCCCCTTCCCCTGCCAAAAAAGGGGGAGGGGGGGGGGTGCTCACAAGGGCGGCTCAGGGAGGAGGAGTAGGGGAGTAGCTTAAGCCTAGCCCCCCCCCCTTTGCTCGGGCCCTGCGGGCGCGCTCTCTCTCTCTCTCTCTCTCTCTCTCTCTCTCTCTCTCTCTCTCTCTCATATATATAAATATATGTGTAACAAAAATGTATCAAGAACTGCCCTGTAAAAGCGGGGCTCTGCGGCGCGCCCATGTTGGGGTATTGACGACCATGTTTGACGACCATGTTGGGGTATTGTTGGACTATGGCTCGCTTTCCGTCCAGAATCCCCCTGTGGGAGGGCACGCCCGACCTGACTGCAGCGTGGTAGATTTGCTTGGTGTCCGGGCAGGCCCTCGGGTCGGGCACGACGTGGTGCCACGACGGTCAGGCGGCGAACCCGGATGGATCGAAGCAGGAATAATGGCATAGGGGCGTTTTTGCTGTTATTCATTATTTTGCCTATCGGCGCGGACCCTCGCACCCCCCCCCCCTCCCAACCCCCCATGGAGTGGATCTCGGCTGCTTTTTGGCGCCTGTTTCGAGTCGGCGGAGCCTTCCCCAGAGGACGCACGGCCCCAAACAGTCGCACTGAGCAGAGGTCCGGGGCCAGACCCTTCCCCCTCCCCCCCCCCTTGCGCCCAATGTCGAAACGCCGAATAAGAAAACGTTCACCATTAACATAACTTTTGGACGCTCCGCGCGGATTTCTTGGCTCCGCGCTGGGCCCCCCCCGGCTGCACCTCCGGCACCGTCCCTGGCGCGCTCCGCGCGCCAGGGAGAGCCCAGCGCAGATACAAGAGATCTGCGTGGAACGCTGAAAGTTTAGGTTCATACCGTTCAAACTTCTTCGAATGGAGTGCAGAGGCAGGTTCTGGCCCAATTCGAGGACTGGATGGGCGATCGTCGAGATCCGGAGTCGTGATCGAAATCTGGGACCCGAACGCCTTTCCAACTCGACGGCATCGCGCGCGCGGGAAGGAAGGCTAGTTTTATGTTGCTCCCATCGCATTCAAGGACCAAATCCCAGAAATAATTTCGAGCACCCAGAAGAGTACCGAAAAAGTGTCAAACGAGTGTCGCCTCCCAGGGCCCGAGACGTGAAAACCCCAAAGTTTCGGCATTTTCGTGGTGCTCGAAATTCGCTCTGGTGGTCGAGGCCAAAGTAGGTTGGAACATCACCAGGCCAGTTGAGGCGGGGAGGGGGGCGCGGGCAGCGCGGGGCTCACTGCCTGCGGGAGGGGGGGAAGCGCAGCACCTGCTGCAGGGACCCCGGGGCCGCAGCGCGGCGGCACCTGGGTCTCAAGCCGGGCCAGTCCCTCTGCAGGAGGGAGATGCAGAAGCGGTCCAGAAACAGTCCGGGGACGATTCTTTGACTGCTGTTGCACATCTTTGGAGCACGTTTTCGACGGTCTTCAAACCTTTCGTCCAAAGCCCTCCTCCAGGGGCGCATGCCCGACCGAACCTCGGTCCTTCAGCGCAGCTCTCCCCCAGGCCTGGCTGCTCGGCACCGCCGACGCGCTCGAGTCCGCGGCGTCGCGCGCGGAGCTGGAGGCCTCGAGCGCTGCGGGAGGTGGCCCTCGGAGGAGGGCCGGTCGAGACCACGGTCGGCGTCCCTGGCTTGGGTCGGGCATGTCTCCCTAGAGGCGGATTTTGGACGAAAGCTAAAAAAATGTCGAAACTAATATATTCCCACACACTCAAAAAATCGTCCCCCGGCTATTTTTGACTATCTTTGAACACTCCTCCGGTAGAGGGACAGGCCCGACTCGATCCTTGGCGTTTCGCACCCCCTGCTGGGCCTCCTCGAGGCTTCTCGTCGACGCGGCGGGATCCGCCTCCAAGAACGGATCAGGACGGACCCCGGGAGGGACCACGGGACGGATTTTGAGCGGAGTTGGGTTGGGCGCAGGAGCCGCGTCCGAGGGCTTTCAAGGGCGGAGGAGGAGGAGGAGGAGGAGGAGGAGGAGGAGGAGGAGGAGTGAGGAGGAGTGAGGAGGAGGAAGAGAAGAGGAGGAGGATGGAGGAGAGGAGTGAGGAGGAGGGGAGGAGGGAGGAGGGAGGAGGGAGGAGGGAGGAGGGAGGAGGGGGGAGGGGGAAGGGAGGAGGGAGGGAGGGAGGGAGGGAGGGAGGGAGGGAGGAGGAGGAGGGGAGGAGGAGAGGAGGAGGAGGAGGAGGAGGAGGAGGAGGAGGAGGAGGAGGAGGGGGAGGAGGGAGGAGGGAGGAGGGAGGAGGGAGGAGGAGGAGGAGGAGGGAGGAGGGAGGAGGGAGGAGGGGGGAGGAGGAGGGAGGAGGGGGGAGGGGGGAGGGGGGAGGGGGGAGGGCAGGAGGGAGGAGGAGGGGAGGGAGAGGGAGGAGGGAGGAGGGAGGGAGGGAGGAGGGAGGAGGGAGGAGGGAGGAGGGAGGAGGGAGGAGGAGGAGGGAGGAGGAGGAGGAGGAGCTGGTTTTTCCATGGAGGCCCAGGTGGCCTTTGGAGCACCCTTCCGTGGCCAGCCTCTTCCGGAGCAGAGGCATCCTGCAAGATCATGTTGTAGTTCGTTCTTCGACGTCGTCGTCGTCGTCGCCATACCTCTTCGGAACATTTCCCGCTCGAGCATGTTCTTCCTCCTCCAGCACGCAATGGCCTTCACCCGGGCCAGGCCCCCCCCTCCCCCCCAGGGGTAACGGTACGAAGGGGGGGTGCGTGGACCCGCCCCCCCCCAAAAAAATGTGTGCTCGCGCGCACAAAAGAGCGATCGCAGCGCACCCCTGCCCCGACGCGCCCCGCCCCGCCCAAGCGTTGCAGTTGCCCAGGGCCCCGAGCCCCTTCCTCGGAAGCCTCGGGACGGGGGTCAATGCAGACGGGGCCAGCCAGAGCGCCAGCTCTTGCAGGATCTTGCAGAGCCAGGGGTGCCTTGACCTGGGCTTGCATGCAGGATCTTGCAGGGTCTTGTAAAGCCTGAATGGCCCGAATTTGCATCGATCCGGGTCAGTACCCGATTCCGCCCCCACGCTACGACCGTTCACGAATCACACAGGGAACCAAAGTGTATCTTGGGCTCCGGTCCAATCTTCGTGCTCTCGTAGCGCCGTTCTTCTGAATGCATATCGCCGCCTCGTTTCACAAGGCCGAGGGGGCCCAGGAGGGCCCCCAAGCAGCGTGAGACAGCCAGCGGCGCCCTGGGGCCAGGATCACTGGCGCGAGAGCATCCATTCCCTCTCATCCGCCCAGTTTCGTGGCTTCCCACTCCCTTGATCTTGGAGTCGCCACTCATCAACTCATGCGCACCAGGCCCCTGCGCCCAGACTCGGGCCCTGGGGCCCTCGAAGATCGGCCCAGCTCGAGAAATGCCGCAGAAAGATTGGGTCTAGGGCTCTGGTCGTGATTTCACGTGATGTTTCGGTTTTCTCGCGAACCCGGATCTAGGGGTCACCTGCGGTGGGGGCGTCGGTTACGGAATGTGCCCAGGAGGCTTCAGACCTTGGGGGACTCCTTATCTGATGAGGGCGGCGGTGATATCCATAGCCAAGCCTCAGCGTGCGTTCCACTGGCTTTCAGAGCTTGGTTTCCTTACCCAATGGTTCCCTATCCAGTGCCCAGCTGCCAGGTTGGGCCCGGCCTCGTCGCTTCGCTGCTCCCTGCCTCTAGTGCGAGGGGCTTGGCGGAGGGCGCGCGAGCGTCGCGGCCAATTCCGCCGATGGCCACGCACCGGCCCATCCACTGGTGTCTCCCAGATCGTTCGCTTCAGCTCAGCCCGTGCTCTAGGCCTCCCAGCTGGGGCCCGAGTAGATGAGGTCGGGGGATCGCGACGCATCGCCGATGCATCGGCGATGCGGCTCAATGCGGAGCTCGATTATGCCCACGCCGACGGTGCTGATGCAGCGGCGATTCGGCGCGATCCTCCGACCCCATCTACTCGGACCCCATCTGGGAGGCCTCTGATGCACCAGCCCGGCCATTGGGGTCTCCCAGATTGCTCGCTTCAGCTCTGCCCGTGCACCATCACCGTATTGCGAAAGCCTTCCCGCGACGACCACCACGACGACGATCACCACGACGAGGACGACGTCAACGACGACGACGGCGACGACGACAAGCATGTACAAAAACTAAGAAACCCAGGGTTCTGACATCTTTCTTCCCCAGGCTGTTCACTTCAGCTCTGCCCGCGCGTTCTCCCCCGTGCGCCCGCACCGTACCCCAGGCGACCGCAGACATGGATTGGCGACCCATGGATTTGGCGGCCGCGCGCCAGATCCATGGATCGCTCATCTTATGGTGTTCCCACCTGCTTTAGCCTCGATCACCAGAACAAGATTTTCGAGCACCAGAAAAATACCGAAACCGGAGGGTGTTCACGCGTCGGGTCCTGGGAGGCGAGACTCGTTCGACACTGCTTCGACACTTCTCTGGGTGCTCGAACGTATTTCTGGGATGTGGTCCTCAAGCACGATGGGAGCTACATAGCGCTAGTCCATGTTTGCGCGCCCCCTGACCTGGTCACAGCCCTCCCCACGCAGCACTCGAGGATGGTGATTCTGGCGCGCCGTTGACGGCAACACCACTTCGCACTCCCTCCGGGACTTCGCCCCCGGCTCCTCTCCATGGCGTACCTTTTCCTGTGCAAGCTCCTCGGCACCACCTGCACCCCGCGCCATCCGGCCGCCTGAGGCCCCGCCAGCCCGCGCCCTGTCTCCCCAACTAGTGCTTCGCGCGCCCCGCCTAGCTCTGAACCGGAAGAGGCCGGCCCGCTCTCGACCCGCAGACCAAACAAAAACAAACAAAAAATTGCGCGCCCCCGAGTACTCTGCCGCTCCCCCCGCCCCCCCCGCGCTGCGGCCCCGCGCGGCGCCCGGGCCCGGGGGCCGGCGGAAGCGCGGGGCGGGGAGGCCTTGCGGCGCGACTTGCACGGGCAGCTGCACGTCGCCATCGAGGAGACGGACGCCCGCAACGCCACGCTGGTCGCCAGTCGTTGCCGGCGCGTCGCCGTCGCCGTCGCCCCCGGGGGCTCCTTGCGAGTTCTGGGTCCTTCGGCGCGTCTTGCGTACAGCCAACGCGCCTGGCAAGGACGCGTGCCTTCATCTAGGGTACCCTTGAGTCCTTGCCTCTGCGGCCCGTCCTTCGCCGTTTTCACTGGCCGCCCCCCGCTCCAAAAATCCAACTTCGGCCTCCAATGGTCTTGCGTCCTAACCACCCGTCCTTAATAAACGTTTTGACTGTCGTCTGCGAGGTCGGCGCAATGACATCTGCAGCCGAGCCATCGTTCCCGGCGAGCGCCTCGACGGCAGGCCGTCGTTTCCGCTCCCTGGCGGCCGCCGCAAAGCGCCAGGGGGCGGCTTGCCATTCGCGCTCCCAGCGGCCCTGTCGAGGACCTCCCACGGGCGTAAGTCGGGCGTATCCTTCTGCAGGAGGAAGGTCCAAAAATAGTTCCCAAACAAATAGTCTGGGACGATGTTTCTACCATGTTTGATCATTTTTGATGCATTACCGGACAATTTTTCATTCTTCCTCCCAAATCCGCCTGTAGGGGGGCAGGCCCGACCTAACTATCGGCACGGAGCAGGGCGGACACGGCCTGGCCGTGCGTGACTCCTGCGCCCTGGGCCGCTGCCGTCGCCCCTGCGCAGGGACTACCCCCACGAGCGAGATGCTGGGCACCAGGCCCCGGGGAGAGGGGCGAGATCCCTGGCGGCTGACGTCACGAAACGAATGCGACGCCGAAGGAGAGGGGAGGGCGAAGGGGCCACAGGCACCGCGGGCAGTGCCGCGGCATCTTGCGGCGCGCACGAGGGGAGCTGCGCAGAGGGGGCGGCTTTCGGAGAAGGCGGGGAGGGGGAGGGGGGCTCCTCGGTGGGCAGGGGCCCTCGCGCAGACCCTTCTGGCCTCCATCGAGGCTGCCCAGAAGCTTCGAAGGGGCCCCAGGCGGCGCGGTGACCACGCCGCGTGGCGGGCGAGGGGGCGTTCGGGGTGGCCGCACGGTGGCAGGACGAGGGCCATTCTCCGAGGACATCTCCCAGAGGGGAAAAAAGAAAAAACAGACACAGTGAATCATCGATCCCCCAGAAAATATGGCAAAATATGGGAAGTGAGGGCAGACAAAACCCTAGAAAATATAGGGAAATATGGGGACTCCAGTTATTTGCGTATATTTGTTTGTGTGTCCCAGGGCCCCTTCAGTCTCTGGCGATTGGGGAAGGTCCCAAACCTTGCGATGACGGGCCCTGCCGTGAGGTCTTTGGTGATCGTGTTTTAATTCATTGTTTTGCCGATCGGTGCGGGCCCCCAACCCTCCCTCCCTCCCCCCCCCATGGAGTAGATCTTGGCTGTTTGGGGCACCTGTTTCGAGCAGGTGGAGTCTCCCCTCCTACGACCCAGTGCTGCAAGCGGTCGCACTGAGCAGAGGTCCGGAGCCAGACCCCCGCCCTCCCCCCCCACCCTTCCGCCCAATGCCGAAACGCCGCATAAGAAAACGCTCGCTTGGGGATTATGAGGTCATAGCCTGGTCTATCACCGCACCGATTCGGGACCGCCAAAAGTAAGGGAACGAAAAGTCACATAAACATCAAAACTCGGAGGTCCGCGCGGATTTCTCGGATCGGCGCTGGACCCCCTCCCCTGGCGCGCGGAGCGCGCCAGGGGCGGCGCCGGAGGCGCCGCCAGGGGGCCCCGGCGCCGATCCGAGAAATCCGCGCGGACCTCCGCGAGTTTTCATGTTCACGTGACTTTTCGTTCCCTTTGCTTATATTGTTTACAAAAAAAAAAAGAAAAAAAAAAAAAAAAAAAAAAAAAAAAAAAACCTTGTGACGTACCCAAACCCATTTGTATCAATGGAAACGAGGAGTTGGCCGAAACTTGTATGGACAATCAACTTGATGTGTAAGCTACTTGGAGGCGTCACTGTGCTGGGCCCCGCAAGCAGGCCTCGAAAGTGGCGACAGTTTCACAGATCGCAGCCCCCCAGGGATGGCGAGGTCTAATTTGAATCTGCGTGTGGCGTCACTGTGCTGGCCCCCCAGCAGGCCTCGAAAGTGGCGACAGTTTCACAGATCGCAGCCCCCCAGGGATGGCGAGGTCTAATTTGAATCTGCGTGTGGCCACTGTGCTGGGCCCCGCAAGCAGGCCTCGAAAGTGGCGACAGTTTCACAGATCGCAGCCCCCCAGGAATGGCGAGGTCTAATTGAAGTCCGCCGTGGTCACTGTGCTGGGCCCCCCAGCAGCCTCGAAAGTGGCGACAGTTTCACAGATCGCAGCCCCCCAGGGATGGCGAGGTCCCATTTGAGTCCGCCGTGGGTACCCACTGTGCTGGGCCCCCCAGCAGCCCTCGAAAGTGGCGACAGTTTCCCCCAGGATCGCACCCCCCAGGGATGGCGAGCTCATTTGAATTTGCGGTGGGTACCCACTGTGGCTGGGCCCCCCAGCAGGTCTCGAAAATGGCGACAGTTTCACAGATCGCAGCCCCCCAGGGATGGCGAGGTCCCCATTTGAGTCCGCCGTGGGTACCCATTGCGCTGGGCCCCCCAGCAGGCCTCGAAAGTGGCGACAGTTCCACAGATCGCAGCCCCCCAGGGATGGCGAGGTCCCATTTGAGTCCGCCGCGGGTACCCACTGTGCTGGGCCCCCCAGCAGGCTTTGAAAATGGCGATAGTTTCACAGATCGCAGCCCCCCAGGGATGGCGAGGTCCCATTTGAGTCCGCCGTGGGTACCCACTGTGCTGGGCCCCCCAGCAGGCCTCGAAAGTGGCGACAGTTTCACAGATCGCAGCCCCCCAGGGATGGCGAGGTCCCATTTGAGTCCGCCGTGGGTACCCACTGCGCTGGCCCCCCCAACAGGCTTCGAAAATGGCGACAGTTTCACAGATCGCAGCACCCCAGGGGTGGCGAGGTCCCATTTGAGTCCGCCGCGGGTACCCACTGTGCTGGGCCCCCCAGCAGGCTTCGAAAGTGGCGACAGTTTCACAGATCGCAGCACCCCAGGGAGTGCGAGGTCCCATGTGAGTCAGCCGTGGGTACCCACTGTGCTGGGCCTCCCAGCAGGCTTCGAAAGTGGCGACAGTTTCACAGATCGCAGCCCCCCAGGGATGGCGAGGTCCCATGTGAGTCCGCCGTGGGTACCCACTGCGCTGGGCCCCCCACCAGGCTTCGAAAGTGGCGACAGTTTCACAGATCGCAGCACCCCAGGGATGGCGAGGTACCATTTGAGTCCGCCGTGGGTACCCACTGTGCTGGGCCCCCCAGCAGGCCTCGAAAGTGGCGACAGTTTCACAGATCGCAGCCCCCCGGGGATGGCGAGGTCACATTTGAGTCCGCCGTGGGTACCCACTGTGCTGGGCCCCCCAGCAGGCCTCGAAAGTGGCGACAGTTTCACAGATCGCAGCCCCCCAGGGATGGCGAGGTCACATTTGAGTCCGCCGTGGGCACCCACTGTGCTGGGCCCCCCAGCAGGCTTCGAAAGCGGCAACAGTTTCACTGCAGACGGAATTCGGGAGACTCGCAGGACATTGGCTACAGGAAAAGGGTTTGATAAAGCTGATGTGTTACAATTCCTGAGCACCCCTAGCCACTTCGAAAACAGGGATCACAGCAGGCCTCGAAAGTGGCGACAGTTTCACAGATCGCAGCCCCCCAGGGATGGCGAGGTCCCATGTGAGTCTGCCCGTGGCGTCGCTGCGCTGCCCCCCCCAGCAGGCTTCGAAAGTGGCGACAGCTTCACAGATCGCAGCCCCCCATGGATGGCGAGGTCTAATTTGAATCCGCGCGTCGCCCCCACTGCTGGGCCCCCCAGCAGGCTTCGAAAATGGTGACGTTTTCACAGATCGCAGCCCCCCAGGGATGGCGAGGTGCAATTTGAATCTGCGCGTCGCCCTCGCTGCGCTGGGCCCCCCAGCAGGCCTCGAAAATGGCGACAGTTTCACAGATCGCAGCCCCCCCCCAGGGACGGCGAGGTTTAATTTGAATATGCGCGTCGCCCCCACTGTGCTGGGCCCCCCAGCAGGCTTCGAAAATGGCGGCAGTTTCACAGATCGCAGCCCCCCCAGGGATGGCGAGGTTTAATTTGAATATGCGCGGTGCCATCACTGTGCTGGGCCCCCCAGCAGGCTTCGAAAATGGCGACAGTTCCACAGATCGCAACCCTTCCAGGGATGGCGAGGTCTCATTTGAATCTGCCCGGGGCCCTCACTTTGCTGGGCCCCCCAGCAGGCCTCGGAAATGGCGGCAGTTTCACAGACCGCAGCCCCCCCCCCAGGGATGGCGAGGTCGAATTTGAATTCGCGCGGGGCCCTCACTGCGCTGGGCCCCCCAGCAGGCCTCGAAAGTGGCGACAGTTTCACAGATCGCAGCCCCCCAGGGATGGCGAGGTCCCATTTGAATCTGCGGTGGGTACCCTCACTTTGCTGGGCCCCCAGCAGGCTTCGAAAATGGCGACAGTTTCACAGATCGCAGCACCCCCAGGGATGGCGAGGTTTAATTTGAATCTGCGCGGTGCCCTCACTGTGCTGGGCCCCCCAGCAGGCAGTGAGAATGGCGACAGTTTCACAGATCGCAACCCCCCCAGGGATGGCGAGCTCTAATTTGAACATGCGCGGGGCCTTCACTTTGCTGGGTCCCCCAGCAGGCCTCGAACATGGCGACAGTTTCACAAATCGCAACCCCCCAGGGATGGCGAGGTTTAATTTGAATACGCGCGGGGCCCTCACTTTGCTGGGCCCCCCAGCAGGCCTCGAAAATGGCGGCAGTTTCACAGATCGCAGCCCCCCCCCCCCAGGGATGGCGATGTTAATTTGAATGTGCGCGTCGCCCTCACTGTGTGCTGGGCCCCCAGCAGGCCTCGAAAATGGCGACATGTCACAGATCGCACCCCCCCCCCCCCCAGGGATGGCGAGGTCTAATGTGAATCTGCGCGGGGCCTTCACTTTGCTGGGCCCCCCAGCAGGCCTCGAAAATGGCGACCGTTTCACAGATCGCAGCCCCCCGCAGGGAAGACTGGGAGAGGCAGGGAGGGAGGAGGAGGAAGGAAGGAAGGAAGGAAGGGAGGAGTGGAGACCACACTGCTCTATTCAAAACGAATACCCAACCAAGGAGGGTTGGGAAATTACACTGGCGACGTACCCAACCCCTGCAAATACGCGGGGTGCAAATAGTTTAGGAAACTGTATACAGGGGCGATGACGGAGCGAGGGCTACATATGCCTGCAGACGGAATTCGGGAGACTCGCAGGACATTGGCTACAGGACAAGGACTTGATAAAGCTGATAAGTTGCAATCCCTGAGCACCCCTAGCCACTTCGAAAGCGGGGATCTCCTATCGCAGCCCCTGCGAAATGGCGAGGTCTAACTTGAGTCTGCGGCGAGGTCCCAGAAACAATAACGGTTGAGGATAATGTGATCGAGGGCCTGAGAGCAACTCACGAAGCATGAGGGGCGTCTCGTGGAGAGCAAGCTGCTTCTTTCCGCTTCGCCCCCTGCAAATGAGGTGCAAAGCGCCTTCATCCTTTACGTGGTACAACTCTTTACCCAGCGGGTTCCAAACAATTTGATGCAGCAAAAACGCAGACACATGTGATTTAACTACTACTCGCCAGGCCCCCTAAGAGCCCCCGCTGACGCGGCAGCAGCAGCATGACGTGGAGAGCACGAGTGTGGCGACAAAGGAAAGTAGGAGGAAAGGGGGGGACGATGTGTTGAGGCACGCCAATTGTCGCCACAGTCATTGCAAGATGCAAGAGCTGCACAGAACGGAATTGATTAGCTAGCAAGAGAGCTTGCGCCACGTGGGGCCTCGCTCTTCATTCACTCGACGCCCCAGTAGGCGGTGCGGGCGCGCTTGCCGCGCACACGCCTCGCACGCAGGCCCCAAACGCTAGCCACTGCATCATGGGTCGACGCACTGCTCATCAGTCTTCCAGTCGGCAAGACTACGTCTACATAGGGCCCCCCGTGGCCTAGTGCACCTGCTTGGATATCTGCCAAGATCACATTGCGCAGTTCAGGGATTCCCATACTGGGGTCGATACGTCTGTTCCAGCATTCTTATTTATCACACTCCGCCACCAGGCTCAGCAATCCGCCGGCATACACGGCCCAGAGGCGCCGCAGAAGAATGCCATCATGATATCTCGAGTACAAGGTCATCCCCATGCGCAGCGGCGGAACGCAACGGCTTGCCACGCGGGACTTTCCTTTCGCGTCACGCAATTCGCCGCGAGCGACGGCGGCGCCGTCGCTTCTGATGAGCAGCGAGCACCAACGGCCGGCGGACACGCTCGTGTAGGTCAGCCCGCGCGGGAGCTCCGGGATGTTACACTGCCCCCATGTGTTCCATCCGCTTGCAACCGCCGTGCCATCGCTCCTGAGCAGCACAGTGTGATGGGCGCTTGCTGCCACCTGCACATAGCTACGCCCTGCTGGCAGTTCTGGCACCGGCTCCAGGGAGCCGAACTCATTTCTGCCGCGCATCACCGCGGCACCGTCGCTTCTGATCATCACAGTTCGACCCGCCGCAGCGGCGACCTGCGTGTAAAAGAGCTCCGCCTGCAAGGCGGGAATATCGCACTGGCCATTGGTGTTTGCGCCGAAAGCTAGAACGGCCCCATCACTCCGCAAAAGTGCAGTATGGCACTCGTCTCTTTTCCTGCCTCCAGCTGCGACTTGTGTATACCACAGGGCCCTCGGCAGATCAGGGGCCGCGCGCAGGCTCTTGTCCTTCGAGCCAGTCGTCTCGAAGGTGCCGTTGTCCCTGAGAAAGACGCAGTGGTACTCGCTCGCGGACACCTGCACGTAAACCGCCCCAGCCACGGGCCTGGGGATGAGGTTCTCGTCGCAGCATCGGCCCCAGCCACAAGCAGCGGCTGAGCCGTCGCTGCGAAGCAATATGGCGCGGCGCTCCGCCACCGCAATCTGGACGCACGTGACCCAGCCAGGCAGGGGCGGGATACTCGGGCAAGGATATTTCGGGGCGGACCCATGAGGCATTCGGCATATAATCTCACCGTTGTCTCGAAGAAGCACGACGTAGCATTCGCCGGCGCCGCACATGTCGTAGCATTCGCCAACGCCGCACATGTAGTCGAACAGTTTCAGGGAACAGTTTCAGGGAAAATGGCGACAGTTTCACAGATCGCAGCCCCCCCAGGGATGGCGAGGTTTAATTTGAATCTGCGCGTCGCCCTCACTGCGCTGGGCCCCCCAGCAGGCCTCGAAAATGGCGACAGTTTCACAGATCGCAGCCCCCCAGGGATGGCGAGATCTAATTTGAATCTGCGCGTCGCCCTCACTGTGCTGAGCTCCCCAGCAGGCTTCGAAAATGGCTACCGTTTCGCAGGTCGCAGCCCCCCCCCCCAGGGATGGCGAGGTCTAATTTGAATCTGCGCGTCGCCCTCTCTGTGCTGGGCCCCCCAGCAGGCCTCGAAAATGGCGACAGCTTCACAGATCGCAGCCCCCCGCAGGCAAGACAGGAAGAGGCAGGGAGGGATGGGGGGGAGGAAGGAAGGAGTGGAGACCACACTGCTCTATTCAAAACGAATACCCAACCAAGGAGGGCTGGGAACAAATTACTCCGACGGAAGAACCCCACATAAGAATCCTCTGGGCGAATCTGGAAAAAGCCATCACCGTCGTCCTCGTGGTTGGTGAGGCGTCCTGGCTGTCTCTTCTGCGTATATTTCCTCTCGCCTTGGCGCGGGCCCCCCTTCCACTCCTTACGTTGTCCCCATCCTCGCCCCCCTGTTTGTTCCGCGCCCCGCCACCTCCTCCCCTTCCTGTTGCATGAGCGCGCATGTCGATGTTCCTCGGCGCCGTCGCCGCCACGGCCAGCACAGGCGCGTTCTCTACTGGTCACGTCGCGCAGCCGTTGGGACAACCCCGCGGGCCAGGCTGTCGGGACAACCCCGCGAGCCGCTGGCGCGCAAGACCAAGCCGTTGGGACAACCCCGCGGGCTTCGAGCGAGGCGCAGCCGCGCTCAGGCGGAAGGCAGCACGAAGCCCAGCTCTGCCGCGAGCTGCTTCGCCTCCGCCCTGGACAAAACCGTTCTCTTGTCGAACTCCAGGAGCGCCTTCCGCAGGGACGCCGGCGGCCCGCACTCCAGGAACTCTCGCGGCGGCGGCCGCAGGATCAGCATGTTCCGCATGCACGTGGCGCGGGAGAACATGACGTAGAGGTGCAGCCACCACTGCTCGTCCGACATGCCCGTGCGGCCAGCGTCCTCGTCTCTCGCGCAGTCGATGGTGACGCCCTTGCGCAGCGTCTGGCCCTGCGACAGCGTGGAGGTCAGGTAGGACGCGTGCGTCAGGGTGAACCCCGAGCGGCGCACGCTGTGCGCCCCCGAGCTCTGCCATGTGAACTCCCTTTCGCTGGGCCTGAACATCAGCAAGCTCCGCGCCCGCGCCTCGGCCTGGCCGTCGTCGTCGGCGCCTTCGGCGCCCTGTCGCAGCACCTCGGCGACCTGAGGAGCCCAAAAACTTCCTTGTTGCATCCAAAGTGTGGCCTGGGAACTGCGTTCTGGCAGCGCGAGAACCCAACATTGACGACAGTTACAGGTTTTGGATGACCTGCTCGGATTACCAACATGATCTGCGGGCCCCATAGGGAGGGGGGGCTCCCGCCTGAGACTTCCTCGCAGTTCACTCACAGACGAGGCTCCCGCCTGAGACTTCCTCCATATTCAGGCTTGAGGAGCCCAAAAGTGACGACAGTTACAGGGTTCCGATGACCCGCTCGGATTACCAACATGATCTGCGGGCCCCATAGGGAGGGGGCTCCCGCCTGAGACTTCTTCACAATTCACTCAAAGACGAGGCTCCCGCCAGAGACTTCCTCCAAATTCAGGCTTGACGAGCCCAAAAGTGACGACAGTTACAGGGTTCCGATGACCCGCTCGGATTACCAACATGATCTGCGGGCCCCATAGGGAGGGGGCTCCCGCCTGAGACTTCCTCGCAGTTCACTCACAGACGAGGCTCCCGCCTGAGACTTCCTCCATATTCAGGCTTGAGGAGCCCAAAAGTGACGACAGTTACAGGGTTCCGATGACCCGCTCGGATTACCAACATGATCTGCGGGCCCCATAGGGAGGGGGCTCCCGCCTGAGACTTCTTCACAATTCACTCAAAGACGAGGCTCCCGCCAGAGACTTCCTCCAAATTCAGGCTTGACGAGCCCAAAAGTGACGACAGTTACAGGGTTCCGATGACCCGCTCGGATTACCAACATGATCTGCGGGCCCCATAGGGAGGGGGCTCCCGCCTGAGCCTTCCTCAGAATTCACTCACAGACGAGGCTCCCGCCTGAGACTTCCTCCATATTCAGGCTTGAGGAGCCCAAAAGTGACGACAGTTACAGGGTTCCGATGACCCGCTCGGATTACCAACATGATCTGCGGGCCCCATAGGGAGGGGGCTCCCGCCTGAGACTTCCTCCAATTCACTCACAGACGAGGCTCCCGCCTGAGACTTCCTCCAAATTCAGGCTTGACGAGCCCAAAAGTGACGACAGTTACAGGGTTCCGATGACCCGCTCGGATTACCAACATGATCTGCGGGCCCCATAGGGAGGGGGCTCCCGCCTGAGACTTCCTCACACTTTACTCAACGATGATGAGGATGAGGATGATGAGTGGTGGTGAAGATGAGTGGTGAAGAGGATGATGATTGATTGTGGGTGGTGGTGGCGATGATGATGTTTGAATGAGGATGATGCCGATACCGATGATGACGATGATGTTCGTGAGCGTGTGAGAGAGTGCGAGTGATGATGATGTGTGTGTGAATGAGTGCGAGGAGAAGAGGGGGTGAGTGAGATCTCTCTCCTGCGCGGGGGTGTGCAGAGAAAACAAGAACCCCACTTTGGATGTGGGGAAAAAATACCCTGGCGACGTACCCAACCCCTGCGCAAACGCGGTGCGCAAATAGTTTAGGACACTTTATAAGGGGGGCGATGACGGAGCGAGGGTTACATATGTCTGCAGACGGAATTCGGGAGACTCGCAGGACATTGGCTACAGGACAAGGATTATATAAAGCTGACTAGTTACAACCCCTGGGCAACCCTAGCCACTTCGAAAGCGGTGACCTCAGATCGCAGCCCCCCAGGGATGGCGAGGTCTAATTTGGGTCCGCGCGTGGCGTCACTGTGCTGGGCCCCCCAGCAGGCCTCGCAAGTGGCGGCAGTTTCACGGATCGCAGCCCCCCAGGGATGGCGAAGTCTAATTTGGGTCCGCGTGCGGCGTCATTGTGCCGGGCCCCCCAGCAGGCCTCGAAAGAGACGACAGTTTCACAGATCGCAGCCCCCCAGGGATGACGATGTTTAATTTGGGTCCGCCCGTGGCGCAACTGTGCTGGGCCCCCCAGCAGGCTTCGAAAGTGGCGACAGTTTCGCAGATCGCAGCCCCCCAGGGATGGCGAGTTCTAATTTGTGTCCGCGCGTGGCGTCACTGTGCTGGGCCCCCCCAGCAGGCCTCGAAAGTGGCGACAGTTTCACAGATCGCAGCCCCCCCAGGGATGGCGAGGTTGAATTTGAATCCGCCCGTGGCGTCACTGTGCTGGGCCCCCCAGCAGGCTTCGAAAGTGGCGGCAGTTTCACAGATCGCAGCCCCCCAGGGATGGCGAGGTTTAATTTGGATCTGCCCGTGGCGTCACTGTGCTGGGCCCCCCAGCAGGCTTCGAAAGCGGCGGCAGTTTCACAGATCGCAGCCCCCCCAGGGATGGCGAGGTTTAATTTGAATCCGCCCGTGGCGTCACTGTGCTGGGCCCCCCAGCAGGCTTCGAAAATGGCTGCAGTTTCACAGATCGCAGCCCCCCAGGGATGGCGAGGTCTAATTTGAATCCGCCCGTGGCGCCACTGTGCTGGGCCCCCCAGCAGGCTTCGAAAATGGCGACAGTTTCACAGATCGCAGCCCCCCAGGGATGGCGAGGTCTAATTTGAATCCGCCGCGTGGCCCTCACTGTGCTGGGCCCCCCAGCAGGCCTCGAAAGTGGCGACAGTTTCACAGATCGCAGCCCCCCCCCCCCCCCCCCAGGGATGGCGAGGTGTAATTCGAATCCGCCCGTGGCGTCACTGTGCTGGGCCCCCCAGCAGGCTTCGAAAGCGGCGGCAGCTTCACAGATCGCAGCCCCCATGGATGGCGAGGTCTAATTTGACTCTGCGCGTCGCCCTCTCTGTGCTGGGCCCCCCAGCAGGCTTCGAACATGGCGACAGTTTCACAGGTCGCAGCCCCCCAGGAATGGCGAGGTCTAATTTGAATCCGCGCGTCGCCCTCACTGTGCTGGGCCCCCCAGCAGGCTTCGAAAATGGGTACAGTTTCACAGATCGCACCCCCCAGGGATGGCGAGATCTAATTTGAATTTGCGCGTCGCCCTCACTGCGCTGAGCCCCCCAGCAGGCCTCGAAAATGGCGACAGCTTCACAGATCGCAGCCCCCCCAGGGATGGCGATGTTTAAGTTGAATCTGCGCGGGGCCCTCGCTGTGCTGGGCCCCCCAGCAGGCTTGAAAATGGCGACAGTTTCACAGATCGCAGCCCCCCCCCCCAGGGATGGCGATGTCTTATGTGAAGCCGCGCGGGGCCCTCACTGTGCTGGGCCCCCCAGCAGGCTTCGAAAATGGCGACAGTTTCACAGATCGCAGCCCCCCAGGGATGGCGAGGTTTAGTGTGAATCTGCGCGTCGCCTTCACTGCGCTGAGCTCCCCAGCAGGCTTCAAAAATGGCGACCGTTTCACAGATCGCAGCCCCCCCCCAGGGATGGCGAGGTCTAATTTGAATCTGCGCGTCGCCCTCACTGTGCTGGGCCCCCCAGCAGGCTTCGAAAATGGCGGCAGTTTCACAGATCGCAGCCCCCCCAGGGACGGCGAGGTCTAATTTGAACCTGCGCGGGGCCCTCATTGCGCTGGGCCCCCCAGCAGGCTTCGAAAATGGCAACAGCTTCACAGATCGCAGCCCCCCCAGGGATGGCGAGGTATACTTTGAATCTGCGCGGAGCCCTCACTTTGTTGGGCCCCCCAGCAGGCTTCGAAAATGGCGACCGTTTCACAGATCGCAGCCCCCCCCCCAGGGATGGCGAGGTCTAATTTGAATCTGCGCGGGGCCCTCACTGTGCTGGGACCCCCCAGCAGGCCTCGAAAATGGCGACAGTTTCACAGATCGCAACCCCGCCAGGGATGGCGAGGTCTAATTTGAAAATGCGCGGGGCCCTCACTGTGCTGGGCCCCCCAGCAGGCTTCGAAAACGGCGACAGTTTCACAGGTCGCAGCCCCCCAGGGATGGCGAGGTCTAATTTGAATCTGCGCGGGGCCCTCACTGTGCTGGGCCCCCCAGCAGGCTTCGAAAATGGCGACAGTTCCACAGATCGCAACCCACCCAGGGGTGGCGAGCTCTAATTTGAACTTGCGCGGGGCCCTCACTTTGCTGGGCCCCCCAGCAGGCTTCGAAAATGGCGACAGCTTCACCGATCGCAGCCCCCCCCAGGGATGGCGAGGTCTAATTTGAATTCGCGCGGGGCCCTCACTGCGCTGGGCCCCCCGGCAGGCCTCGAAAATGGCGACAGTTTCACAGATCGCAACCCCCCCGGTGATGGCAGGGTTCAATTTGAATCTGCGCGGGGGCCCCACTGTGCTGGGCCCCCCAGCAGGCCTCGAAAATGGCGACAGTTTCACAGATCGCAGCCCCCCCAGGGATGGCGAGGTCAAATTTGAATTCGCGCGGGGCCATCACTGTGCTGGGCCCCCAGCAGGCATCGAAAATGGCGACAGTTTCACAGATCGCAACCCCCCCAGGGATGGCGAGGTCTAATTTGAATCTGCGCGGGGCCCTCACTTTGCTGGGCCCCCCAGCAGGCCTCGAAAATGGCGACAGTCTCACAGATCGCAGCCCCCTGCAGGCAAGACAGGAAGAGGCAGGGAGGGAGGAGGAGGAGGAGGAAGGAAGGAAGGAAGGAGTGGAGACCACACTGCTCTATTCAAAACGAATACCCAACCAAGGAGGGTTGGGAATTACCCCGGCGACGCACCCAACCCCCGCGCAAACCCGGGGCGCAAATAGTTTAGGAAACCTTACAAAGTAGCGATGACGGAGCGAGGGCTACATATGTCTGCAGACGGAATTCGGGAGACTCGCAGGACATTGGCTACAGGACAAGGACTTGATAAAGCTGATAAGTTGCAATCCCTGAGCACCCCTAGCCACTTCGAAAGCGGGGATATCCCATCGCAGCCCCTGAGAGATGGCGAGGTCTAACTTGAGTCTGCGGCGAGGTCCGAGAAACAATAACGGTTCGAGGATAATGTGATCGAGGGCTTGAGAGCAACTCAAGAGGCATGAGGGGCGTCTCGTGGAGAGCAAGCTGCTTCTTTCCGCTTCGCCCCTTGCAAATGAGGTGCAAAGCGCCTTCATATTTTACGTGGTACAACTCTTTACCCAGCGGGTTCCAAACAAGTTGACGCAGCATAAACGCAGACACATGCGATTTAACTAATACTCGCCAGGCCCCCTAAGAGCCCCCGCTGACGCGGCAGCAGCATCACGACGTGGAGAGCACGAGTGCGGCGACAAAGGAAGGTCGGAGGAAAGGGGGGGACGATGTTTTGAGGCATGCCCATTGTCGCCACAGTCATTGCAAGATGCAAGAGCTGCACAGAACGGAATTTAATAGCTAGCAAAAGAGCTTGCGCCACGTGGGGCCTCGCTCTTCATTCACTCGACGCCCCGGTAGGCGGCGCGGGCGCGCTTGCCGCGCACGCGCCTCGCACGCAGGCCCCAAACGCTAGCCACTGTATCATGGGTCGACGCACTGCTCGTCAGTCGTCCAGTCGGCAAGACTACGTCTACATAGGGCCCCCCGTGGCCTAGTGCACCTGCTTGGATATCTGCCAAGATCACATTGCGCAGTTCAGGGATTCCCATACTGAGGTCGACACGTCTGTTCCAGCATTCTTCTTTATCATACTCTGCCACCAGGCTCAGCAATCCGCTGGCATACACGGCCCAGGGGCGCAGCAGAAGAATGCCATCATGATATCTCGAGTTCAAGGTCATCCCCATGCGCAGCGGCGGAATGCAACGGCTTGCCACGCGGGACTTTCCTTTCGCGCCACGCAATTCGCCGCAAGCGACGGCGGCGCCGTCGCTTCTGATGAGCAGCGAGCACCAACGGCCGGCGGACACGCTCGTGTAGGTCAGCCCGCGCGGGAGCTCCGGGATGTTACACTGCCCCCATGTGTTCCATCCGCTTGCAACCGCCGTGCCATCGCTCCTGAGCAGCACAGTGTGATGGGCGCTTGCTGCCACCTGCACATAGCTACGCCCTTCTGGCAGTTCTGGCACCGGCTCTAGGGAGCCGAACTCATTTCTGCCGCACATCACCGCGGCACCGTCGCTCCTGATCATCACAGTTCGACCCGCCGCAGCGGCGACCTGCGTGTAAAAGAGCTCCGCCTGCAAGGCGGGAATGTCGCACTGGCCATTGCTGTTTGCGCCGAAAGCTAGAACGGCCCCATCACTCCGCAAAAGTGCAGCGTGGCACTCGTCTCTTTTCCTGCCTCCAGCGGCGACTTGTGTATACCACAGGGCCCTCGGCAGATCAGGGGCCGCGCGCAGGCGCTTGCCCTTCGAGCCAGTCGTCTCGAAGGTGCCGTTGTCCCTGAGAAAGACGCAGTGGCACTCGCTCGCGGACACCTGCACGTAAACCGCCCCAGCCACGGGCCTGGGGATGAGGTTCTCGTCGCAGCATCGGTCCCAGCCGCAAACAGCGGCTGAGCCGTCGCTGCGAAGCAATATGGCGCGGCGCTCCGCCACCGCAATCTGGACGTACATGACCCAGTCAGGCATGGGCGGGATACTCGGGCAAGGATATTTCGGGGCGGACTCATGAGGCATCCGGCACATAATCTCACCGTTGTCTCGAAGAAGCACGACGTAGCATTCGCCGGCGCCGCACATGTCGTAGCATTCGCCAACGCCGCGCATGTAGTCGAACAGTTTCAGGGAACTGCAAGACGGCGCAGACGGCGCGCATTTTTTGCACCTGCGATAATGGTCGCAATGGGCACTCTGGTAGCGTGGTTCGAAGAAGCAACTGGAAGATCAAGGGCCCGATGGGCAACCTCTCGTTTGAACCAAAACGCGCAATAGGCGACAGTTTCACAGATCGCAGCCCCCCAGGGATGGCGAGGTCTAATTTGGGTCCGCCCGTCGCCCTCGCTGTGCAGGGCCCCCCAGCAGGCTTCGAAAGTGGCGACAGTTTCACAGATCGCAGCCCCCCCAGAGATGGCGAGGTCTAATTTGAATCCGCGCGTGGCCCTCACTGTGCTGGGCCCCCCAGCAGGCCTCGAAAATGGCGACAGTTTCACAGGTCGCAGCCCCCCAGGGATGGCAAAGTCTAATTTGAATCCGCGCGTCGCCCTCACTGTGTTGGGCCCCCCAGCAGGCCTCGAAAGTGGCGACAGTTTCACAGATCGCAGCCCCCCAGGGATGGCGAGGTTTAATTTGAATCTGCGCGTCGCCCCCACTGTGCTGGGCCCCCCAGCAGGCTTCGAAAATGGCGACAGTTCCACAGGTCGCAGCCCCCAGGGATGGCGAGGTCCAATTTGAAGCTGGGCGTCGCCCTCACTGTGCTGGGCCCCCCAGCAGGCCTCGAAAATGGCGACAGTTTCACAGATCGCAGCCCCCCCAGGGATGGCGAGGTCTAGTTTGAATCTGCGCGTCGCCCTCACTGTGCCGGGCCCCCCAGCAGGCCTCGAAAATGGCGCTCACAGATCGCAGCCCCCCAGGGATGGCGAGGTCTAATTTGAATCCGCGCGTCGCCCTCACTGTGCTGGGCCCCCCAGCAGGCCTCGAAAATGGCGACAGTTCTACAGATCGCAGCCCCCCAGGGATGGCGAGGTCTAATTTGAATCTGCGCGTCGCCCTCACTGTGCTGAGCCCCCCAGCAGGCCTTCGAAAATGGCGCCAGTTTCACAGATCGCAGCCCCCCCAGGGATGGCGAGGTCTAGTTTGAATCTGCGCGTCCCCCAGCAGGCCTCGAAAATTGCGACAGTTTCACAGGTCGCAGCCCCCCCAGGGATGGCGAGGTTTCATTTGAATCTGCCCGTGGCGCCACTGTGCTGGGCCCCCCAGCAGGCTTCGAAAGTGGCGACAGTTTCACAGATCGCACCCCCCCAGGGATGGCGAGGTCTCATTTGAATCTGCCCGTGGCCCTCACTGTGCTGGGCCCCCCAGCAGGTCTCGAAAATGGCGACAGTTTCACAGATCGCACCCCCCCTTGTATGGCGAGGTCTCATTTGAATATGCCGGTGGCGTCACTATCTTGGGCCCCCCAGCAGGCCTCGAAAATGGCGACGGTTTCACAGGTCGCAGCCCCCCCAGGGATGGCGAGGTCCCATTTGAATTTGCCCGCGCCCCCCAGCAGGCCTCGAAAATGGCGACAGTTTCACAGATCGCAGCCCCCAAGGGATGGCGAGGTCTATTTTGAATCCGCTCGTCGCCATCACTGTGCTGGGCCCCCCAGCAGGCCTCGAAAATGGCGACAGTTTCACAGATCGCAGCCCCCCAGGGATGGCGAGGTCTAATTTGAATATGCGCGTCGCCTTCACTGTGCTGGGCCCCCCAGCAGGCTTCGAAAACGGCGACAGCTTCACAGATCGCAGCCCCCCGGGGATGGCGAGGTCTAGTTTGAATCTGCGCGTCGCCTTCACTGCGCTGAGCCCCCCAGCAGGCCTCGAAAATGGCGACAGTTTCACAGATCGCAGCCCCCCCAGGGATGGCGAGGTTTAATTTGAATCTGCGCGTCGCCCTCACTGTGCTGGGCCCCCCAGCAGGCTTCGAAAATGGCGACAGTTTCACAGATCGCAGCCCCCTAGGGACGGCGAGGTTTAATTTGAATATGCGCGTCGCCCGAACTGTGCTGGGCCCCCCAGCAGGCCCTGAAAATGGCGACAGTTTCACAGATCGCAGCCCCCCGCAGGCAAGACAGGAAGAGGCAGGGAGGGAGGAGGAAGGAAGGAGTGGAGACCACACTGCTCTATTCAAAACGAATGCCCAACCAAGGAGGGCTGGGGAAAAAAATACCCTGGCGACGCACCCCACCCCTGCGCAAACGCGGGGCGCAAATAGTTTAGGATACTTTATAAGGGGGGCGATGACGGAGCGAGGGTTACATATGTCTGCAGACGGAATTTGGGAGACTCGCAGGACACTGGCTACAGGACAAGGACTAGGTAAAGCTGATTAGTTACAACCCCTGAGCAACCCTAGCCACTTCGAAAGCGGAGATCTCAGATCGCGGCCCCCCAGGGATGGCGAGGTCTAATTTGGGTCCGCGCGTGGCGCCACTGTGCTGGGCCCCCCAGCAGGCCTCGCAAGTGGCGACAGTTTCACGGATCGCAGCCCCCCAGGGATGGCGAGGTCTAATTTGGGTCCGCCCGTGGCGTCACTGTGCTGGGCTCCCCAGCAGGCCTCGAACGTGACGACAGTTTCACAGATCGCAGCCCCCCAGGGATGGCGAGGTCTAATTTGGGTCCGCCCGTGGCGTCACTGTGCTGGGCCCCCCAGCAAGCCTCGAAAGTGGCGACAGTTTCGCAGATCGCAGCCCCCCAGGGATGGCGAGGTCTAATTTGGGTCCGCGCGTGGCGTCACTGCGCTGGGCCCCCCAGCAGGCCTCGAAAGTGGCGACAGTTTCACAGATCGCAGCCCCCCAGGGATGGCGAGGTCTAATTTGAATCCGCCGTGCGTCACTGTGCTGGGCCCCCCAGCAGGCCTCGAAAGTGGCGACAGTTTCACAGATCGCAGCCCCCCAGGGATGGCGAGGTCTAATTTGAATCCGCGTGGCCGTCACTGTGCTGGGCCCCCCAGCAGGCCTCGAAAGTGGCGACAGTTTCACAGATCGCACGCCCCCCCCCCCCCCCCCCCCCAGGGATGGCGAGGTCTAATTTGAATCCGCCGTGGCGTCACTGTGCTGGGCCCCCAGCAGGCTTCGAAAATGGCGACAGCTTCACAGATCGCAGCCCCCCCCCCCCCCCCAAGGCATGGCGAGGTCTAATTTGGATCAGCGCGTGGCCCTCATTGTGCTGGGCCCCCCAGCAGGCTTCGAAAGTGGCGGCAGCTTCACAGATCGCAGCCCCCCAGGGATGGCGAGGTTTAGTTTGAATTCGCCCGTGGCGTCACTGTGGTGGGCCCCCCAGCAGGCCTCGAAAATGGCGACAGCTTCACAGATCGCAGCTCCCCCCAGTGATGGCGATGTCTAATTTGAATCAGCCCGTGGCGTCACTGTGCTGGGCCCCCCCAGCAGGCCTCGAAAGTGGCGACAGTTTCACCGATCGCAGCCCCCCAGGGATGGCGAGGTCTAATTTGAATTTGCGCGTCGCCCTCATTGTGCTGGGCCCCCCAGCAGGCCTCGAAAATGGCGACGGTTTCACAGGTCGCAGCCCCCCCAGGGATGGCGAGGTCTCATTCGAGTCTGCCCGTGGCCCTCACTGTGCTGGGCCCCCCAGCAGGCTTCGAAAATGGCGGCAGTTTCAGAGATCGCAGCACCCAAGGGATGGCGAGGTTTAATTTGAATCCGCTATTTGCCATGACTGTGCTGGGCCCCCCAGCAGGCCTCGAAAATGGCGACAGCTTCACAGATCGCAGCCCCCCCCCCCGAGGGATGGCGATGTCTAATTTGAATCTGCGCGGGGCCCTCACTGTGCTGGGCCCCCCAGCAGGCCTCGAAAATTGCGACAGTTTCACAGATCGCAGCCCCCCCCCCCCCCAGGGATGGCGAGGTCGAATTTGAATCCGCTCGTCGCCATGACTGTGCTGGGCCCCCCAGCAGGCTTCGAAAATGGCAACAGTTTCACCGATCGCAGCCCCCCCAGGGATGGCGAGGTCTAATTTGAACCCGCGCGGGGCCCCCACTGCGTTGGCCCCCCCAGTAGGCTTCGAAAATGGCGACAGCTTCACAGATCGCAGCCCCCCAGGGATGGCGAGGTCTAATTTGAATCCGCGCGGGGCCCTCACTGTGCCGGGCCCCCCAGCAGGCCTCGAAAATTGCGACAGTTTCACAGATCGCAGCCCCCCGCAGGCAAGACAGGAAGAGGCAGGGAGGGAGGGAGGAGGAGGAAGGAGTGGAGACCACACTGCTCTATTCAAAACGAATACCCAACCAAGGAGGGCTGGGGCAAAAAATCCCTGGCGACGTACCCAACCCCTGCGCAAACGCGGGGTGCAAATAGTTTAGGAAACTTTATAAAAGGGGCGATGACGGAGCGAGGGTCACATATGTCTGCAGACGGAATTCGGGAGACTCGCAGGACACTGGCTACAGGACAAGGATTTGATAAAGCTGATAAAGCTGCAATCCCTGAGCACCCCTAGCCACTTCGAAAGCGGAGATCTCACATCGCAGCCCCTGAGAGATGGCGAGGTATAACTTGAGTCTGCGGCGAGGTCCGAGAAACAATAACGGTTCGAGGATAATGCGATCGAGGGCCTGAGAGCAACTCACGAGGCATGAGGGGCGTCTCGTGGAGAGCAAGCTGTTTCTTTCCTCTTCGCCCCCTGCAAATGAGGCGCAAAGTGCCTTCATCTCTTACGTGGTACAACTCTTTACCCAGCGGGTTCCAAACAATTTGATGCAGCATAAACGCAGACACATGTGATTGAACTACTACTCGCCAGGCTCCCTAAGAGCCCCCGCTGACGCGGCAGCAGCAACATGACGTGGAGAGCGCGAGTGCGGCGACAAAGGAAGGTCGGAGGAAAGGGAGGGACGATGTTTCGAGGCGCGCCAATTGTCGCCACAGTCATTGCAAAATGCAAGAGCTGCACAGAACGGAATTTAATAGCTAGCAAAAGAGCTTGCGCCACGTGGGGCCTCGCTCTTCCTTCACTCGACGCCCCAGTAGGCGGTGCGGGCGCGCTTGCCGCGCACGCGCCTCGTACGCAGGCCCCAAACGCTAGCCACTGTATCGCGAGTCGACGCACTGCTCATCAGTCTTCCAGTCGGCAAGAGTACATCTACATAGGGCTCCCCGTGACCTAGTGCACCTGCTTGGATATCTGCCAAGATCACATTGCGCAGTTCAGGGATTCCCATACTGGGGTCGACACGTCTGTTCCAGCATTCTTCTTTATCATACTCCGCCACCAGGCTCAGCAATCCGCCGGCATACACGGCACAGAGGCGCAGCAGAAGAATGCTATCATGATATCTCGAGTACAAGGTCATCCCCATGCGCAGCGGCGGAATGCAACGGCTTGCCACGCGGGACTTTCCTTTCGTCGACACCGGCGACGAGGATGACGACGACGACGACGACAACGGCGACGATGACAACGGTGACGACGACGATGCTTGCGACGATGATGACGACGACGGCGACGGCGACGCAACGACGACGACGGCGACGGCGACGACGTCGACGACCCGACGGTGACGAAAATACGACGCCGACGACGACGACGCCGAGCAGGCCCTCCCAGCAGGCCTCGAAAGTGGCGACAGTTTCACAGATCGCAGCCCCCCCAGGGATGGCGAGGTCTAATTTGAATCCGCCCGTGGAGTCACTGTGCTGGGCCCCCAGCATGCCTCGAAAGTGGCGACAGTTTCACAGATCGCAGCCCCCCAGGGAGGCGAGGTCTAATTTGGGTCCGCCCGTCGCCCTCAACTGCGAAGGGCCCCCCAGCAGGCCTCGAAAAGTGGCGATAGTTTCACAGATCGCAGCCCCCCCCAGGGGGACTGGCGAGTCTAATTTGAATCCGCGCGTGGTGGCCTGAAAATGGCGCATTTCCAGGTCGCAGCCCCCGGAGGCGAGGTATAATTGGCGTCTCGCCCTCACTGTGCTGGGCCCCCCAGCAGGCCTCGAAAATGGCGATAGTTTCACAGATCGCAGCCCCCAGGGATGGCGAGGTTTAATTTGAGTGTGCGCGTCGCCCTCACTGTGCTGGGCCCCCCAGCAGGCCTCGAAAATGGCGACAGTTTCACAGATCGCAGCCCCCCAGGGATGGCGAGGTCTAATTTGAATCTGCGCGTCTCACTGTGCTAGGCCCCCCAGCAGGCCTCGAAAATGGCGACAATTTCACAGATCGCAGCCCCCCCAGGGATGGCGAGGTTTAATTTGAATCTGCGCGTCGCCCTCACTGTGCTGGGCCCCCCAGCAGGCCTCGAAAATGGCGACAGTTTCACAGATCGCAGCCCCGCAGGGATGGTGAGGTCTAATTTGAATCCGCGCGGGGCCCTCACTGTGCTGGGCCCCCCAGCAGGCCTCGAAAATGGCGACAGTTTCACAGATCGCAGCCCCCCAGGGATGGCGAGGTCTAATTTGAATCTGCGCGTCGCCCTCACTGTGCTGAGCCCCCCAGCAGGCCTCGAAAATGGCGACAGTTTCACAGATCGCAGCCCCCTCAGGGATGGCGAGGTCAAATTTGAATCTGCTCGTCGCCCTCACTGTGGTGGGCCCCCCAGCAGGCCTCGAAAATGGCGACAGCTTCACAGATCGCAGCCCCGCAGGCAAGACAGGAAGAGGCAGGGAGGGAGGGAGGAGGAGGAAGGAGTGGAGACCACGCTGCTCTATTCAAAACGAATACCCAACCAAGGAGGGTTGGGAATTACCCTGGCGACGTACCCAACCCTTGCGCAAACGCGGGGCGCAAATAGTTTAGGACACTTTATAAGGGGGGGCGATGACGGAGCGAGGGTTACATATGTCTGCAGACGGAATTCGGGAGACTCGCAGGACACTGGCTACAGGACAAGGACTAGATAAAGCTGATTAGTTACAACCCCTGAGCAACCCTAGCCACTTCGAAAGCGGCGATCTCAGATCGCAACCCCCCAGGGATGGCGAGGTCTAATTTGGGCCCGCGCGTGGCGTCACTGTGCTGGGCCCCCCAGCAGGCCTCGCAAGTGGCGACAGTTTCACAGATCGCAGCCCCGCAGGGATGGCGAGGTCTAATTTGAATCCGCGCGGGGCCCTCACTGTGCTGGGCCCCCCAGCAGGCCTCGAAAATGGCGACAGTTTCACAGATCGCAGCCCCCCAGGGATGGCGAAGTCTAATTTGGGTCCGCCCGTGGCGTCACTGTGCTGGGCCCCCCGCAGGCCTCGAAAGTGGCGACCGTTTCACAGATCGCCAGCCCCCGAAGCCGATGGCGAGGTCTATTTGGGTCCGCGCGTGGCGTACTGTGCTGCGGCCCCCCAGCCGGCCTCGAAAGTGGCGACATTCACAGATCGCAGCCCCCCCAGGGATGGCGAGGTCTAATTTGAATCCGCCCGTGGCGTCACTGTGCTGGGCCCCCCAGCAGGCCTCGAAAGTGGCGACAGTTTCACAGATCGCAGCCCCCCAGGGATGGCGAGGTCTAATTTGAATCCGCCCGTGGCGTCACTGTGCTGGGCCCCAGCAGGCCTCGAAAGTGGCGACAGTTTCACAGATCGCAGCCCCCCCAGGGATGGCGAGGTCTGAATTTGAAGCCGCCCGTGGCGTCACTGTGCTGGGCCCCCCAGCAGGCCTCGAAAGTGGCGACAGTTTCACAGATCGCAGCCCCCCAGGGATGGCGAGGTCTAATTTGAATCCGCCCGTGGCGTCACTGTGCTGGGCCCCCCAGCAGGCCTCGAAAGTGGCGACAGTTTCACAGATCGCAGCCCCCCAGGGATGGCGAGGTCTAATTTGGGTCCGCGCGTGGCGTCACTGTGCTGGGCCCCCAGCAGGCCTCGAAAGTGGCGACAGTTTCACAGATCGCAGCCCCCCAGGGATGGCGAGGTGGGCGTGGCGTCACTGTGCTGGGCCCCCCAGCAGGCCTCGAAAGTGGCGACAGTTTCACAGATCGCAGCCCCCCAGGGATGGCGAGGTCTAATTTGGGTCCGCCGTGGCGTCACTGTGCTGGGCCCCCAGCAGGCCTGAAAAATGGCGACAGTTTCACAGATCGCAGCCCCCCCAGGGATGGCGAGGTCTAATTTGAATCCGCGCGGGGCCCTCACTGTGCTGGGCCCCCCTGCAGGCCTCGAAAATGGCGACAGTTTCACAGATCGCAGCCCCCCCAGGGATGGCGAGGTCTAATTTGAATCCGCGCGGGCCCTCACTGTGCTGGGCCCCCCTGCAGGCCTCGAAAGTGGCGACAGTTTCACAGATCGCAGCCCCCCCAGGGATGGCGAGGTCTAATTTGAATCCGCGCGGGGCCCTCACTGTGCTGGGCCCCCCAGCAGGCCTCGAAAGTGGCGACAGTTTCACAGATCGCAGCCCCCCGCAGGCAAGACAGGAAGAGGCAGGGAGGGAGGGAGGAGGAGGAAGGAGTGGAGACCACACTGCTTTATTCAAAACGAATACCCAACCAAGGAGGGTTGGGAAAAAAAATGGAAGGCCCACGCCTTCGGGACCCCCCCCACGCCTTCCTGCAAGGCCGTTGCCCTCGCGCCGCCCCCGCGACGCCGGCGAGAGCGCCCGCGAGCACACGGGCAGCACGACTGCCCCGGGCGCACACGAAGAACATGTTTCAGTCGGGCCTGTCCCTCCACAGGGGGCAGATTCAAAAACAGTCCAAAAATAATATGGGGATGATTATTTCAGCATTTTTTCGCAATTTTGGTGGTGTTTTTGAGTATTTCTAAAGTTGTCGTCGAAAATCCCCCTGTAGGGCGACAGGCCCGGCCTAACTCTAGAGCTCCTAGATGGGGTCCGAGCAGATGGGGTCGGAGGATCGCGCCGCATCGCCGATGCATCGACGATGCGGCTCGATGTGGAGCCCGCGTTTCCCCACGCCGACGTCGCCGATGCATTGCCGACGTCGCCGATGCATCGCCGATACATCGGCGATGCGGCGCAATCCTTCGACCCTGTCTACTCGGACCCCATCGAGGAGGCCTCTAAGTATATGGCCCTCCGCACGCACCATGAACCCCCTTTCTTGAATTTGCAAACGAATTCATATATGATCCATCCGATGTTCGCACTCAATGTTGAGGCTTCTTGTTTACGGGTGTTCCGGCTCAGGTCTACAGAACAGAACCCAACATTCAACAGGATTTTTCCCAAAGTTGAACTTGAAAGTAACCTTCTACTTCACTCCCTCCGTCTACAACAGAACACCCAATACAACTGGCCTTCGGCTCCAACACAACACCCGCTACTTCACAGGCTCCCTCCCCAAGTTGACCTTGAAAGTAACCTTCTATTCAACCCTCATCCGTCAACAACACAACATCCAGTTCTCAACATCCTCCGTCTCCAACACAACACCCAATACTCAACAGGCTCCCTTCCCACGCTGACCTTGAAAATCATATTTTACTCAAGCCCCTCCGTCTACAACACAACACCCACTACACAGGCTCGCACCCCGAGCTGAAAATGGAAATAACATGTTACCCAACTCCCTCCATCTACAACACAACATCCAGTACTCAACAGCCTCCGTATCTAAAAAGCACCCACTACTCAACAGGCTCCCTCCCCGAGCTGAACTTGAAAATAACCTACTCCACCCTCCGTCTACAACACAACACCCAGTACTACCCAGCCTACGTCTCCAACACAACACCCACTACTCCACAGGCTCCCTCCCCAAGCCGACCTTGAAAACAACAGTAGTCTCAACCCCTTACGTCTACAACACAACGCCCAGTACTCGACAGCCTCCGCCTGCAAACCAGCACCCACTACTCCACAGGCTCCTTCCCCAAGCTGAACTTGTAGATAACCTTATACTCAACTCCCTGCGTCTACAAGACAGTACATCACCCAGTACTCAACAGCCTCCGTCTCCAACACAACACCAACTAAGTACTCGACAGGCTCTCTCCCCAAGCTGGCCTTGCCAGAGCGGCCCAGTCCAAGGGACAAGTGTTGGTTCCTCGTCGTGGCGGCCCCAGGCCCCTCAGGAATTCATGTCCCCACGCTTGCTTCTTTTTTAGGCTTGGCGTCATTGAATCTGTAGTGTCGTGCACTCCCCCGCGGGTTCTTCCGTTCCATGTTCCGTTCCCAAGCTGACCTTGAAAATAACCTATTCAGTTCCTTCCGTCTACAAGAAAACACCCAGTTCTCAACATCTTCCGTCTCCAACACAACACTCAAGACTCAACAGGTTCCCTCCCCACGCTGACCTTGAACATCACTTTCTATTCAACTCCTTCCGTCTACAACACAGCACCCAGTACTCAATAGCCTCCGTCTCCAACACAACACCCAATATTCACACAGGCTCCTTTCCACAGCTAATCTTGAAAATAACCTTCTACTCAACTCCCTCCGTCTACAACAGAACACCCAGTTCGCAACAGCCTCTGTCTCGAACACACAACCAATTCTCAACAGGCTCCCTTCCGAAGCTGATCTTGAAAATAATCGTAGATTCAACCCCTTCCGTCTACAACACAGCATCCAGTTCTCAACAGCCTCCGTCTCCAACACAACACCCAATATTCAACAGGCTCCCTTCCGAAGCTGATCTGGAAAATAACCGTCTACTCAACTCACTGCGTCTACCACAACACCACGTACTCAACACCCTCCGTCTCCAACACACGAACCAACCCATTCCGAAGTCGCCGACCCCAGGGCCAGCGCATGCACCTGAACCGCGCCTTTCTTCTTTCGTCATCATCCAAGGGGGAAAGGGCATTTCATGGTGCGTGCGGAGACCTATATCTATCTCAATGTACGCAGATATAACAGATATAAATACATATAGGTTTACTTACATATATACATAGATGCATACACGCATACATACAGACACGCAGACAGACACACAAACAGGCAAACAAACAAACATACATACACAAGACTGCAGTGGCGCTTCGCGCCATGTGCCCTGGTCCTTCACGACTAACGTCTAACATACAGGCAGAATGATAGAGAGGTAGATCAACCAAAACAGCGGTCGCTGTGGGTTGCAGCTTTCGCCGTCGCAGTCATTATAGTGTTGTTCCTTCTCCTTCCCTCGTGTGTCCGCTTCCTTTTCCTCTTCCTCGTTCTCGCCTTCATTGCCCCGCGAACTCTTCCCCGTCCTCAGATCTGTTTGCGGAGGCTCCTCCGAGGCGAGCTTCTGGAGGACCTCGCGAAAGCTTTTCAGGGGCTCCTTGGGCGCTTCTGGAGACGTCCCAGGCGCCTTTTTGCAGCCTCTGGGGAATTCCTCGGGCCGCCATGCCGCCAACCGCGCTCTCGGGTCACAGTTCGAATGCTTCCGGAGGGCGTTTTGGGCCAATGTTGGCCAGTCTTGGGGCCAGGCCGTCTTAGGGCTCTCTTGAATTGTCAGGAGCTAATTTTTTGTCGTCTTGGAGCGGTGTTCGGTGCCTCTCGGGCATTCTCGGACTCCCGGAAAACCGAATTCTAGACGCTTCGCGTATCCCCACCAGCCCGTCCAGAAATGAGTCCCAGGGGAGTGGAGGTTATGAGGGAAGCGGGGGAGCATGCAGAAGAACAAAGGGCGGGGTGAGCCGCCATATACCCCAAGAGGGGGAGGATGTAGGAGGAGCCGTCGTCGTCGGAGTAGGAGGAGGAAGAGGAGGCGCAGGAGGAGGAGCAGGAGGAGGAGGAGGAGGAATAGAAGGAGGAGGAGATGGAGGACTGCGAGGACGAGGAGGACGAGAAGGAGGAAAAGGAGAAGGAGGAGGAGGAGGAGGAGGAGGGGGAGGGGGAGGAGGGAGGAGGAAGAAAAAGAGGAGGAGGAGGAGGAGGAGGAGGACAATTGCGAGCTTGGGGGCCTCTTGGGCCGTCCTTGGGGCCTCTTGGCGGTCCCGGGGGCCTCTTGCGTATCTCGGGGAGCCTCTTGTGGCCTCTTGGGGGTCTCTTGGGGGCCTCTTGGAGGCCTCTTGGGGGCCTCTTGGGGCCTCTTGGGGCCCTCTTGGGGCGCTCTTGGGGCGCTCTTGGGAGCCTTCGAGGCGCTCTTGGGGCCATCTTGGAGGAGATCTATCAAAGAAGGGGGGTTCCCCAATTAGCGCTGCCCCTCTAGAGTGCCTCGAGTCGCCTCTTGGGCCCCCCCAAGAGGCCAAAATCCTTCCAAAACCTAGGTAAAATCAATGTTTATTGTTTCGCTCTTGGACCCGTCTTGGGAGCCTCTTGGGCCTCTTGGGGGTCTCTTGGGAGCCTTTTGGAGGCCTCTTGGGCGCCTCTTGGGGCCTCTTGGGGCGCTCTCGGGGCGCTCTTGGGGCGCTCTTGGGAGCCTTCGGGGCGCTCTTGGGGCCATCTTGCAGGAGATCGATCAGAGAAGAGGGGGTCCCCAATTAGCGTTGCCCCTCTAGAGTGCCTCGAGTCGCCTCTTGGGCCCCCCAAGAGGCCAAAATCCTTCCAAAACCTAGATAAAATCAATGTTTTCTGTTTTCTCGCCTTTTCGCTCTTGGAGCCGTCTTGGGTCATCTTGGACTCTCTTGGGGCCTCTTGGGGGTCTCTTGGCAACGTCTTGGAGGCTTCTTGGGGGCCTCTTGGGGTCTCTTGGGGCCCTCTTGAGGCCTCTTGGGGCGCTCTTGGGGCGCTCTTGGGAGCCTTCGGGGCGCTCTTTGGGCCATCTTGGAGGAGATCTATCAAAGAAGGGGGGGGTGCTTATTAGCCCCGCCCCTCCAGAGTGCCTCGAGTCGCCTCTTGGGCCCCCCCAAGATGCCAAAATCCTTCCAAAACCTAGGTAAAATCAATGTTTTGTGTTTTTTCGCCTTGTCGCTCTTGGAGCTGTCTTGGGCCATCTTGGACGCTCTGACACCTCGCGACCGGCCCCGTCCAGGTCAGTGGGGAGGGGTAAGGGGAGGGGTAAACCCCTCCCCGAAGGGGAAGAAGGGGGTTGGCAGAGGAAACTCCCTAGACCACCTACGCCCTAAAGGGCTGGTGGGATTACCGAGTAGCCCAGGTCCCCAGGCACGGGGCGATCCACTTTTCCAAAGACCCCCCCGACCAACCCGCCCCGTAGCAGCGGGAGAGAGGAGGGAGGAGGGAGGAGGGGGGAGAGGGGAGGAAGGAAGGGAGGAGAGAAGGAGGAGGAGGGAGGAGGAGGAGGAGAGGAGGAGGGGAGGAGGAGGAGGAGGAAGGGGAGAGGATGGAGGAGGGGGGAAGAAGGAAGGAGGGAGGAGTAAAGAGGATGAGGGGCAGGAGGAGGAGGAGGAGGAGAGGAGGAGGAAAGGTAGAGGAGGAAAAGGAGGAGGAGGCAAGAGGAGGAGAAAAGAGGAAAAAAAGAAGAGGAGGAGGAAGAGGAGGAGGAGGAGGGGCAGGTGGTAGGGGGCAAGAGGAGGAGGAGGAGGAGGAGGAGGAGAAGGACTTTCGCTGCCACCGATGCTGCTAATTTTTCTCTCGTTTTCTCTCTCTCTCTCTCTTTCTCTCTCTCTCTCTCTCTCTCCCTCGCAGTTCGGCGCTCTGATTCACGCTGCCGCCTTCGCGTGATCACGCTCATTGATAGGATCGACAGAAACGTAGGATGGAAGGACGGCCACGACTACCCTTTGGGTGCTGCATGTTGTCCCGGTTCCATGGACATGTTGTTCTGGGAGCGCGTAGTTGGGACCCCCCACCACTCCTCCAGCGAGGAGGAGGAGCGGCAGGAGGAGGAGCGGCAGGAGGAGAGGAGGAGAGGAGCCTCCCTTCCCGTCTTTGACGGTCTAGGGCGTTGTCTGATGTGTTCGTCCGTTCTTGGGACTCTCGGAGTTGATCGATAGCTTCCGAATGGCTCTCAAAGTTTTGCAGACGAGGTGGAGAACGAGGAGGAGGAGGAGGAGGAGGAGGAAGAAGAGGAGGAGGAGGAGGAGGAGGAGAAGGAGGAGCGGGAGGAGGAGCGGGAGGAGGAGGGGGAGGGGGAGTTGCAGGAGGTAACCACCAGAAGCAGGAGGAGAAATGGACGGGGAAAGGCACTGATCCCCAGTGGACGGAGCAGCAGCAACAGCAGCAGCAGCTCTCCCCCCCTCGCGGTCCGGTGCACCCTGGCCCCAGGTCCGGCAGTTCAAGGACAGCGTCGACGGCCTTAGGAGCGCCGGGGCCCAAGACCGACAGAAGGGAGCGAGCGAATCGGGCATTTAATCAAGGAGACGAAAAGGAGGAGGAGGAGGAGGAGGAGGAGGAGGAGGAGCAGTGGGAGGAGGAGGAGTGGGAGGAGGAGGCAGTGGGAGGAGGAGTGGGAGGAGGAGGAGGAGGAGGAGGAGAAGGCGGAGGAGGAGGAGGCGGAGAAGGAGGAGGAGAAGGAGGAGGAGGCGGAGGAGGAGGGAGGAGGAGCGGGAGGAGGAGGAGGAGGAGGAGGCTGACCAGATCAGATTGCGGGCGGTTCCAGCACGACGTGGAGTGACGTGGAGGCCTTCCCCATCGTCACGGCGCCGATGGTCGTCAGACGGTTGCGATGCAGACCCTGCCCGCCGACAGGGTCGGGTCGGAATTGGGCAGTCCACAACAGAAAGACAGCGTCATGCCTTCAGGAGCATCGAAGAAGAGAAAACGGCAAAAACATACGCTGTCGCAGGTCCGCGATGCTTTCTTTGGTCGGCGCCCAGCTCTCCCTGGCGGCGCCTCTGACGCCGCCCCTGGCGCGCTCCGCGCGCCGAGAAATCCGCTCTGACATCAGAGAAATTCTCGACGCTTCGCGTAACCCCACCAGTCATCTCAGCCCTCCCGCAGGGTGGTCCGGGGCTCGACCAGTGGTTGCAGCTGTATCACCCCGACTTTCAGAGTCAGGCTAGTTGCAGGTCGTGGAGTCAGAAGACAGGGCCACTGTTTCCTTGAATAGGACGGTCGCTCATGCCCAAGTACTTCCTATGAGTCCATGTGAGTGAGGCCTCATTATGTTCCCCCCCTCTCCTGTCTCCGCGTGCCCTCGCGCTCGCCGTGCCTTTCCCGTTCCTGCGCCTCCTCGTCTTGTTGGATGGTGCGGCCTTCCCGGCCCCTCCGTGCCGCCACAGTGCGGCGTGATCCACGCCCTTGCGCGCTGTTCGGTACGGTCAGAGCTGGCGCCACTTGTGCGACTTCTCTTCCGTCTGTTCCCCTTTTGTCGCCTGCGTTCCCCGATTCCGGGTCGCTTGCGTCTTAATGAGGGTCATTTTGTCCTTGGCACGTGCACCCGCTGCTGCGGCCTATGCGCCGTTGCCGCTAATTTTCTCGCCCTGTGCCCCAGCCGAGACCGTCCCGCTCTCTGGATCTGTCCTTTGAGCCGCCAAACAAAAAAATCACCCCGCCAGCTCGCAGCTCGCAGACCCTGGCCGCCGACCACCCTGGCAGCCAGCCCATCTTTGCAGCGCGTTGCATGCGTGCACCCTGGCTGTGCAGCTCTTCAGCAGTTGCCGTCAGCCCCCTTTTCCACTCGCTGGCCTTGCCGCCGAGGTGCCGCGTGAGGCTTCGGCCCACCGCTTTAGGTTAATTCGTCTTTGCGCGGCCCGCTCTGACTGGACTCGCCGCTGGCGCTCTCGCCTGCGGCCGTTGACTAAAAAAGTAACCCCGCCAGCCCAGCCAGAACCGATGCCCAGAGGAATTGCCTCGATCAGGGAAGTGGGCAGCACACAGAGGAAAGGTCCCCCACTGGAGGCCTTTTGGAGCGTCTTGGGAGCCTTTTGGCGGTCCCGGACGCCTCTTTAGAGCGTCTTGGGTGCCTCGGAGAGTTTCTTGGGGCCTCTTGGGGGTCTCTGGGTAACCTCTTGGAGGCCTCTTGGGCGCCTGTTGGGGCCTCTTGGGGCCGTCTGGGCGCCTCTTGGGGCCCTCTTGGGAGCCTTGGGAGCGCTCTTGGAGCCCTCTTTGGGCCATCCTGGAGCCATCTTGAGGCCTCGAATGGCCATCGCAAGCGAAAAGGCGAGAAAACCAAAAACAATGGTTTCCCCAAGGTTTTGGAAGGAGTTTGGCCTCTTCGGGGCCTCCTGGGGGGGCTCTTTGGCCACTTGGAGCAGTCTTGGAGCGGTCTTGGGGCCTCTTGGAGCATCGTGGGAGCCATCTTGAGGCATCTTGGGATATCTTGAGCCATCTTGGAGGTCATTTTGGGTTCTCCCAGGCGCCCTTGGAGTCATCAAGAGCAGTGCCCCCCCCAAGGAGGCCAAACTGTAGCCAAAGTCACTGATTTTTTTCATTGTCACCGACGCCTCTTGGAGCGTCTTGGGTGCTTCTGGGGGCCTCTTGGGTAGGGGTCTCTTGGGAGCCTCTTGGGGGCATCCTGGGGGCCTCTTGGGGGCCTCATGGGCCTCCTCGCCACCTCTTGGGGCACCCTTGGGAGCCTTGGGAGCGTTCGTGGGGCCATCTCGGAGGAGATCGATCAAAGAAGGGGGGGTCCCTATTTAGCGCCGCCCCCCCAAGAGGCCAAAATAATGCCAAAACCCTGGTAAAACCAATGATTGTGGCTTCCTCGCCGAGGCCGTTTTGGACGCCCTGACCGCTCGCGGGGCGCCCCGTCCAGGTCCAGGGGAGGGGGTAGGGGGAGGGGTACCCCCCCCCGAATGGGAAAGAAGGGGGTTGGAAAAGGAAACGCTCTAGACCACCAACGCCCATAGGGCTGTGGGATTATGTTTGTGCCTTTGATTATTCCTCTCATGGTTTGCGCCGCTTCGGGAAGATGTTGGCAATTACCATGGATTCCCTAGTCGAGTCCGTTATCGTCGCATATGTCCGTTGAGGTGGCCGTGGCGGAATGCGAAGGCCATTGAGACGCCGGCAGGCGTCAGAAACGCGCGCGCGCGCACCAGGCGGTGGCATAGTTCAAGTGCCAGCGTTTTTTTTACGCCGGCCATAACGAAGCGGCAATCGCATCCTGATAATCAGCATCATCAGCAGCATCATCCTCATCGTCAACGTCATCGCCATCATCACCCCGATCGCCCCCTGCACCCCGCTCCTCCTCCTCCCCGCGGCTGTCGGGCTCAGACGCAGAGCGCCGACCCGTTTTGCGCGCCAGGTGGGACCTCCGCGTCGCATGCGCGCGCATTGCCGCGCGTGAGTCTCGGAAGGCCTCCAACTGCCTCCGCCGCGCGCGCGCCCCGCAGCGCTGCTCGGATGGGGTGCGGCGAGTCCAAGGCGACCGCCTGCGTGGCGACGGAGGCCGCGGAGGTCCCCCGCGAGGCCGCCACTGGCGCGGCCGAAGGCGGGGGGTCAAAGAGCGCCTATGCAGATCGATGGTCGAGGTCGTCGAGCTTTAAGGGGCCTTCCTGGTCCTGCCTGGGCCTCTGCGGGTCTCCTCTTCGCCACGGCGGGGTTCGCGTCGGACTTCCGTGGCCAAAGCTCACCCCAGGAGAGGTCCAGTGGCCGATCTGAGGGCCAAGGAGCACATTTGCACCCCACCAAATTGTTCCCGTCCCTAGTTCTCCTCCTCCTCCTCCTCCTCCTACTACTACTACTACTACTACGACTACTACTACTATTACTACTTCGACTACCACTACCACTACTACTAGTACTACTACTACTACTACTACTACTACTATTACTACTACTACTACTACTACTACTACTACTACTACTACTACTACTACTACTACTACTACTACTACTAATACTACTACTACTATTACTACTACTACTACTACTACTACTACTACTACTACTACTACTACTACTAACCTACTACTACTACTACTACTACTACTACTACTACTACTACTGCTGCTACTACTACTACTACTACTACTACTACTACTACTACTACTACTACTACTACTACTACTACTACTACTACTACTACTACTACTACTACTACTACTACTACTAC